>CM065740.1:48873167-48893167 GCA_033310375.1 Conus canariensis
GGGGGGGGGATACAGGATCAATGGCTCCAATTGTTCTTTTTATTTACTGGCATGATTTCAACATTATATTTAAAAAATTGCTGGTCTTCACGTTTTTCTTTAATCGACGAATATACAACATACATATATCCCAGTGATACCCCAATGATGTGAAGACTTTGTGCCATGTTTTTCTTCATAAACACAAGTAAACACAGAATCAGAATTTTTACAAAGTGACCAAGAGAGCAAAGAGAGAGAGAGAGAGAGAGAGAGAGAGAGAGAGAGAGAGAGAGACAGACAGACAGACAGACAGACAGACAGACAGAAGGACAGACAGACAGGTAGCAAGGGCACACTCATCGTTTGCTTGTTAGAGAGGGAGGGAGGGAGGGAGAGAGAGAGAGAGGCTGTGTGTGTGTGTGTGTGTGTGTGTGTGTGTGTGTGTGTGTGTGTGTGTGTGTGTGTGTGTGTGTGTGTGTGTGTGTGTGTTGTGTGTGTGTGTGTGTGTGTGTGTGCCCCCTCTGCTCCTCCCCCATACCAAAAAACAAAAAGAGACAACGTTAAAAAAGAAGATGAGAGAAAAAAACGAATATACGCAGCAACAAGACACATATACAAATTCCACAAAATTGCGTTGTAGAGACATATTGGAAAAGGTATTGAACTGAATGCTACACCAGTCCCTTGGCAGTTTTGGACGTTTTGGACGATGCAGAGGACAGGGCAGCTATTCCCTGTCCTCTTCGTGTGGTTCATTGACTCACATCATCAACGGCTGACCGGAAATGAGTGGGAATTCTGTGGATGACAACTGGGGGAGCTGATTCGCCATAAATAATAACCTGTGAGCTACCTGGGACGCGCTGTTTCGCCGTTTCCTTCCTCGTTAATCACGGTTTTGTCCGGAGAGGTTGAAGTCATCATTTCCGTTTGGCCCAGAACGTGAATGCTGGCGCATGAATCACCTGCATACTCTCAAGTTAAGCACTAACAAGCTCATTTATACCTGGAGACTTTTCAATTACCTTTTTTTGTTTTAACTCATTGCAAACCGTTCAGTTCACACGAGGTTGTCTGGTGGTTTAAATAGATGGGAAGAAAGAGACAAATTTAGAAGAGTCTGTAGAGTTAGGGTGATGGAAGTTTGGGAGTGGGAATAGAATGGAATTTGGCAGGAGCAAACATTCAATTAATTTGAGACAAAAGGGTGGAATGTTTTTTTTTTGTTTTTTTTTTTGTCTGTATTTTCGCTACTATTCTGTGTGCTACCCTTGCCTGACAAGATTGTTATCTATCACCACGTGTTTCATGCTGAACAGAGAGTGGTTGGGAAGTTTGAGATGTCGGGTGACCAGAGTGTTAATATCAACCATTCTGTCTGATCTAGGCATTGGGAAAACGTCTTCGGTGGGAAGTTTGGTTTCACCAGTGTTCTTAGAATTTGTACAAAATTCACAGAACAAGCTACAGCTGATGTGGCGTGTGGTGGTGTGTACTGAACTATTCACAGAGCATGAGATAGATGATGAGCTTGTCAGTTAGTGTGGTGGGGTATAGTCAAACATTTGGGTTTGGTGGCAATTGAGGCTAGTGGATTCTGAAATAATGCAGTTGGTAAAACGTGGGAGAAAAAGCAGTTTGGACCGCCAGGATTCATTCAACGAAAAGAGCTGAGGGTATGAGAATATCTTTGAGAGAATGGCTGTTGTTTTTTTCAAAAGGGTGAGGTACGGCTTGTTTATGTCTGCTACATGTGAACACTGTCTGTAGTCATTCTTTAAGCCATGGTCGTAGGGGAGGTTCAGCAGTAACGATTTCATACGTTCTGTTGTGGGAACGTTTGTGTTTGTATTTCAGAGTGCTTGATCTGTTTAGGGTTTTTTTTTTACATTTAAGTGAGGCATGTAGAGTATGAAAGTTTGTGGCCTCTGAATGTTAAGAAGGAACATCGGATCTGACAGGTCACCTGGTTCACTATATATACACCAACACGTTTGCTGAGGATACAAACAAAAACACAGTGAACTCACGGACTCTCATAAATGGGGTGTTTACAGGCAAGCCCGCGTTGCCTAGCATGTTTCAGTTTTTAACTGTATCCTGCTGTCACAGAATTGTGCAGTACCAATGTGCTCACGCTTCTTTTTGTGAGCTGCAAAAATATCCGTGAAGAATTTACTACGTGATATTTGTTTGCTCCACATTCGTGTACGGACACTGAAGATATCTTGGCAAAGCTTCATTGTTCTCTCTCTCTCTCTCTCTCTCTCTCTCTCTCTCTCTCTCTCTCTCTCTCTCTCTCTCTCTCTTGTCTCCAGGTAGATAAATAAACATATAGACAGATAGATAAATAGATAAACAGACAGACAGATAGACAGGCACACAGACAGACAGGTAGATGCATACACGCACACGCACGCACAGACACACACATACATACATAATACATGTATACATGCATACATATATACACACATACATACATACATACATACATACATACATACATACATACATAGAGTGTGCAAAATACTGACCACCAAACTTACCTTTAAGAGTCATACCGCCCTTATACGCAACAATAGTGGATGAAAATGCTTGGGGACTAATTTCCGATCACCTGGAAGTCCTATGGACAAGTTGGCTGCAGACACAAACCAGCGTAGTTTTCTAGGTTGAAATATAATGCCCGAAAGTTATGAAACGTTCACGACGTTAAAGTGAAAAGGTTGCTGTAATCATTGGCTTCTAGTCAGAAAACACTGCTTTAAAACGATCAAAGATGCACGGTGTATTACTTGACCAAACTGTAGATTCTGTGTCTAAATGTATGTGGGATTGTGCTTTTTCTTTTTGGTGTTGACTTACTTTTGGTTAAAACATTTTACTCTCTCTCTCTCTCTGTCTCTGTGTCTCTGTCTCTGTCTCTCTCTCTCTCTCTCTCTCTCTCTCTCTCTCTCTCTCTCTCTCTCTCTCTCTCTCTCTGTTCTTCTGCGGGAATACTGAGGATGACTATAGTTGAGCTTCTTGATTATGCGGCTTGTTCAATCCGTCTTCGTGGATGTTTCATTTTAGTTACATTCAACGCATTCATAAAGAGCAACAAGAGAATCAGAGCTTATAATGCTTCACTACTTACAGTTGTCAGCTGATCAACTTGATTTCAGCTGAACAGGCAAATTACATTTTATAGATAGTGCTTTATAAGTTCTGTGGTGAAAAAGGCTATAAAAGGACACAAACGGGGATAAACAGAGAGAGAAGGAGAGAAGCACATAATAAATTACTTATCATCCACGTAAAGAAATGACTACAGTTCCATTGTACAGTCCAGCACACCTGAATAGTATTCCATGTCATTCCACCATGTAGACCTCTTTTCCATTGTACAGTCCAGCACACCTGAATAGTATTCCATGTCATTCCACCATTTATACCTCTTTTCAAAGCAACACTGCCTGACTAATCATCTTTGTTTTTAGCAGACTGGACGGACGCCTGAGATGCAGATAACACTGAAGATATTTTAGTCCACCCCGGTCCTAATGACGGGGGTGTTTACTCACATCCTCACCGGCCAGCCGGAAATGCGTGGCGTGTCTGCGAATGAAGAGTGATCGGCTGTTTGCCCCCAAAAGATAACCACCAGCACATGGGGACGTGCCTTTTCGTTGATTTTTGTGCGCCGTTAATTGTCGTTTCATGGGGAGCCACGCACAAGCTAAGTGGTCAGGCCGGAAAATTGAAGCAAACTGGTTCTCAGTATTTTCCAGAAGACAATCTTCTCGATCTTTTAATCCAATTTTTAAAATGTCTTCATTAACAACGTTGTCAAACCCAAATACTTGTCTTCTATTTTGAAACCTTGTTTGGAGTCCTGAGTTATTTTGTCCTTCCCACAAAATTTCTCAACATTGTCAAGGCCTTCCCTGTTAACGTAATGAGATAAAGAGCTCAGAGTGGAAATTGTGAAAGGAAAGATGGTCCTCATGAAGACGAAATCAGGTTTTGACAAATCCGAATGGAGACTGCTTTTTGCTGCACGCTAGTGAATCACTATCTCGTTTAAGCCAGGAAATCATCGCAAAGTGGAGAACATTGATGACAGTACAAAGGGAATAAAGAGAGAGAGAGAGGGAGGGAAGGAGGGCGTGAGAGAGAGAGAGAGAGAGAGAGAGAGAGAGGAGAGAGAGAGAGAGAGATGTACATCAAAATTTACTTATCATCCGTGTAAAGAAATGAATACAATTAAATTGCACAGTCCAACACAGCCGAATAGAATTCACTAATTTTCTTGACATTGTCAAGGCCTTCCTGTTGACGTAATGAGATAAAGAGCTCACAGCGGAAATTGTGATAAGAAGAGATGGTCCTCTTGATAATGGAATCGGGTTTTGACCAATCAGAGCAGAGATCGCTTTTTGCTGCATGTTAGTGAATCACTCTGTTGTTTATGCCTTGAAATCCTCACCAAGTTGAGAAAAAGTGATGAAAATACAAAGAGAGAGAGAGAGAGAGAGAGAGAGAGAGAGAGAGAGAGAGAGAGAGAGAGAGAGAGAGAGTGTACATCATAATTTACTTGTCATCCATGTAAAGAAATGAACACAGTTCCATTGTACAATCCAACACAGTTGAAAAGTATTCCATGTAATTCCACCATTTAGACCTTTTTGTAAACAACACTGCCTGACTAACCATCTTTTTTTTTTTTTTTTGCCCAAAAAGATAACCACCAGCTCATGGGAAAGTGCCTATTCGCTGATTTTTGTGCGCCGTTAATTGTCTTTTCAGGGGAGCCACGCACAAGCTAAGTGGTCAGGCCGGAAAATTGAAGCAAACTGGTTCTCAGTATTTTCTAGAAGACAATCTTCTCGATCTTTTAATCCAACTTTTTTTTTAATTTCTTGATCATTAATGTTGTAAAACCAAACACACTTCTCCTCTGTTTTCAAAGCCCTCTCGAGAGCTGAGATATTTTGTCCCTCTCACAAAATTTTTCGACAATGTCAAGGCCTTCTTGCTGTCATAGCGAGATAAAGAGTGCAGAGCAGAAACCATGAAAGGAAAGATGTTCCTGATGATACTAGAAACATGTCTGATCAATCTGAATGGGGATCACTTGTTGCTGCATGATAGTCAGTCACTCCCTTGTTTGTGCCAGGAAATCCCTGCAAAGTTGCAAAGAACTGGACCTTCAAAAGGATTATGTTCAAAGTAGTTAGCCAAGTATTAGTGACTTCACTCAAGACGAACTTCAGATTTTTCTCTGAACGGATTTCCAGCTTGAACCTGAATAGTGGCACCCTGAGAGCCAGAAAAGCTGGACGGAAATTTTCCAGGCCTGAAGTTGAACCGCACAAATTTTTGCTGGACTTGACAGGCGATTTTTAGGATATTGTTATAAGCCGGATTTCCAGCCTGACCCTAAAGGAATTGGCTCCTCTCCTTTTTACCAAGGTAAAACTGTGATTTAGATGGACATGCAAGCACATATCCATGCACGCTTGTTTTGCAGGCGTGGAAAATAAAGTCGGGCACTAAACGCTACATGTAAGATTTCACAGGCGTACAGAGTCTGGGAAAGAGCTGACACACTCATCAAAACAGACTTGTCAACAAAATGCACTTGCATGAAACACTACCAAAGATAACTGATACTTCCTTGCTGTCCCATACATATCATCTCCTTGTCGTTGTCGGGTACCTGGCATGTCTCAGTAGCCCCTAGAATTATGCCAACAGGAGGATAAGCTTCTGGTAGGGACACACAAGCCGGAGAGGTCGAAGAGAAGACATCAGACTGAGTTGTCCACATTACTCCTGGCTGGGTGGTTTGCAACAGGCTAACAACTAGGTCCTATGGAAACGTTTACCAGCTGAAGAAACAACAGCAACGTTGTCAGATAGTACCTTGGTCCTAGAGGTCATTCGACTGAAACTCACGTGGGAAAAGGAGATTGGAATGACCCAGACAGACATGGCATGAGTGCAAGGATTTCGAAGTGAAGACAGCTAGAATGATATGGGCCCAGCACAAGAGGTCAGCCCAGAACCTCAAAGTCCGCGTAACTATACGTTGCCCACTGATTTTAAAGGCAAGAGTTGAGAAAGCCATGGAAGAATTGTGTTTAAGGATGCCGTTGTATGATACAGTAATTGAAAATAAACGACTCATTCGTGAACAAAATTGTCTAACAAATTAAATAGTATATTACCACAATGAAACGAACTGATGAATCCATAGCAGAACAGTTGTATACAGAATGCACCTTGTCGTACAGTGCTGCAAGCAACCGATGCATGCATGGAAGAAGAGTCGTCTACAGTAATACGTTTATATCATGAATTGTTGAACATTTAAATAAAAAAAAATAATGTTGTTTACAGGAATGCATTTGCATCATGCAATACTCAAAAAACTGACACACTCATGACAGAAGGGTTGTCAACAAAAGACATTTGTATCATACAATCCTCAGATCCTTCATAAAAGAAGAGTTGCTCGTGAAATGTGGTTGCTCCATACAATATTGAATACAACTGGTGCATTGATAAAGCAGACTTATATAAATGGTACAGTTGTATAAAACAGTGCTAAAAGACACTGACACACTCATGGTACAATATTCATCCATGGGGAAACAACTTTTTCTTATAAAGCATTGAACAGAACTGACAAATTTGCAGAAGAAGTGTTGTCTACTAAAATACGCCTCGATCATGCAAAAACGATTTTTAAAACTTGACACGTTCATAGAAGAAGAGCAGTCCACAAAAGTGCTCATAATACACGTAACAATCAGAACAAATACCACTCTCATAAAAGATTTGCATTCAAAATGTATTTGTATCATAAAATGTCCTAAACGATTGACACACTCATCGAAAAACAGGCTAGACACGACACGCATCATCATGCAAATGATAAGAGAGTAAAGAACGAGCATTGAGAAAGAAGGCAGCAATAATGTGATATCAACAACATTAAAAACTGACACATCAAGAGAGAAGAGCAGTAAGGAAATAGTAATATCAACAATCTGAAAAGGAAGAGTATCAAAAGAAGTATACGATGAATCGTAAAATACAACCAGAGAAGAAACTGAGAGAGAGAGAGAGAAGAGAGAGGGGGGAGGAGAGAGAGAGGGAGGGGAGAGAGAGAGAGGAGAGGGGAGAAGAGAGAGAGAGAAGAGAGAGAGAGAGAGAAGAGAGAGACAGAAGAGAGAGAGAGATGAGACAGAGAGAATGGAGGGAGAAGCAGAGAGAAGACAGGCACAGACAGACGCAGGCAAAAAACCTATACGTCGATAAATAGTGAAGACGAGGTGTGGTTCTTTTTTTCCCCGACATCGATCCCTGCAATTGAACGGTGCCCTATCGATCAAGCAAATGGCGTAAGACATCACGCCTGCAACCTTCAAACCTCCGCCTATTACGAAAACTGCACTGACTTCAGTCATCAACAGAACAGCCATCCAAAAGAGCCCGCAGACACCTGTCACATAACACAGGCGTCTACAGAAACTAGGTCACCTTGTTTCACGTGCTTTAAATAATACAACCCTGTCTTCAGCCCGGCGTCATGACAGTCGGGTTTGTGTTCGGAGTGGGAGATTTGGTCAATAGACCAGCAGGAAGCACGTACGTACTTTGTTAAGTGGTAGTTTCATGTGTCTTTTATTATTATTATAATAATTATTATTATTATTTATTCGAAGTCGTGGTTGTTAGCGATAGTAGTGTTGGTGTTATTGTCGTTCGTCTGTCTGTCTGTTGGTGTTATTGTCGTTCGTCTGTCTGTCTGTCTGTATACATGTCTCCCTGTATGTCTGTCTCTCTATCTCTCTCTCCTGTCTGTCTGTCTGTCTGTCTGTCTGTCTGTCTGTCTGCCTGTCTCTCTCTCTCTGATAAAAAAAATCCGTAATCTGTATCTCACTCATTCTTCTCTCTCCCTCCTTCTCTCTCTGTCTCCCTCTCCGTCTCTGTCTGTCTCTCTGTCTGTCTGAAAGTCTGTCTCCCTCCCATCCACCCACCGCTCTCTCTCTCTCCCCCCCCCCCCCCCCCGTCTCACTCTCTCTCTTCACACGACCCCCTCCCCTAAACTTTACGTAACAGGTGAAATATGCAGAAATAAGATGTCACACTTTGGAGACTTACTTGAGTACCATGTGCAAGTCACACACACACACACACACACACACACACACACACACACACACACACACACACACACTCACTCACTCACTGGTGCACAGAACTGGTGCACAGAAGAAGAGAGAGAGAGAGAGAGAGAGAGAGAGAGAGAGAGAGAGAGAGATGGTCCATCGCGAGCGACGATGTTGTCAGTGACACCGTGATACCGTAAATCAGCACATTCAGGGACACCGTTAGGGATTACGAAGCCAAAGGTCGAAGATGCAGACGCGACGACTGCATTGTGGACACGTAACACCAGTGGTCAGCTCACTTGCTGTCAGCTTTCAGGCGTGACGCTTCTGGTTCAGACTTGCAGGCGCCACTACTGACAGTCCCGTGTGGACTCCCGTGTGGACAGCGTGTCGCCAGACAGAGCGGCCATTGGCTAGAGTCTCTCCCAGTCAGTCTGAGGAATACCAGGCGCGTCCAAGGCATCCTTTCGGGCGGTCTTAGAAGCATTCTTTCCCTTCTTTTCTTTCGCGTTCCCGGCCATGCTAGATCCTTACTGCGCTTAGGAAGGTTCCTGTTTCAGCGTACGAAGAAGAGGTAAGGTAAGGTAATGTTGCATATAGCCCAGCCGACCGCAAAGGGCCATATCAGGGCTGTCACCACGTGGAAGTCAACACACACACACACACACACACACACACACCACTTCACACATCTCTTTAAAATACACCTTAAAAAACGCACCAGAAACTTCGTTAAACATCTTTCTTCCGTAAAATCTTCGATCAGATGAAAAATGTTAATCTCTTTTTAAATTCAAAGATCACCTCAGGTGGGACATCTCTGAACAAAGTTTTCATGGAGTCTGCGAAGAAAAAGAAAACTGGCTCAGCGTTTTCAGCTGTTTATAGTGCAGTAATGATGTTTCCAGAGCCATTGAGCAAAGGGAGGTAACCACGATCGCCACGTGCACCCCACACTCGCTTCATTGCCTTGCCGGAAGGAGCCGCCCGCCCTGTGGAAGACTGTTCAGCCCTTCCTTGTCCATGCCGCAGAATGAGGTCAAGGTGCCTGCTCCTCACGGAAGGTGAAGCTAGCTGTCCACTCTGTTAGCTTTGTTGCCTCGATTTCAGTGCCGGGCTGTGGAGGGGCCAGGCCTGGTACAGGGTGAAGCCTCACTTGTGACTTCAGCAGACTAGAGGTTACTCCGATGACTGTGATTGCTGAAGACAGGAATGGCTGAGCTCGTGCAGGTCTGGCTCGTTTCATGCTGCCGGGGCGCAGTTGTCTGCAAACAGGAAATCTCTCAACAGGGTGAGTGTCGAGGATGTTTGGTTCACATCCCCCCCACCCCCACCCACCACCACTCCCCCAAAAAAGGAAAGAAAAAAGAAAGAAGGAAAGAAAGTGAAGGGGAGAAAGAAAGAAAGAAGGAAAGAAAGAAAGAAACACAGAAAGAAAGAACTAAAGAGGGAACGTGGAAGAAAGAAAAAGAAGGGAAAAAGAGAACGAAATGAGGAAAGGCAGGATATATTAAAGATAAAAAAAAATCGTCAAGAAAAGAAAGATAGAACAAAAATAAAGGAAAGAATGAGGAAAAGGAAAGATTGAATGAAACAATGAGGGGAAGGAAAAAGAGGAAGAAAAGACCTAAAGAGGAGACGTGGAAGAAAGAAAAAAAAAGTAAAAAAAACAACAACAACAAATGAGGAGAGAAGGGATGAATTAAAAATGAAGAAAGAAAGAATTAACAAAATAAATATGGAAGAAAAGGAAGATAGAAGGAAGTAAAAGATAGGATGATGAAAAAGAAAGAGTGAAAGAAACAATGAAGGAAAGGGGGGGAGGAAGAAAGACAGACAGAAAGAAACAAAATAAAAGACAAAATAAAAGAATAGGAAAGAAAAAGAAGCAAAGAAAAGAAGAATAAAAAAATAAATCCCAAAGACAGAAAGGAATGCAAATCAGCTGAAGAGATTTTAGAGAGGAAAAAAAAATAGGAGAGAACGAATAGCGAAACAAGCGAAGACTGCCAGAAAGAATAAAAGAAGGAAAGTATGAATGCACGGGGGAAAAAAAAACAAAGGAGGAAAAATGAAGGAAATTAAATTAAAAAAAGGACTAAAGACAGAAATAACAAGTGACCGACAAGTAGGACTGACAGAAAGAAAAGCTTCTAAAGGGAGACGACTGACTACAACTCAAATGTCCGCTCTATATTTCTGGGACGAACAAACTGGTCACGCCATGCTCAACGTTCTTTACTTGTCTGTTGTTTGTCCTTGTCCTATCGTGGGCTTCAAACAGGACTGACCATGATACAGAAGGAGGTGGAGGGTGGGGTTGGAGTTGGAAAGCTTCTGTGCGAGATCTCTGAGTCAAAACCATTGTTTATAGCGCAGCCGACCGCAAAGGCCAACATCTGAGTAGAGGTGGAGTGGGGATGGGGAGGGGTGGGGTTGGGATGGATATGGGCATCTGTAGAAAAACAAACAAACAAACAAACAATCAATATGAAGAAACAAACAATGTTAAAAACAATAGGAAGAAAATTCCAATCTTATTCTTTTATATTGAGCCGGTTATCCTCTTAGCTATAAACTACAGTGACTTTACTTATGTTGATAGCTATACTGCACTCTCTCCGATAAGCAAACGAATACGCGTTAGCTGGCTGTTCCTTCTCAGAAACCAGAGAGAGAGAGAGAGAGAGAGAGAAGAGAGAGAGAGAGAGAGAGAGAGAGAGAGAGAGAATGGAAAAATGGTTTATTCAGGTTAGACCACAGCCCCTACTGAAGGGGGGAACTATTTATAATAGCACTTTACCGACAAGAAAAAGTAAGGATACATCAACATAATAATGACAAATTCCAACATCTTTTGACCATAGAGTACAACAGATACATGCTTCAATATCAACATTCACATCCTTCAACTACAGTCGCACGCCTTTTAAATGCCTTATTTTAAATACATGCATACATTCTTCAGTATAGTTTTGTTACTGTTAGCCATCAATAAGGCTACGTTGAATAGACATGGATTTGCATAAAATTTTCCTGGAATATATTGTTGCCGAAGCTCACAGAGACCAGGGCAACAAAACAAAACATGTACTTCATCTGATCTGACTGAAACTTACGTCAGATTAACATAGTGTGTATGACATTTTAAAAGAAAATACCTTGAATGAATTAATAAGGTACGAAAATAATACAAATAACTCTGTTAGACATAAAATCTAAAGGAAATTAAATGGAACATTTAAATTACATTCTAAGTAACAAATAAAAATTAACATTTCTAAGTAACATAATAAATTCAGAAATTGTAACAATAAAGCAAATTACATCTTAACTGTACTGAAATCAACATCTGCTTCTCTCTCTCCTCTCTCTCTCTCATCGCTCTCATCTCTCTGCTTAACTGTACTTGAATCAACAATCTCTCTCTCTTCCTCTCTCATCTCTCCTCTGATCTCTGCCTCCTTCTCATCCTCTCTGAAAATACTTCTCTCTCTCTCTCTCTGAAACCTCATCTCTATCTCTACTCTCGTCTCTACCTCATCATCTCTCTACTTCTCACGCTCTATTCAAATCGAATACAGTTTATGTGATATTCCTTATTCGAGTATCTGAAATAAAACAATATTCTGACAAAAGCACTCTGGGCCAGAGAAGAACACAGCACATTGAAGCTGCCATTCAGAAGAACAGTGGGATCTTTCTGCCCCGGCAGTCATTGTATAAGTCCGCCAGGTTCTATTCCGAATCGAAATTTATTGCACAGAATACGGGTGGATTGTTGGTTTGGCAGGTTTTTAAAACCATCTCCTTTGTGTGTCTGTGGTCAAAACCTTAATGTATCTCATTTTTTACTTGAATGTTCATTAACAAAAGCGTATTTTCAATGTCTTCATGATAAAATTTTGTCTAAAAATCTACCTTTAACATTGCATAGTGTTTTTTGTCCCAACCCAGAAAATGGGTGGAGGCTAGCCAATTTGGCTGTAAATCTGATCAAGTCTCATCCACTTGGCAGATTTTTCTAACGGATTTTTTTTTTTTTTTTTTTTTTTTTTAAATGTTTGTTTCTTTTTTGGTTTAGTGGTCTGATGTACTTCATCTTCTATTGCGTCATTACACAATGGGCATGCTACAGACTTAGTTGATACCTGATTATAACGGTCCCGATGTATTGCCATGTCTGTTACGCCGAATCTAAATTTTGTTAAATAACATCTGATATGTCTGTCGATGTCAATTAAAAGATACCTTTCACAGCTCCTAGATGATTTGAAAGTTCTATATAAAGAAAACCGGTCACTGTCTTGGATATGTTCACTCCAGTTTTGCCATCGGCAATCGATAAGCCTCTGGCGAAATTCATCCAGAAATGCATTGACATTTTCAACCCCTTGATTTAGCCATACCATTCCAAAACCATTCTGAAATAATGTTTCTCGAATCCTTGAAACCCATGTATATTTACCGCGTGAGTCTAGCCACATCAACATCTCGTAAGCTTTCAGCGGCAGTCTACTTCCATCCGTACGTAATAACTTAAGCCAATATTTAATACACCGAACAGACGTATTTTCATAAACAGGGTAGCGTCCTGTCTCTCCGTACACTAAATCATTCGGCGTTTTAAGCTGTACCCCTAAAAAAATTTTTAATGCAAATAAGTGAACCTTTTCAATACGAGCAACTGCTTTATCTAATCCCTATATTTCAGCACCGTACATGGCAAGAGGTAGAACCTGATAATCAAAAATTTCCAAAAATACTGCAAATGAATTATTCTTAAGCGTGTACAACTTTTGCATAATACACAGCAAGGCGTTCTTTGCTCGGCTTGCAAGGTCTTCACAAGCAAATACAAAACTAAGTCTCGTGGAGAAATGTATACCAAGATACTTATAACAGTTGACAATCTTCATTTCCTCTCCATTAAGAAACCACCTTTCACTCGCTGCAAGATAACCACCTTTCCTGAATACAACAGAGAGAGAGAGAGAGAGAGAGAGAGAGAGAGAGAGAGGAGAGAGAGGCAGACAGACAGACAGACAGACAGGCAGACCGTCAGACAGACAGGCAGGCAGGCAGATAGAGACAGACGAACGGAGACAGAAACAGAAAGAAAAAATAGAGAGCGACAGACAGACAGAGAGACAGTGACAAAGAGACAGTCACAGAGAGAGAGAGAGAGAGAGAGAGAGAGAGAGAGAGAGAGAGAGAGAGAGAGAGAGAGAGAGAGAGAGAGCAGGAGCAAATAACGTACGAAGAATTGGGAGGGCAGAGGATGAGGGGTTGGGGTAGGGATGGGGGCTTTGAAGATGGATTCCAGACCCCGACACTTTCGTTTCACTAGCACCATTCCGAAGAAAAGGCCTCTGCGAAGCGCACTACATGGGTAAAAAGTGCTAGTGTCTTGAACGAGACAATAAACCGCGTGCGGGATGGTTTTTGTGCACGCCGAAGAGATGTAATCAAAACTATGCGCAGACAGAGGTGGAAGGGGGTTCGGAGTGATCGGAAATAGTTGGCATAGGTCGGAACTGAGGGACTGGGGAAGAGAAATGGATGACGACGCAGCTCTGTGGCGACACGTTTTCCTCGGGGTAGATTAACCCGATTTCTACATGTTCGATGGCAGAAGAACGGGGACTTTTTTCTTCTCCTCCTCTCCCCGGACCATATCGAATCATATCTGGAGTTTGTAGGCAGGCTGATCATGGTTGGTTGGTTGGTTCCATACTGAAAACCCGTATTGTTGTCGAAGCCAATCCGAGGATGATCTGGGCATTCCTTTCCTGTCTGATCTTCCGTGCAGCTTCTGTGGCATCGTCCTCACGCTGCCCATTCTGGTTCCCCTCACAACCACAGCTACGGCACCAGCAATTCAGAGGAAGCAGTCAGTATCAACTCGTTGTGAGGCAACCCACCAGAAGAGACACAACACTACTGCGTGTTGTGATCCAACATGCACAGGGCATCACCTGCTATGCCCCATACTGACGACAATAATTGCTCAGTGGTTGTGTCACCGTGGGTAAGCGTCACCTCATCCATCCAACAAGTCTTGTTGAACTGGCCGATAGGGTAACCCCGATAGCAATCAATCAAGTGTACAGGTGTACAGAGGAAATCGAAGTTGAGAGCAGGTTATGAACGACCACAAATCTGAAACCTTTTTCATGCCGATCGAGGAGGATGAAGATGATGAAGATGATGATATGGATTTCCATTCTGGTCTGAGACAGCATGACAGAGATATAACCTACGCTTACTTACATAATATATTCGAGCGTCAACCAGACCTGAGAGATACAGACATCTGCAGTGTTGACCAGGCAATTTCAGCAACACTCTCAAAGACGGATCCATTAAGTGGACGAAACGCGACTGGATGATTTCAGTCTTCTCCGCTGAGCTCATAACAAACAAGTAGTAACAGGTCGGGCCGGACAAACCCACAAATAGATAAATGGCTCCGATAGGAATCGAACCCACAATCTCCTGACCAGATCTCTGTGACAGTGACCACTGATACTGGTCGACACATCTGCCTTGCCTGCAATCGTCGAGTCGCTGTACAATGTCACAGATTTCCGCCAACAGCTACGACCAAACGTGCTGCCCGTGAACAAGACACCACTGGAACTACATCACTGCATACAGACTGAGACAACCTCAACCACTTCGGGTGTCACCAGTCGCCGTGACGAAGTGGTGAGCGCTGCGGACATCCGGCTGGGATGGGAAAGGATCGATTCTCATCAGAGCCTTTTTTTTTTTTTTTTTTTTTGGGGGGGGGAGGGTTTTTTGTTTCAGCCTAGACCGGCTTCTACCATGAGTTGAAGAGTTGAGTTTGTTATGGGCTCTGTTGGGAAGACTGGGACCACACAGTCGAGTTTCATCCCTCAATCAATGCGTCTCTGAGATGTTGCTTAAATTACTGGACCAATATTGCAGGTGTCTGTATCTGTCGGGCCTGGTTGACGCTGGGATATGTTATCAAAGTAAGAGTAGAGTACATCCCTGTCATGTAGTCTCAGATCAGAATGGAAATCCGTAGCCTCATCTTCATCACCCTCATCCTCATCGACCAGCATTAAAAAAAACAAGATGCGAAGCATATAAACGTACTCCCAGTTTTCCAAACCGCTTATAAATCGGCCACGTGCTTTGTGAGATAAGAAATAAAGGCAGAATAACGGTTTTAACGGTTATTTAACCGATGTACACTTTTGAAACTGGTATTTTAGTCCTCACTGGGCTAAAGCCTGTGTACATACCAAATTTCATCCAAATCGGACAATATGTCAAGAATAACGGTTTTTAACTGTCAGATTTTGAAACACTACATGGAAGTGCCATTTGTGTGTGATAACCTTTCTATGTACAAAATTTCATTAAAACACGCCATTCTATAAAACAAAATAACGGCAAAATAACGGTTTTAAACGGTTATATAACCGATATACACTTTTGGAACTGGTATTTTAGTCCTCACTGGGCTAAAGCCTGTGTACATATCAAATTTCATCCAAATCGGACAATATGTCAAGAATAACGGTTTTTAACGGTCAAATTTTGAAACACTATATAGAAGTGCCATTTGAGTGTGATAACCTTTCTATATACCAAATTTCATTAAAATCTACGCAGAAATAACGGCAGAATAACGGTTTTCAACGGTTGTTTAATCCATTTTCAGCATTACATCACTTACATATGGACAGAGGCTCCGATTTGTCACAAGATCATCGAAACCGCTTATAAATTGGCCAAGTACTTTGAGATATTCCATAAAGAAGAAAAACCGTTACAGGCCGTTACAACCGTTAGTAACGGCTATAACGGGGCAAACTAAAACAGCAGGCATCATCCGTGACCCATAATGAACATACCTGCTAATTTTCATAAAGGTCGGCCAAGTACTTTCTGAGATATTCCATAAAGAAGAAAAACCGTTACAGGCCGTTACAGCCGTTAGTAACGGTTATAACGGTAAACTAAAACATCGGACATTATTCGTGACCCATAATGAACATACCTACAAATTTTCAGAAAGATCGGCCAAGTACTTTCTGAGATATTCCATAAAGAAGAAAAACCGTTACAGGCCGTTACAGCCGTTAGTAACGGCTATAACGGGTAAACTAAAACATCGGGCATCACCCATGACCCATAATGAACATACTGCTCATTTTTACAAAGATCGGCCAAGTGCTGTCTGAGATATTCCGTAAAGAAGGAAAAACCGTTACAGGCCGTTACAGCCGTTATAACGCTAGCGGTAAACTAAACACACGGCATCATCCATGACCCACAACTGAACATACCTACACATTTGCAGAAAGATCGGCCACACGTACTTTCTGAGATATTCCGTAAGAATAAAAACCGTTACAGGCGTTACAACCGTTAGTAACGGTTATAGGGGCAACTAAAACATCAGGCATCATCCGTGACCATAATGAACATACCTGCTAATTTTCATAAAGGTCGGCCAAGTACTTTCTGAGATATTCCATAAAGAAGAAAAACCGTTACAGGCCGTTACAGCCGTTAGTAACGGTTATAACGGTAAACTAAACCATCGGACATTATTCGTGACCCATAATGAACATACCTACAAATTTTCAGAAAGATCGGCCAAGTACTTTCTGAGATATTCCATAAAGAAGAAAAACCGTTACAGGCCGTTACAGCCGTTAGTAACGGCTATAACGGGGTAAACTAAAACATCGGGCATCACCCATGACCCATAATGAACATACCTGCTCATTTTCAGAAAGATCGGCCAAGTACTTTCTGAGATATTCCGTAAAGAAGAAAAACCGTTACAGGCCGTTACAGCCGTTAGTAACGGCTATAGCGGTAAACTAAAACATCGGGCATCACCCATGACCCATAATGAACATACCTACAAATTTTCAGAAAGATCGGCCCAGTAGGTTTGTCTGGAGCGAGTGGAACACATTTTGACCACGGACACACACACACACACACACACACACACACACACACACACACACAACACACACCACACACACACGCACACACACACACACACACACACACACACACACACACACACACACACACACACAGCATTTCTTCGTTCCCATTCTAAAGTACTCCCTGTTCTGGGAGTACAAAAAGTATCAGATTCTCTGGTCCTTCATGCCATGCTCTCACAGTGACCGTAGTCTCGATTGCCTGACTACATCTGTTAGGCTTTGCTTTAATCTTGTCGGGTTCACTGGTGTAGGCCAGTTCAAGGTGACTGTCGTCGGACGGACGTGGTGGCACCCTCCGGGGACAGGGCTCACTCACTTCAGCTCCACGACTAAGCGGTTTAGTAGGTGGAACAGGCACCACTGAACTTCACCGAAGTGACTCGGCAGCAATGCAGTGTCTCCACTAGTGGGTTACCTGCTGACGTCTTGACATGAACTACTACTCCCTGTGGATTGCCGGTTTCAGGGCTGTGGTGCGACGGGCCAGGCTGTGGCTGTGGACGAGGGGTGGAAATGAGCGGGGTGGGCGGATGCAACGCCACGGAGGTGGCCCTGAAGATAGGACCCAAAAAAAAAAAAAATCCCCTGGCCAACAGGACGTTAATTTCACGATACTATCTCATCTAAATCCATTCAAACGACCAATCTTTTCTGGAAACAGGAAGCCGGAAAAAGCACAATTCACAGGCCCCCGTGAGAAGAGAGATTGGCGGACAAAAGAACTAAGAAGTTGCCATTGTAAATTTAACATCTGTTACTGCGGCTCGCAATTTACAGTCCGTTGACAAAGGCGGAACGTGTTGTCATTTAGCACAGGACGTGCAATGGGGTAAACACGTTTATGAGCTGGGGGAGGGGTGGGATGGGGGGAGGAGGGGAGGGGGGAGGGGGGAGGACGTAAGAAGGTAAGGAGAAGGGGGAGGAGGGAATATCTGGGAAAGAGGGAAAGGTGGTGGTGGATGGGGTGGGATGGAACTTTACTTGCGGTAAGTTTCCGCTGCTGGTGGTGGTGGTGGTGGTGGTGTGTGTGTGTGTGTGTGTGTGTGTGTGTGTGTGTGTGTGTGTGTGTGTGTGTGTGTGTGTGTGTGTGTATGTGTGTGTGTGTGAGTGCGTGTGTGTGTGTGTGTGTGTGTGTGTGTGTGTGTGTGTGTGTGTGTGTGTGTGTAAGAGAAAGAGAGAGAGAGAGAGAGTTTGCTTGTGTGTGTGTGTGTGTGTGTTGTGTGTGTGTGTGTGTGTGTGTGCGCGCGCGCGCGCACGTGCGTCCGTGCGTTTGTACATGAGTGTGTATGTGTGTGTTTGTATGTGTGTGTGTGTGTGTGTGTGTGTGTGTGTGTGTGTGTGTGTGTGTGTGTGAGAGAGAGAGAGAGAGAGAGAGAGAGAGAGAATTCGTGTGTGTGTGTGTGTGTGTGTGTGTGTGGCGCGCGCGCGCGCGCGCGCTTGGGCTTGCGCTTGCATGCATGTGTGTATGAATAATGCATGCGTTCACTCACGGGAACTCTGGTTTGAAATGCCATCCGAAGGGTTTGGATGTTGTTGGAGTCTGCCCAAATATTGACACCGAAGAGGAATGCTTCCCTAACCTTTCTGCCTTTAGCGGGATTTGAACACACTGTCCCAGAAACTAGACAAAAGTGTTTTACCCACTCGGCCATCCAGTCTCCAGCTATCAGCTTTTGCAACGTGTCAGGGGGCAACATCTTAATAAACAAATGAAACAAATGATTTGAAGTGATATTTTCTTTGGCGAGCAATAAGAATTCGGTCAACGCGTATGATAAAGAAGAATTCATGTCTGTATTTTTTTTTCTCAAATAAATGAAATGATTCTTTTATCGTGTGCTATTTGTTCCTTTTTTATTTAACATTTTTGGTCTGAAATCCTCCTACATTTGTATTGAGATCAGAAGGCGATATTTTTATCCGCGCCCCTAAGATTTATTATTAGTTTGTCTTTTGTCCGTTGAACAAGATTTCACTGACACGCATCAAGGCAAATTAAACGAAACTTATTTTGCGTGTATCGTTCTTCGCGTACATTTCAATCTTCCGACGAAAAAATGCCGAACTTCCAAGACGCAAAACGGAGAGAGAAAGATACACCCTAAGGCGCGAGGACCCAGAGAAGTACTGTCCTCAACTGCCCAACAAACCAGCCGGGAGCAATCCTGCACCATCCTTGGAAGCCTGCGCTGTGTTCACATAGGGTGCAGGCACGACTAGAGCTTTCCACTAAGACGTCAAGGGATATATAATTGCTCCCTGGCAGATGCCATTGTGTAATGGCCTCTGGAACAACACAGTTTTAGTTGCCGCACCATACGTCTGGAACTCTCTGCCATCTAGTCGGCGCAAAATCTCATCTCTGCCGGAATTTAGAAAATAAAAGAAAAGAAAGAAGGAACGAAAGAAGAAACGAAGAAAGAGGAAGGAAGGAAGGAAGGAAGGAAGGAAGGAGAAAAGAAATTAAGAAAGAAAGAAAGAAAGAGAAAAGAAAAGGATAAAAAAGAAAACACAAGAACAGAAGAAAAGAAAGAAAAATACAGGCTTAAGAGATGCTTGTTTTGACAAGTATTCCCCTGATGTAAATTGTAAGCTGTTTGTTTTGTGTGTGTTTGTGGGGCGAGGGGGGGGGGGGGTTAAGAGATATGTGTCTTGACAAGCATTTCCCCTGGTGTATATTGCAAGATGTACGTATGGGGCAAGGGGGGGGGGGGGGGGGTAGTAGATACATGTCTTAACAAGAATTTTCCTGATGCATATTGTAAACTGTATGGGGGTGGTTGTGGTAAGAGATGTATGTCTTGACAAGAACTTCCCTGATGTATATTGTAAGCTGTATGTA
>CM065740.1:48900667-48903167 GCA_033310375.1 Conus canariensis
GATAACAATGTATAGGCATCGGCAACAGAAGCGTTTTCATTGTCAAGTATATTGTTTAATTCCTCTATGTTTTTAGTAAGTAAGTTTTCTTTAAACATCTCACCTTTAGATGGGTCCCACTGCTTAATGTTTGTATCAAACAAAGGTCTTCCTGTTTCTGGACATCTTACACTTCTATTATTTTCATTGGAGTTTGAACTTTGATTGTTTGATCTTCTCCACGAAATGCTGAGAGATACAAGAATTGAACTGTGAACATCTGAAAGCATGGCGTCAAAGGGATCAACACTAAAGTCACACACACACACACACACACACACACACACACACACACACACACACACACACACACACACACTCACGCTCACACTCACAGAAGTTAGTGGGGAGAGAGACATGGAAACAGACAGCGATTGGGAGCGATCAATGCCGCCATCGATTCCCAAATGGCCCTCTTCTTCTGTCACTGACCACCTCTCACCCGCCGCCCCATCGACCTGTCCGCCACGCCACTCTTGGCCGGCCACGGGAGGGAAGGGGTGAGGGATGGGGGTGGTGGTTGAGGTGATGGTATGGGGGTGGGGGTTAGGGATGGGGGTGGGGATGGGGGTGCGAAGTCCGAAGGTTAGCACCACCATCATTCCAGCCTGGTTTCTTCCGTTATGTGTCCCACGACAAGAGTGAGTCGATGGCTTGATGTTAGCGGTTGCTGGAGAGTGTATAGAATGTGGTGAACCCACACAGAAGGGTGCGTATATTCATACACAGACGCATAGAGATACTGACACCACAGACACAGACACACACACACACACACACACACACACACACCACGCACGCACGCACGCACGCACACACACACACACACACACACACACACACACACACACACACACACAAAAACACACACACAAGCACACGCACATACATATATGTAACCATCTGTGTGCATGTGTGTGTGTGTGTGTGTGTGTGTGTGTGTGTGTGTGTGTGTGTGTGAGAGAGAGAGAGACAGAGAGGACAGAGAGAGACAGAGAGAGACAGAGAGAGAGAGGTGTGTGTGTGTAATGAAAAATAATGAGAATGTCAGCAGTAGTGACAGTTTGTAATGTCAGCAGTAGTGACAGTTTGTAATGTCAGCAGTAGTGACAGTTTGTAATGTCAGCAGTAGTGACAGTTTGTAATGTCAGCAGTAGTGACAGTTTGTGCTTTGATGGCATCTTATCAATAACAGGGAGCTGTATTGAAAATGGCAACAGTAATAAAACAACGGCAACAGTAAAAAACAACGGCAACAGTAATAAAACAACGACAACATAATAAAACAACGGCAACAGTAATAAACAACGGCAACAGTAATAAAAAACGGCAACAGTAATATAAACAACGGCAACAACGGCAACAGTAATAAAACAACGGCAACAGTAATAAAACAACGGCAACAGTAATAAAACAACAGCAACAGTAATAAAACAATGGCAACAGTAATAAAACAACAGCAACAGTAATAAAACAATGGCAACAGTAATAAAACAACGGCAACAGTAATAAAACAATGGCAACAGTAATAAAACAACAGCAACAGTAATAAAACAATGGCAACAGTAATAAAACAACAGCAACAGTAATAAAACAACGGCAACAGTAATAAAACAACAGCAACAGTAATAAAACAATGGCAGTGGCAACAGTAATAAAACAACAGCAACAGTAATAAAACAACGGCAACAGTAATAAACAACAGCAACAGTAATAAACATGGCAACAGTAATAAAACAACGGCAACAGTAATAAAACAATGGCAGTGGCAACAGTAATAAAACAACAGCAACAGTAATAAACAACGGCAACAGTAATAAAACAACAGCAACAGTAATAAAACAACGGCAACAGTAATAAAACAATGGCAACAGTAATAAAACAACAGCAACAGTAATAAAACAACGGCAACAGTAATAAAACAACAGCAACAGTAATAAGCAACGCACAGTAATAAAACAACGGCAACAGTAATAAACAACGGTCAACAGTAATAAAACAACGGCAACAGATAAAACAACGCAACAGTAATAAGCAACGGCAACAGTAATAAAACAACGGCAATAAGACCAAGAACACAACATAAAACAACTGAAACAACAAACAACAACAGTAATAACAATAAGTATGATAACAACAACACAAAAGTCATCATCATCATCATCATCCTCATCATCCTCATCACAACAACAACAACAATAACAATAACACCAAGGAATATAATATAATTATTTTGTCTTACATTTTATACGATGCTTGGCAAAACGGCAAAGAGCACTTCACAAAAGCTGACAGCAATGTAGAATGCACATTCACTTCACAAAAGCTGACTGCAATGTACAATGCACATTCACTTGACAAAACCTGACTGCAATGTACAATGCACATTCACTTCACAAAAGCTGACAGCAATGTAGAATGCACATTCACTTCACAAAAGCTGACAGCAATGTAGAATGCA
>CM065740.1:48910667-48918167 GCA_033310375.1 Conus canariensis
TTATCGGCTAGACGACAGCCCTGCTCTGTGTATTCTCAGACAAGAGTGGAATTCCAAAGCGTCGTCGCCATCATAATCATCATCAGGGTGACTTCATTCATCATCATTGAAAAACCGTCTCCAGCTTTGTGATTGATCGCTCCCTTGCTCGATCGTAGTGACCTCCACTTCCATTTCTTCCTCTCCACGCCTTGGCTTTGCTGCTGGTGAGTTTTGGTCCAGATCAAGGGACAAAGGGTTCAGGGGAACCCGTCATTGTATAGACGTGCTGGCGCCCTCTGGAGAGAGAGAGAGAGAGAGAGAGAGAGAGAGAGAGAGAGAGAGAGAGAGAGAGGCGATAATTTGCGCTGGCTCTATCACTATGTCGTTATTTGTCGACAGTAGAGGAGGGTTGGAGGAGGAGGTGGGGAGCAGTAGGCGGTGTCCTGCGTACGCTCGATGAAAGCAGGCACCGCTGAACACTACCAAAAGTGACTCAACGGGATTGCAGTGTCTCCTCTGGTGGGTTGCCTCACGACCAGCTGATGGGATTACCAGCCTGAGGATTACCGGTGTAGCACGCCACAACCATTAAACGCCAGGAAGAGCTAACAAAACTCACTATGGCTTTCAGTGGCTCTACGCTTTGAAAGCCAGTGTCGTGCCTGTGGTGAAGGCCCAATACAGAATTGTGTCTGCAGCGTACACACGCACCACTTGTTGTTGGTCTGTCGAGTCGACGAGAACCACTTCAGTCTTCTTGGGGTTGAGGAGGAGTGAGATGATGTGTGGATACACAGGTGTCTGATCAAGCCGATGCGTGCACGGAATGTGCGATGACAGCTTGGAAGACAATGTGGGGGACCTGTTCTTGCTTGCTGGGGCGGGCTTTCCTTGCCTGTCTCTTTTGTTGCGCGGCAGCTGTCATCCTTTCTTCACATGAAATTTACACATTTGTGGACAGAGTAGCGCCACATAGCTTGATCCACGGCAGTTTGTTCCCATGTGAGGATTGGTGTTAACGCTTTCAAGATGTTTTGAGAATGTCTTTGATGCGTTCCTTCTGACCCTGGGAACGCTCTACTCACCGAAGAAGAGTCGCGTCTCTTGGGTAACCCGTGGTCTGGCATGCGAGCTAAATTATCTGCCCATCGAAGTTGAAACAGCATCAAGATAGTGTGGATGCTTGGCAGGTCTGCTTGGTGAGCACCTCTGTGTCTGGGATTTTGTCCTCCAGTTTATGTTTCACAATCTTCTGAGGCAGATTGTGTGGAAGTGAAACAGCTTCTCGGCATGCCATTGGTACACTGTCCACACACCACTACTCCAGTGCACGCGGCTCTCACTACCTTCGAGCTGCAAACACACTGACACTCTTTCTTTCCATGGCGACAACACAGAACACCTTCCAGAAGAGCTGGACAATCGGCTTAAGTTTGTGACTTTGACTCGGGACACCTAGGGATACTCTTTGAACATCTTCATCTTCATCCGTTAGACAGCCACAATCAGCATGCTGATTATTCCGCTGCTTCATGCGTTGTGTAGGGAGAAAGATGTGGATCCGGAGTGAAAAGACCTGAGAGTAGTGAAATGTTTGCTGCTATATGCTTATTCCCGCCTTTCTGTCATCGTAGTGTTTAGGCCCTGGATCAGCTTTGTGCGACTACTTTTCGCCCTGCTCTGTGTGGGTCTGATCAGCTGGCGGACTACTTTTCGCCCTGCTCTGTGTGGTCTGATCAGCTGGCGACTACTTTTCGCCCTGCTCTGTGTGGGTCTGATCAGCTGGCGACTACTTTTCGCCCTGCTCTGTGTAGGTCTGATCAGCTGGCGACTACTTTTTCGCTCCTGCTTTGCCTGCTGTGGTCTGATCAGCTGGCGACTACTTTTCGCCTTTTTTAACCCCCGAAGGACTAGCTGCTCCCAGAGCAATGTCTTCAAATCATTCTTAAGAAGCCCGCCGAGCAACAGGTACAAACAAATTACAAGACAAAACACGACGCGTTTTGACCTACTAAGTCTCCTTCAGGCAAGATAAACAACTTTCAGGACAATGAAAACGAAGAACAAGCAAATACTTATCTTGATTCAACGCCGATCTTGCGCCGAATATAAGGAGAGAAGCGGTTGCTCGTTCTTCGTTTTCATTGTCCTGATGTTGTTCATCTTGCCTGAAGAAGACCTGAGAGTTCAAAACGCGTCGTGTTTTGTCTTGTAATTTGTTTGTATCCTATTGTTTGCGAGCCTCACAAAGATATTATTTTAATTAAATTTGTTCAGTTTCCGCCTACAATCATCTCACTTTGAAACTGATCCCAGAAGGCCCTGGCAAAGAATCAGGCCCAAGGTTAAATTCAAAACTCACAAATCTCCCTAGGGTTGGAAGGAAGAAAATGGGACCACCTATGCTAACCTACACTAGTTAATCACAGTCTGACTTTTCTTTGTATAACATGGCACCCTCCACTTGAAAGAGTGAAGGGTGTCTGCTGCTAGAGCCGCTTCTGGCAGCAGGTTCCAGTCTTTGACGGTGCTTGGCAGAAAGGAGTCGTGACGATGTGGTTTGGACGGCTCTGGAGTTGTTGCAGTTGTTGGGGGATGACCTCTTTGTTATCGAATGGGAGCCGTGATCATGATGCTCTCTCTCTCTCTCCTCTCTCTCTCTCTCTCTCTTCTCTCTCTCTCTCTCTCAGCTGCCTGATCATTTTATAATATTCCGTAGCATGACCTGCCATGCCGCTCTGCCAAGATGTTGGGGGTAACTCTACAGCAATTTTTCAATGTAGCTGAGATTCTTGGGATAGCTCGTATTACGCTACCAACTGATGACAGCGTGCAGCTCATCTGTGCATGGACTCTGGATCGTCAGCGTGAAGGGCGTTGAAGTTGTCCATTATTCTCCCTTGTTGTGAATTAATCTTCCTTGAGGTGTATGTGTGCGTATGCGCGCGCGCATATATATATATATATATATATATATATATATATATATATTCTGTTAAAAAAAAAATATATATATATATATATATTCAATTATAAACAAAGCTTGCTCTTATGTCCTAGATTGAAGAAATAAGGGGAGATAAGCATTCATATCTGCAGTGGTAGATGATTCTGCCTAACTAGCAGTATGTGCTTGAGTGGGTGAATGGGGAATGATTAATGCTTCTCAAATGAGCCTTCAGCAAGCTTGTAGTCTCCAAGGGGAGACAATCTTCAAAGGGGAGGACACTCACTAACATATATCATAACTCCTGGTCAGATATCGTATTTCGAAACCTGATTGTTTCTCCTCAGTGACCTCGGAAAGTGGTATCTTGACTCCTCTGCCTTTTCGGTTTTAAGCGGAATGCTATCCCAGAAAAAGGCTGGTGTGCAATACCATAGTATGTTTGTTGAGTTTTTGTTTTAACCAACCAAAGATGCCCACCTAAGAAGCAAAAGAAAATCATGAAACAGCAAAACAAGCTACATTTTCTTGTGAAAAGTAGAAAATATAAAAAGATAACCTCTTAAGACACAAGTGCTGAGGGCCAGTTCTTGGAATGAATCCACAGGAGAGAGAGAGAGAGAGAGAGAGAGAGAGAGAGAGAGAGAGAGAGAGAGAGAGAGAGAGAGAGAGAGAGAAGTTTAGACACCAGACATTCGAAAGGTTGAAATCATCGAAAATACACTAGGGAATTTGAAGTGCATCTGGACTATTGCTTCACTCGCCAAATCGGAACACAGATCAATAATAAGTGTCAGCATTGCCACAGGAATGGTTTATCCATGTGACTAACTAAGTGAAACGGTCGATCTCTTGATGATATGACAGATGGAAAGCTTTGCAAAGGTGGCCGCCCAATCGTTCAACCTAGTGATATTGTTCCAGTGAAGGCATCGATTTTCCTTTTCCCTCCTGACGGTCTTTCTAGAATATTATCATCGATCATTCTTTCTTTCTTTCTTTCTTTCTGTCTCTTTCTTGGTCTCGGTCTCTCTATGTCTCTGTCTCCATCTCTGTCTCTGTCTACGTCTCTGTCTCCGTCTTTGTCTCTCTCTTTCTTTCTCTCTGTCAACTGATTTTATCTGAAAAACTGTTTGTGTTTACACACATACAAACATATAGACACATAGACACAAACATACACACACGCACACAGAAACGCACAGACACACACGCAGACACACAGAGACACAGAGACAGACAGACACACAGACACAGACACACAGACACACACACACACACACACACAAACACACACACGCACGCACACACACATACACACATACACACACACACACACACACACACACACACACACACACACACACTCAACCCAACCCAACCCAACCCAACCCAAACACAAAACACGCACACACACACACACACACACACACACGTGCGGGCGCGCGCACGCACACAACTAAACTCAGAGAGAGACAGAGAGAGACAGACAGACAGAGAGAGACAGAGCCAGAAAGAGAGACAGACAGACAGACAGACAGACAGACAGGCAGACAGACAGAGAGAGACAGATTAAACATCAGACCTTTGAACTGGTCAAAGCGTCGGGGCTAAAAAGAAACTCAGGAAGCCCAAATGTCACGGCAATGTGGACTATTGCTAACTCGCCAAACCCAAACACAAATCAAGACATGTCCGCACTGCAAAAGGCGTTGATGAGGCTAACACTTCGCACTTTCTCTGCTTGATCGAATTAAGGTATGAGTTCTCCGTCTCCTTCCATCCTTCACTTCCTCTCTCAGTGTCTCTGTCTCTCTCTGTCTCTGTCTGTCTGTCTGTCTGTCTGTCTGTCTGTCTGTCTGTCTCTCTCTCTCTCTCTCTCTCTCTCTCTCTCTCTCTGTCAGTCTGTAACAGGTTCGACGTTGAGCACATTTTCAACTATCATCATGGAAGCACCCGATGCCATAACGATGCATATTTTTGGTAGTCGCACACACACACACGCGCGCGCGCACACACATACACACATGCACGCACGCACACAAACACACATCCGCACGCACACATACACGCACGCACATACGCATACACACCAGACACGCACGCACATACGCATACACACAGACACGTACACACAAGATGGCGCCTGCAGACAGCAACCGATAGTTCAGTGCTGTGGATGCTACAATGTTTCGATCAAAGCAAGCAATGGGAAACCACACCAGGATCCGGAAAAGCTGCATACCTGTACTGTGTGCAAAGGGATGCACTAAGGATGTGCTGGAGGAGCACGGAAGCGAGGACGGAACAGATTGTAGATCTGAGTGGAGGAGACCGTTCCGTTTGTCCTTTGTTAAGGAGGGGCTGGAGCCTAGGTCCAGAGACAACAATGCTCCTACAGACTGCATCAAGTCCGTGAGTACCTCACAGATCTTTGCTCTGATCGAAGGCACAATCACATCTCTGCGAGATCAAGTAGCCGGTCTGGAAGAACAGATGAGATCGCTACATGAAAAAATTGATAGAAAGGACATAGCTAGATCTAGCATAGCAACACAGACGGAGCCTTTCCCCTACCTCTCCTATGCAGAGGTAGCTGGAGTTCCATCAAAGCTGAAAACACCTTCTCGGGATGCTCTGCTGGTCGAGGCAAATAAAACAGAAAAGACGCACAGCAGAATTGTACAGGAAAGTGGACAAAACAAAAAAAATAAAGAAAATGATAACGCGAACAAAAATGACGTCAAGGCTTCTTTGCGTCATAAGCCGAAGTCGAAGAAGCAGTGCAAGAAAAATGACGACAATAGCCTTAAGGTCGAGTCCAGAGACAAACAAAACGCCAATGACTTAAAGGTCAAGTCCAGAGACAAACAAAATGTTAACGACTTAAAGGCCAAGTCCAGAGACAAACCAAATCCAACTTTAAAGGGCCTTCCCAACATATTATATGTGAATGACCCTGTCATAAAGAAAGTCAACACAAAGAGACTAGGGAAGTCCTACGGATGTAAGGTGCATCAGAGTAATGCAAGAACAATAAATGACATCAAACCAGCGGTGGCCAAAGCAAGTGCATCTGTCAAGACACCTGATGCTTTACTCTTACATGTTGGATCGAAGGACCTAGAAACAGAATCAGCAGCAACATGTTCCGGAAGACTGGCAAAGTGCGTGAGGAGTATCAAAGAAGAAAACCCTGATCTGGCCATCATAGTCAGTAAGATGGCTCCTACATCACACCCCGAACTCAATATCAAAGGGGACTTGTACAACGCACTTTTGGTGTCAGAGCTGAATGATGACAAAAACATCACCTTCATCACTCACTCAAACCTACAAGCTGCCCGCTTCAACCTCCGTGATGGGCTACATCCCACTGCAAGAGGAGCTAGCATCCTAGCGGGGAATATTGGCCGGCATCTGAGGAACCTCTTCTGGGAACGGCCCCGGAAGACAGCGCGACGTCCCCGGTACCTGCGCCCCACATCCTTCCCTGAGGATTCCTTCTACGGCTCTGCCTGGTCCAATAGGTTCAATGTCTTATACAACTGGTGACATTTTATGTTGCTTTTGGTCGGAACGAATGTAGCATACCAGCCTACGTCTCTGTGTAGCTAAGCTCCAATTGTGTTAAAGCAACATATTTTTATTTAATTGGTTATTTTTTTTTTTTTTTCCTCAAACATGAAATTTAACAATAATATAAAAATACTGCAATGGAACTGCCGCTCTCTCTATTCTAATATTGACTGCTTACGTCAATTTTTAGTGTCATCTGACTGCCACGTTCTTTTATTCCAGTCTGTTAATATCAGGAAGAACAAACTACCAAGACTGGAACAGTACTACTATCCACCAGTAGTAGATACAGATAAAAATGGTAATAGAGTAAATTGTGCTATCTATATTCATACTGGACTACAGTATTGTGACAAACAATCACCTGTGCCTAGTGGATTACATGGGATTTTTTCATGTGCTGTAACTGTCAAGTTTTCGGACTCCTTAAAAGTGAACTGTGCTTCTGTATATTTACCTAAGGGTCCAGATGAAGCTAATACTGAATGGATGAAAAATATCAAGAATGATAATGACAAATGGTTAGTAGGAGGGGATTTTAATGCTCATTCTCCTTTCTGGGAAAAAGAGTGCACACAGGTCAGTAGTAATAGGTTTGTGGAAAATGTTGTAGACTCAACTTTATGTTTACTCAATGATGGTTCTTATACCAGAGTTCCTGATATATCTACACATAGACCTACTGCTATTGATTTAACCTTGGTTTCACCTAAAATGGCTTTGTCGTGTGCATGGGAAACTTATAGTGAAACTCTTGGGAGTGACCACATACCAATCATCATCACAATTAATCAGTCCCCTAATTTTGAAGACACAAAACCTGATGATACAATCCCAAGATTTGATTATAAAAATGCCAAATGGTCTCAATTTTACAATACACTTAAAGATCTAGACATAAGATTGTCCCCAGATGATGATATTGATACTATGTATGACACGTTTTGTACTTCTGTTCTAAAAGTGTCTGGTTTATGTATTCCTAAATTGAA
>CM065740.1:48933167-48935667 GCA_033310375.1 Conus canariensis
CAGGCAAGGATCACGCCTGCCTCTACCTCGTATAAAGAGAACCGTCAGTGTGCGTATTATCAGTACGTTCCGTTGTCTGGGAGGGAGTGAGAGGGAAGGGAGGTGAGGGTGTATGTGTGTGAGAAAGGGAATGGGAGGGGTGGAGAGGAGAAAGGGAAGAAGGAGAAACTTGTCCCACACTTCCCTGTCTTTAACACACAAATGTATGGCGTGTTTCCACATTTCTCCACGTTCATTTTTCTTTTATTTTTATTTGTCCTTTTTTTTCTCTCCTCATTTCCTTTTCCCGTTTCTGTCTTCTTAGCATTGGCTTACATTCCCTTAAATTTCCCTGAACTTTCATGCTTTCCCTGATTGTGTCTTACAATTAATATCTTTTTGCTAATGTCCCCATGGCTATTTTTTGTATTGTTTTGTTTTCGTTTGTATGTGTATTTGTATGCCTTTTTTTAATGTCCTTACTTCTTGTGAAAATTTTGCATAACTTCCCTTCCCTTTTTAAAAATGTTCTTACCGTTTCTTACCTTTTCCTACTATAACTTTCCCTTGATTTCCTTCCCTGACACTCTCTCTCTCTCTCTCTCTCTCTCTCTCTCTCTCTCTCTCTCTCTCTCTCTCTCTCTCTCTCTCTCTCTCTCTCTCTCTCTCTCTTAACTTCGTTTAAATTCCCCTGAACTTTCATGCATTCCTTTATCTTGTCTTACAATTAATACCTTTTTCCTAATGATCCCCATAATTTCTTTCTTTTCTTTTCGTTTATTTTTTTCAGATAAATTTTTAAAAATATCCTCCCTATTTTTTTGAAATTGTGCTTACTTCCCTACCTTAAAAAAAGTTCTTACCTATTCTTACGTATATTCTATATTTCCATACATACCATACCTTATACAACATTTCTTTCCCTGATTTCCTCTCTCTCTCTCTCTCTCTCTCTCTCTCTCTCTCTCTCTCTCTCTCTCTCAGTCTGTCTGTCTCTTCCACTCTCTGTCTCTCACTCTTTTTCCATCCCTGTACTCTTCCTCCTCTCTCTCTCTCACTTTCTCTCTGTGTTTCTCTCTCTCTCTCTTTCACTCTCTCTCTCTCTTTCTCCATCCCTGTTCTCTCTCTCTCTCTCTCTCTCTCTCTCTACCCCCTCTCTCCATCTCTCTCTCTCTTTCTCTCTCTCTCTCTCTCTCTCTGCTTCTCTGTCTGTCTGTCTGTCTGTCTGTCTGTCTCTCTCTCTCTCTCTCTCTTTCTTTCTTTCTTCTTGTCCCCACCCAGCCCTCCTGTTTTATTTCTCATGTCCAACATTGATCCTTTTTACCGTTTGTACACCTGTCACAGACCCATCAGTTAGTGCCTACAACTGTTTGACTACGTGTACGTCACAGAGAACCGTCATTGTGCTTGTTATCAGTAAGTTCTAATGACAGGGAGGGAGTAAGAGGGAAGGGAGGAGGGAGGGGAGAGGGAGAGGGAACAGGAGAGGTAGAGAGGAGAAAGAAAGAGGGAGAAACGTGTAGCACACTACTTTGTCTTTAATAAACAAATTCACAGCACATTTCTACATGTATCGACTATCTTTAAACTTCTTTTCCTTTTCCTATCTTCTCAACATCTGCTTACATTCCCTTTTCCCTAAAGCTCATCAGGGTGTGTGTGTGTGTGTGTGTGTGTGTGTGTGTGTGTGTGTGTGTGTGTGTGTGTGTGTGTGTGTGTGTTTCATAAATGTCCTTATCGTTTTCAGAGCTTTTTTTCTAATTCCCTTTCTAAAGATTTACCATCCTTTCCTTACCTTTCCTTCAGTTCCTTCCCTGACACCGCCTTCTCTCTCTCTCTCTCTCTCTCTCTCTCTCTCTCTCTCTCTCTCTCTCTCTCTCTCTTCTCCATTCCTCTCTCTCTCTTTCTCCATTCCTTCTCTCTCTCTGTCTCTCTGTCTTCCTTCTCTCTCTCTCTCTCTCTCTCTCTCTCTCTCTCTCTCTCTCTGTCTCTCTCCCTCCCTCCCTCCAACCCAACCTTCCTATGTTATTTCTCCTGTCTAATATTGATCGCTTTCACCATTTGTGCGCCTGTCAACGACCCGTCATTTAGTGCTTATAACTGTTTGATGACGTTTTCCACCCCCCACCCCACCCACCTACCCTCACCGCCACCCCAGCCCACCCTTCCTGATGCATGTGTTTGTGGGGACAAAGGTAGAGGGGAGAGTAATGATTGGAAGGTGGGAAGGAAAGGATGGGGGGAGGGGAAGGAGGGGTGGAGAGACAGGTAGTAGGAGGAGGGCAGGGTGGGGGGCACAGCTCTAGGAAGCCAGAGGCTGGCAGGGAAATGAGGGGGAAATCCTACCGTCAAACAGCCGGCTGACCAGACCGGAATGGCCTCACAGCAAGGTAAGGCCTCAGGCAAGGGTCACGCCTGCCTCTATCCTGTATATAGAGAACCGTCAGTGTGCATATTCTCTGTAAGTTCTATTGACAGGGAGGGAAGGAGATGGAATGGAATGGGAGGGGTGGAGAGGAGA
>CM065740.1:48953167-48955667 GCA_033310375.1 Conus canariensis
ATGAGTTCCGTCTTGTCGTCGTTTAGTTGTAGTTTTTTGGTTGTCATCCAGTCCTTCAGGTCTGCAATGCAGCCCCGCGTCCGAGAAATCAGTGAGTCAATTTCAGCAATGGGAGCCGACTGATGAAGCTGAGTATCGTCAGCAAAGCTCTCATGCGACATGGCGTGACCACTGATGACGTCAGACACAGGACTAGCATACAGCACAAAAAGGACTGGCCCCAGTACAGAACCCTGAGGCACACCGTACCTAAGAGGAGAACTGTCTGAGTATCTGCCCTGTACACACACTGTCTGAGTCCGTCCAGTCAAGTAAGAGATAATCCAGTCGAGAGCTGTGTCTTTGAATCCAAAGGAAGTTTGAAGCCGTGAGAACAAAATATTATGATCGATCGTGTCAAATGCTGCGGAGAGGTCTAACATCGCTAATAAGGAAACATTCCCATCGTCAAGCCCGCAGAGGAGGTCATTGACTATACGGAGGAGTGCTGTCTCACAACTATGGCCTTGTCTGTAAGCAGATTGATGAGGATTGAAAAGGTGATTCTTTTCGAGATGTTCTAGAATTTGTTCCAAAACGATCTTCTCCAATAATTTTGATAGAAATGACAAATTTGATACAGGCCGATAATTCTTTAAAACATTTTTATCTAATGAAGGTTTCTTGATCAATGGACGTACCACTGCGGACCGGAAGATTTCAGGAACGTGACCAGAGGACAAAGAGGTATTGATAACATGAGTAAGATGGGGTAGGACGTCATCAATGCACAGAAAGAGCAAGTTAGTAGGAATGGCATCAAGTTCACATGATTTAGGGCTGCATCGCAAACAAAGTTTTTTGACATAGTCTTGACTAACAGGACTAAAACAAGCCAAAGGAGGTCCACAGTAAACTTTGTCATTCAGAGGATGTACAGGTGCAGTAGAATCTAGCTTTTCACGGATAGTGTCAATTTTGCCATTGAAAAACTCTAAGAATTTCTGAGGGAGCTCTTGAGTTTGGAAGATGGTGGGAAGGGGGGAGTAGCTGACTTTGCCTAGGAGACTATTTGTGACATTAAATAGTTGCTTGGCTGTATTACAGGCCAATAACTTTGAAGAATAGAACAAAGTTTTTGCTTGATGTACAATGTCAGTAACATGATTTCTCGCAGTTTGATATATTTCCCTGTGCACAGTCAGTCCCGTGGCGCGCCATCGCCTCTCAGCCCCCCTCCTCTCCTGCTTGGCCTCCGACAACTCGGGACCCACTGTGTTGCGCCATTAACACAGCGAGCGATCAGTGATCAAGCGCATGCTCACTGGAGCATGCTTATCAAGCGTGGCACGGAGGGCAGAGGTCAGCTGACAGGCCGATGGCTCGCTCGGTATGGCCGTGGTCAGATCAGATTTGAAAGCCTCTATATCGATAGCAGAAATTTTCCTAACTTCCTTGTAAGTCTTTGGAACGGCGGGCCTAACAATATCTAATTCACACTTCACAGCATAATGATCCGATGCTAGGTTATTGTCAACGGTTGAGGATTTAAGAAGATGATCACTGTCTCTGTAGACTACCCAGTCTACTATGTTACCCTGTTTGTTCGTCATTTCATTCACAGACTGCTGGAGTCCGAAAGTATCTAAAATTTCTAACACCTCGGGCGTGTATCCAACTGTGGGCTTATTGAAATGGAAGTTGAAGTCGCCGATCAATAACAATGTTCCTGGAAGGTCATTTACAAATTCAAGAAAGTCTGGAAGTTCGTTGACAAACATGCTGGGCGTAAATTTGTTCTTTCTGCTGGGTACCGGTCTGTAAATCCCAAAAATGTTTGTGACAGGAGCGGTAGGCAGGGACAGTTTCAGGTGTACAAGTTCAAAGGTCCGACACATGATGGTTGTAACTGATGTGAGAGATCTACAGGAAATTGACATTCTTTTTTTCTCCTTTCAGTTTTATTTCATTCTCTCTCTCTCTCTCTCTCTCTCTCTCTCTCTCTCTCTCTCTCTCTCTCGCTCTCTATCTCTCTCTCTTTCTCTCTCTCTCTTCTCCCCTCATATCTCTCTCTTTCCAATGGACTCTCCTCCTCCTTCTCATGTACACACACACACACACACACACACACACACACACACACACACACACACACACACACACATACACACACACACACACAAACGCGCGCGCGCGCACGCACACACGCACCCACACAGAGACTAGCACACACGCGCACACACGCGCACACACGCGAACACACACACACACACACACACACACACACACACACACACACACACACACACAAACACACACACACACACACACACACACACACACACGCGCGCGCGCGCGCACGTACGCACGCACGCACGCACGCACAGACACATATACACACACGTATACACGCACGCACGCATGCACCCACGCACACATACACACACGCGCGCACACACACACACACACACACACACACGCGCGCGCGCGCGCGCGCGCGCACGCGCACACGCACGCACAC
>CM065740.1:48968167-48970667 GCA_033310375.1 Conus canariensis
ATATACCTACAAAGTTTCAGAAAGATCGGCTCATACGTTTTGTCTGGAGCGAGTGGAACACATTTCGACCACGGACAGACAGACAGACACACTGACAGCATTTCTTCGTTCCCATTGTAAAGTACTCCCTGTTCTATAAGAACTGGGAGTACAAAAAGAAGAGAGAGAGAGAGAGAGAGAGAGAGAGAGAGGAGAAATCCAGCTCCTCACTCACATTAATTTAATCCGTTTCACAGCCAATGCTAAGGAAAGGGTACCAGAAGAGATGGGGAAAGGTAAGGGAGGAATACCAGAGAGTGTGGGGATGGGTGGGAAAGTTATCCTCCCCCCACCCCACCCAGCACACCCGCCCAACCTCTCATTCTCACCTCCTTCACTCTCCCAACCAACCATCGGAGCTAGCCTCACTCCAGAAGACTAACGGGGAAAAGTAGCCTCGTTTACGTACCAATCTGGGTCGAGATGTCTCATTTGCGTAAACAGCGCTTAGCATTGATGGGGTGGGGTGGGGTGTGTGGGGGGGGGGGGGGGCACTCAAAATGGGCGTGGGTCTGTCTGGAGGCTGTCACGCGCTCTGTTCGTGAGAAGCATCAACAAGTGTCTTCATTTTTTTTCTGAGCTCCGGGTCCCGTTTTGTTAGAGGAGGGGGGGGGGGGGGGGGGGGGTGGGGGGGAGGGAGGGTGGTCTGCGAAATCCTCTTTCCTTATCAAGTCTTCATAATGGTCTAGTAAAGATTGTTGCACAGCGATCCATTCTTAATATATGGACGGTGGTCTTTTTTTTCATAGAAAACTTCGGAGAAGTGACGAACAAACATTCCTGTTTTGTTGGGGGTTTTGCAAATCCTGTCTCCTTACCATGTCTTCATAACAGCTTCGTAAAGACCGTTACACAACAAACCTTTCTTAATTTTGGAACTTTTTTTTTTTAATAGAAAATTTCTGGGAAAGGGCGAACAAACTGGTCTCCTGTCTTTTAAGGCAAGGGTTGTGCAAAGAAGTGAAGGAGTGGAGGGGGGAGGGGAGGGGGTTCTGCAGACCCTCTCTTCTTCTTATCAAGTCTTCAAAGCATGTCTAGTAAAGACTGTTACACAACAAGCCCCTTTTCATTTTGGAACTTATTTTTTCCCGAAAACTTTGGAGACAGGACGAACAAACAGGTCTGTTTCATTTCCTTGGCGTTTCTGCACATCTTTTCTCCTGACCAAGTCTTCATAGCAACGTTGTAAAATCTGTTGCACAAGTAGCACTTCTTAATCTTTGAACTTTAAAAAAAAAGATCTAGTTGCAAAGGGAGGCGACTGCAGGCAGAAATCTAAACAAATTTGAAATGTAATTCATAGCGAACCGCCAACAAAACGTAAGACAAACGAATCACAAGACAAAACACGACGCATTTCGACCTCTTAGGTCTTCTTCAGGCAAGATACTATCTTCCGTAGGATATCTAGTAGAGACTGTGACACAACATGCCCTTTTTAATTTCAACTCTGTAGAAAACTTCGGGGAAAGAACGAACACACAGTCCGGTTTTCTTAGCGGTTTTGCAGATCCTCCTGTCTCCTTATCAAGTCTTCATAGCAATTTAGTAAAGTCTGTTACACAAGTAGTCCTTCTTAATTTTGAAACTTTTTTATATACAAAATTTCGAGACAAGGACGAACAAGCTGTAGTTTCTTGTCTTTTAAAGCAAGGGGATATGCAAAGAAAAAGAGGGAGGGGGAGGGGGGGGGGGGATGGATATCTTGCTTTCACTTTCCTTCAAGACGCTTTTGGCTGCCACTTTTTTTTCACTGGCTGGTTGCCTGTTTGCAACATTTCGTTCTTGACAGTGTGAGATTGTCACGTATGAAACACACACACGGTGATTTGTGCACGGGCAAAGGCTACGTACAGACAGTGCGCCGCCCTCGTTGAATAGCAGACAACCAAAAGCTGGTATATGTCGTTACCTGAGCGGGCGGCTGTGGACCCCTTACGCTCACAGCTGACCGTACGCTAACAGCAATGCACACACTCCCTTGTGGATGTAGCCTACTACTCATTCTTTCCCACAGCCGCGCGCATGGCATGTGTTGTCCGTCATAGGGCCAGTTCCAAATAGCAAGCCCTTCAGCAAAACTCCCACACACTGGAAGATGGTTGTTATTAGTATGCAGACTCTCTCTGTCTCTGTCTCTGTCTCTGTCTCCCTCCCTCTCTCTCTCTCTCTCTCTCTCTCTCTCTCTCTCTCTCTCTCTCTCTGCCGCTTCCCCGCCCAACCCCATCCCACCCCACCCCCATACACAAGCAAGTGCGAACAAATGCACAGAAACATGCACGTATACACACAAAGACAGCAAACAGGACACAGAGAAAGAAAGAATAAGAAAAAAAAGAAAGAAACTACATAAACGTTCAGACAAAAGAATAACTGAGACTTAAGAAAGATTACCCTTTTTGAGCTTTGAGAATCAACCTCTTTTGGGATTAACTGTTGGAACTTGTACAGAGTGGAAGGA
>CM065740.1:49015667-49018167 GCA_033310375.1 Conus canariensis
CACATCATCATCTTATCATCATCATCATCATCATCATCATCATCATCGTCATCGTGTGTTCCACATGATTTGAAATTTTGAGTTCCTGAAGCAAAAGAAATACTGTCCACTTGATCTAAGATTTCATGGAAGAAAGATGTGAAAAAATGTTTGCGTGTTTTCAGGAATCGCTTCATTTGAAAAACCGGTTAAGGGACTTTGACCAGGTGACATCCCTGATATGGCCCCTCGAGGTCAGCCCGGCTGTTAAACGAGAGGAATGGAATTGAATTCTCGTGTGACGTATCGTTCTCTCACTTGCTGGAAGACGGCGAACCCCAAACAAACAAAGAAACAAAGAAACCAAAGCCCTTGACAGATGACTCCTCAAATGATCTGCCACAATTGTGAATGCCCAGCGAAGCCAATGACTCCCACGAGACTCGTTTCAGCTCATTTGTTCTCTTTCTTCTTCTTCTTCATCTTCATCATCATCATCATCTTCCTTCTTCTTCTTCTTCTTCTTCTTCTTCTTCTTCTTCTTCTTCTTCTTCTTCTGTGTGTGTGTGTGTGTGTGTGTGTGTGTGTGTGTGTGTGTGCGCGTGCGCGCGTGCGTGTGTGTGTGTGTGTGCGTGCGTGCGTGCGTGCGTGTGTGTGTGTGTGTGTGTGTGTGTGTGTGTGTGTTGTTGTCTTCTTGTTACCGGTCATTCTGTTTTGTTTTGTTCTTTGTTCTAATTCTTCCTTTTCCTGCCTCCTCTCTCACTCTCTCTTCTTCTAAATGTGATTCTCATCCCAGTCATCTTCGTTTTGTCCTCTGTTTTAATTTTTGTTGTCATTCCTCTTCCGAACCCTTGTATTGTACTTGTCCCCTTTCCCTTTATTCGTTTCTTCTTCTCCTTCTTGCTCTTCTCCTCTTTCTTCTTCTTCTCCTCCATTCTAGACCGTCCTTTCCCGTTCCCTCCCTTGTCCTATCTCCTTTTTTCTTCTTTCGTCTGTTCCTCCTCCTCTTCTACCTTCCTTGTTTTCCCTCTTGTCTTTATATCTGTATCGTTGATCATGGCTGGCTCGTGAGTAGACCTCAGGTGAGCTCAACTCCTCCCCTATTCTTCTTCTTATCTTCTTTCTTCTTCTGTTTCTTCTTCTTCTTCTTCTTTTTCTTCTTCTTCTATTCCTCCTTTTTCTTATTTCCCCACAGATTGTTTTCCCATCCTTCCATCTATTTTGTTCATGCGTCCATCCCGTAAGAATCCAATTACATCTCGTCCACCCAAGCATACCCTATGCTTCAGAAATTGGTAGGGCAACTTTACGCTTCGATTGGTTGTTGTGGTTATTGACTTGTTTGTGTTTGTGACGTATTTATATATTTATCTGTCTGTCTACCTATCTGTCTGTCTTTCCATCTATCTATCTACCTACATATCCATCTAACTTTCTATTGGCTCTCTGCTTATGTTTTTGTTTCCTTTAGTTGATAACCTCAGCCGACGCAATAGTACTAGACCATGCTTTAGGTCTAGTGCGGAGAGGGGGAAAGACCACCACACCCTGCTGTGGAGATTTAAACCACAGATCCTATGGTTTTCATCCCTTCATAGGCAGGTGTCCTTCCCGCTGAGCCCTGTTTCCACGTCCACTAAAAAGGAAGTAAATGAAGGATGGAATTTCAGTCACCTCCTGGTTCCACGAAAGGGGATTCTGCGGAATCTACGGCTCCTAATCTCTCTCCTCTTCTCTCCGTCAGTTCCCACGCTCTTAATTTACACATAACTATTTTTGTACATATCTCAGCAATGTTAAAACAGACACATCACTAGAAGGAATTTTTTGGGGAGGAAAACACAGAATACCGCCAAAACTCGAATGGAATCCTAACCTGCCTTTTGATCGAGATTTCGCATCAAGGTTTAAGGTAAACAAACTAACGAACGAACAAACAAACAAACAAAAAACAAAGAAAAAGTGGCCTGTTTCCAGTAACATAAAACAAAGATAGATTGAAAACATAAGCTTTAATTATTTTGTAGCATTTTTTTTTTAGAGTATTATCTTGAAAAAACTTCCGTGAGCATGGAAGGTCATGAGTGAAAGCAAATTGCTTTCCCCCCCCCACTAAGAACAGTAATAGTAGGTGCAGACTGGGAGAGTTACTTCCCCTGAACCTTATTTTTTTTAATGCAAGTGGTGGGGGGGGGGGGGGGGGGATGATAGGTTTAACAATTTTGTCATGGCAGGTTCCGATATTCCACGGTAATGTTTCGTTTCGTATATAGCTGTCAGTTCGTAACAATAACCTTAGCATTTATATTCAATGGACCACTTTATAATGATGTTGCTAAATAGATCATAGGAAATTGATCCGTGTCGAATTTGAACGTGTTCATGTTCAGGCCACAACGTTTGATTGAAAGTGGGTGAGTAAAATTTTTTGTCTATAATTCTGTTTAGAGACAAACGATTGAACCTGTTCATTTTTAGCCCACAAGGTATGGTTTTAAGTGGGAAAGTAGATTTTCTTAAT
>CM065740.1:49040667-49043167 GCA_033310375.1 Conus canariensis
ATAGGGAGAAGATGAAGTGACAAGAATAGATACATAGAAAGAGAGACAGACGGACGGGTGGATATACAAATGTACAGATAATTAAACAGCTAGACAGACAGATGGATAGATAGACAGACAAACAGAGATAGATGGATAGACAGACAGACAGATAGATTAATGGATTGATGGATAGATAGGCAGGCAGGCCAAGTGGCAAAAAATAGACAGACAGACAGATAGATGGAGAGATCGACAGAAAGAGGTACGTACCTAGGTAGGTTATTTTGATAGGTACGTGTGGACTTACATAGACAGACGGATCAACAAATAAACAGAATATAGTCTGATAAAGACATACGAACATGTGTAAATACATGCACATGCACACACACACACACACACACACACACACACACACACACACACACAACACACATATATATATATATATATATATATATATATATATATATATATATATATATATATATATATATATATATATATACAACACAAGTCACAAGAATAACAGTCGGTTCATGTCTCAGACTTGTATTTTACACAAATTTTCGCTGTGAACAGCTTCGCCTGTACCTTGGCCTGACGAAGCTGTTCACAGCGAAAATTTGTTTAAAATACAAGTCTGAGACATGAACCGACTGTTGTTTTTATTCTTGTGTTTTACCGTTTCTGGTTTCTACCTCAGTCAGTTCTACAGGGTGCGGAGCTCAGGACAACAAGAGAGCATTATTTTTAAATATATATATATATATATATATATATATATGCTCTATACGCACAGATACATGCATGCATGCATACATACATACAGACAGACAGACATGCGAACGTATGTACGTACACATACATACACGCATACATACATACATACATGCATGCATACATATATACATATATACACACAAAGCATATATACATGCATACATGTATGCATACGTACATGCAGACAGACAGACACAGACAGAGAGAGAGAATTAGATACCCTTTTTGATACACACTAAAAAGACAGGGTACAGCAGAAGGGGACGTGAAAGGGGGCAAGGAGGCGGATGAGCTTGGATGCTGCAGAACCTTAGAAGCCTTGGCACTGAGGGCTGCAAATGGTGCCACAATGCACGATCCTCTACAAGTCTGTCCTAGTCCGCTCCAGACCCACTGAACAAAAAGAGAGTAAAAACGGAAAGTGGAAGAAGAAGAACAAAAAAGAAAAGGGTGGACAGAGGATGGTAAGGGGGCTGGATGTGAGATAGAGAGGGGGGGTGAGAGAGGGAGAAAGAGAGAGAGAGAGAGAGAGAGAGGGAGGAGAGAGAGAGAGAGGGGGGGAGGGAGGGAGAGAGAGAGGGACTCAGGACTCAAATGTTTTATTCGTAAAGGCCATAGCCCCTTAGAAAGGGGATATACATTTTAAGTCGCACATGAATATTGGTCTTTTCATGTTGTATAAACACTTCTCCTTTAAATGCCTTGTATAAATAAACAGCTAACTTTTTAACGGTGCTTTCATTTGGTGATGCCATTAACAACGTTCACTTGAACAGACAAGGATAGTTAAAATACTGTTTCGGGATGAATTGTTCTCTAAGATCTCTTAACACTGGGCAAGCCAGCACAAAATGTACTTCGTCCTCTTTTGCATTTCGACACAATGGACAGATCAGATTTCTTTCGCATAGTTGTCTATAGCGATAGTAATGACCAGCAATATCAGACACACCGAATCGAAATCTAGCCATATTGTGTTTGAAATGCTTGTCTATTTTCATTGACATATAAACTAGTAAACAGCGTAAATGACTATACCTTCTGTACAATTCAAATCTGTCACTGTTTTCTATGTGTGTGCAATCAACCAATCTTTCTCGGAACACTTTCATAAAAACATTCATATCACCAACACCTTGGCTGAGCCATACAAAACCAAATCCGTATTCACACAGTTTCAACAATTGTTACCCAGTGTTTCTTACCTCTATTGTCCAATTCTAACAGCATTATCTACGCTTTGAGTGGTAACCTGTGATCTTGCATCTGTAATATTTTTAACCAATATCGAATACACTTTACAACGGATATATAGCTGTTTCACAATATACCAAATCATTTGGTGTCTGCAACGACACCCCAAAGAATTTCTATAGAGCAGACAGATGGATTTTTTTCACAATGTTCAACAGCAGCATCCAGACCCCATATTTCAGCTCCATATTGCACCATCGGCTGAACTTGACCATCAAACAGCTTAAAAAAACAAGGTAAGGGAATCGTTATGGAGTAATGATAATTTCTTTAGTGTGCACAGCTATGCGTTTTTTGCTTTACAGACTAAAGTTTACAGGTATAGACGAAACTCAAGCGTGTGTAGAAGTATATATCCAAGTATTTATACGCATTAACAACAAGCATTATACATCCATTGTATGTCCACCTTTCTCTCACATCTGCCCTTTCTACATACAGTTATGTTGCTTTTTGCATTTATTAACTTTTAGTTGTAATG
>CM065740.1:49048167-49063167 GCA_033310375.1 Conus canariensis
TGATCCAACATACGCAGGACACCATGTACTTAAGGTCCCTACTGGACCACAAATATTGCTTAGTTGCGGAGCCGACGTGAGTGAGCTGTCCCTCCGGAGCGCGCTACCACGTCCGTCCAGCGACAGCCCCCATAGATTTGCCGATACCGGTGACCCCGACGGAATCAAACCAAGGCCACAGACGTGGAGGGGACATCAAAACTGAGGTCACCATGAGAGCAGGGTATGAAGGGCCACAGAATTTGAGACTATTTTTTTATGCTGATCGATGAGAATGAAGGTGATTAAGGTGATGCTACGGATTTCCATTCCGGTCTGAGACCGCATGACAGGGCTGTACTCTGTGCAGAGAGGTTTTATAACACTGTGGTGTTTTATATGTCCTGGAAGAAGGGGGTTAAAGATGCTTTGCGCCTCACTTGTGTTAACGTAGAAGGGGTTATGGTGGTGGTGTGTGTGTGTGGGGGGGGGGGGGTGAAGGCTTGGTGTAGCGTAAACCAGAGACTGGGGAGACTTTGTGGTTTTGCGTGGTAATGTTGTTTTTTTCTTCTTCTTTTTTTTTTCGGGCCTATCAAAGAAGGCGGACATCCAGACTAAGGACTGAGCTGATTTAGAAACATGTCCGTGGAAGCAGGATGCACGAGGACTCGGTGCAGTAACGCTGTTGTGTAGACTAGACAGACGGCTTGTGTTGCATTAGTTTGAATCACAGACAAGTAGGATAACTCTGGCACGCATGACAACAAAAACACACGCCTATAACTCCAAACGAATGCTGCTTACGATAACACCGAATCACCTGGCAGAGACAGACAGCACAGAGCACACAGAACAAACAAGGAGACATCCACCCCAAAAAGGACGTTCCAAGTTTGCCTGTATATCCCGTACTCGACACGTGTACATGGCAACAACAACTGGAGAAACGAACAAACAGAGAATGTTACCATTTATTCAAGAGTGCGCAGCCTTTTCGATCTTGAATAGGGTCAGAGAAGTAGACGGACGAACAGTGTATTAGTTCAGTCAGACCTGTTGGAGGAGTGTGAGTAAAGACTGACAGGTCTGTCCGAGTAGAGCACATTAAGACCGAGTGCCGTGCTGTTTTCATTTCTGCTCATGTCGAAGGAGGGAGAGACGGGGATTGAGAGAGAGAGAGAGAGAGAGAGAGAGAGAGAGAGAGAGAGAGAAAGAGAGAGAGAGAGAGAGAGAGGGTGGGGAGGAAGAGAGGGAGGGAGGGAGGGAAAGAGGGAGGGAGGGAGGGAGAGAGAAAATTTATCTAGGAGCTACCCCACCCATTTTTATTTTGCACAAAACCCCCCCTTTTCACAAACAATCTCGTCCATCTCATACTACTTTTTGCCAAAATTAACACCTGTTTTTACAGCTAAACTTAACATCCAAAAACCTCCAAAATTGACGTAATTGTTACTTTAAAAAGGGGGGTTTTCGTGCAAAACAAAAATGGGTGATTTAGCTCCTAGATAAATTTTATCTCTCCATAGCATAAAAATCTAATGGTTTACAGTACGCTCTTCTGATTCTTGCGCAAAACAATAGGAACGGCTTACTTAATTTTTTTTAATTGCTGTTTTTAATTTGGAATAAAAATGAAGTCCGGAGCAGTTGCAGAGCTTATTAATATATTTAGAGATTGGGAGATGGATGAAAGATGGGGGTGGGGGGTTAATAGAGAAGAGTTTAAAGAAGTAATTACGGAGCTTTTTGAGCGCGTAGATATGCGAGAAAGCGTAAGGAACGCCATCAGTAAACTACCGCATTCTTGGCCCCATCCAGTTATAAAGTTGTTTGTCATTTTAATTGATCAAATAGCTCCCGAAGATCTTGATTTGACTGCTTCTACTGACCCTGAAGGAGTAACTGTTACCTTTAAACCTGGACAGTTTTTTAAGATTAGTAAAAGACTATGAGTAATAAATAACAGCTGAATTTACAATTATTTTTTTTATTGCTTTTAAAAAGGGCTTTAAAAAAATGGATTGCGACGAGCTATTAAAGTGTGAGGAGGCAGCAGACCTCTGTCATAAAGAAAGATTATACTCGCTGGCAGCGTGTGGGAAAACCAGGCAGTATTTAGGCGTTGAACTAAGTATTGAACAGATTCAGCAATTGTCTACATCAGACGTTGAGAAGTATTACGCTAGGTACGAGGCACAGCTAGGATCAAAAATGGTTAGATCGGTGGGACAGACAATGATTAGTTTATATGCAAAGTTAGTAGGCAAGATAGCGCCGATTGATTCAGAAGAAGATTTAAAATATGACTTAACACAAGATCCGGTTTTAACCAAGTCCCTAGAATCTCTTGCATGTGACATGTATTATAGATTTGGGACGTTGCTATGCCCATTCATCATGGGATTAATTACTTTTAATCATATTAATTTTAATCATATTAATTTTAATCAGACTAAAAAAAAATGAGCGAGCAGAAGAAGAAGACTCCACAGGAGCAGAATGTCCCACAAGTGAATTTACAGGCGAGTGCCCCACAAGTGAATCCACAACTGAGTGTCCCGCAGGTGAGTGTCCCACAGGTGAGTGTCCCACAGGTGAGTAGTGTTACTAAGTCTAAAAATTCTGGCCGCGTTGAGGCCGGTCGTAAACTAGCTGAATGGAACAGACTGCAAAAAGCAAACCAAGCAGCAAAACAAAAATTATTAGATAGTAATACAACATCAGCACCAGCACCGCCGCCACCCCAACAACAACACAATCAAACTATAAGATGTATTATTATGTACTGGGGAGTATTGTTGTTGGTGGAGGGCTTTTAGCATACAAGCGCCTAAAGCCATACTTAGCAACAAAGTTACAAACCCCCACAAAAACAGTAAAAGAAAAAGAACCAGCTTCTGCAAAAAAAGTGCAACCTCCCGCTGTAGACCCATTTTTAATAAATTAGTTTTTTTTTAAATGTGTTGTTAAGTACTGGCTAAGTACAAGCTAAGTACTGGTTAAGTCAGTTATAACAAGTAAAGTGCAAGTAAAGTGCAAGTCATGTTAAGTACTAGTTAAGTACTAGTTAAGTACTAGTTAAGTACTAGTTAAGATCTTAAGTTAAGTACTAGTTAAGTACTAGTTAAGATCTTAAGTTAAGTACTAGTTAAGTTGGCTCTCCGGGGGGCCTATAGCGCATGAAAGCTCGGGATTGATGTAAGTTCGCTTGCTATTGTTATAGTCTAGTGACTTCTTATTAACAGCAGTTGTGTTTACTTGATGAAGAGTAGAGCGCAGATTAACGTTTGTGTGATAAAATACTTCGCGTTCAAAGAGAGCCTGCTTGTAGTTGTCGTGACTTATTTCTTTTTTTACAACTTCTTTACCTATGCCCTTAGCCTTCTTTGTTACAGAAGTCTGGGTAGCAACGCTATACATCTTCGACCGCAGGCCAACATATTCTAGTATAACCGTCCCATTAAGTTCATCCTTCATCTTTCCAATCACTTTCTTGTTCACGGTTGAATGTAGAGGCGAATCTTTTGGATAGTCACATGTGTCGTACCACCCGTCAGCTCCTTTAGCCACTTCTATTTCCATGTCTTTGTAAAAGTCTTCAGTTGGGATGTCTAGAGTAAAACTATCAGTGTCTGTGTAAAGGACATTTGATTCTGGGTACAGCGGCTTAAAGTAGTCGTATAGAAATTCTAGCATTAATAACTTTGACAGCTCTAGCACGGCAAACCCGATAAACACCGGCTTGTCCAACCTTACATTCTGTTTCTTCATCATAATGCCAACCAGGCTGTCGCTAAACCGTCTAAAGTCTTGGTAGTTAGGTTTAGAGACCAGCTTAATTGCTTGTTTTTCTTTTGTAACTAATCTTACATCTTTACGATTGTGTGGATTCTCCATCATCTTGCCAAAACAGCTGTTGTTCATCAACTTAAAGAAGTCTTTTTCTGAAGCGTCCGTGGCCTCGGTTCTAAGGTCGGTGTTCTTCATGATGTATGGTCTCATGAAGGATCCTTGGTCGAAAGTAATTATTCTGTGAACAGCCGTCAGCTTTAGCCCATGTCTTAAGTAAAATTGTAACAACCTGTAATGACAGACATATTTAGTTTTGTTAAAGAGGTTAGGCACGAGTTTAGGTGGTTCGGCGGGACTCATCTTTAATTTTTCTGCAGCTAAGGGGAAATCGTTATGGGGGCCGTACAACTCTGCGGGATAATCTAAGTCTACTTCTAAGATTAATCCTATTGGACTATCGGGTGTAAGATCTGATAATCGCCCTACCACCCGATCAACCTCATGGGGTCCGTTTATCATTTTAAAGTTTCTTAATGGCAGTGTCTGGCTCATGGCCCACCCATACAGATTGTTGGCGTCTAAGTACATCAGATAGTGGGATGGCTTAGTTGGATCATAATCGTCTAAATACTTGTTGTTGGCTCTGCGGTAAGGATGACAGGCCATGCTAATGCCTCCTCTCAGCCCATCCTCAATCATCTGAAGTGTATCCAGATCTGAGATTAAGTCAATCTCAATGTTTGTAGACTTCAAGAATGCGTCCCAAGACAACCCCGGGGCAGAGATGTACTGTGATGAATCTAGACCGTAGTGTTTCATGCAAGTGGATCTGTAATTCTGAAAGACGTCTGCCAATAAACACACGTCGGCCAATAAATATTGATCGTGATAGTCGCCCATCGTTTTGCAGTGTAATTCTGTCCAGGCTTTCTGTGCGTATTCATAGTCGGCGTCAGATATGCCTTCGCCTCTAAGCCGGCTGTAAAAGTCTTCCTTAAGCGGCAGCGCCGGCTCGTCAAACCTCTCCCACGAGTCCATGTATTCATAAGGATAGACGCCTTTACGGACTAAAGATGAGTCGAAATATTTTTTAGTGATTGGATAGTCTTGCAGAGATCCCGCCAATTTGTCTAAGCTCCCCATCAGATGCTGGGCAGAGTCATAGAAGGATAAACAGTCTACAGTAAAGGTCATGTACTTTTCTGATGATTGTGCAATACAGCTAATCCTCTTACATTCAAAAGTTATTGCTTGCATGATAAAGTGAGAATCGTAGCCCCGCAAGTTATGAAAGAAGATTGGCAGTTTCCATTTTTTGGGGTCAACCTTGAGTTGAAGATTGCAACTGTTGTGTGCTGCTCCCCTGAATTTGCCAGTAATGTGATCGTGATCTCTCACAGTGTCACCTAATAACTTGCATTTGCATATCCAGCAGTGTGTAGATGATTTATAACGTTCTTCATCTTCGGGGGTCATCTTAATGTCTGAAAGGTTCAGCTGATTGGAGAATTGATTGCGAAGGTGTTTCATCTGCTCCAAAAATCGACCAGCTGCGTCGGGGCCTCTGTAAATCTCCGGTTGTGTGTGTCCGCCATCTGACCTAACAGCAACAAATGCATAAGAACAGATCTGATGGCGGGATAATATGGTTGTTTTTTGGTCTTGTTGAGGGTTGTAGTACTGTGGCAAAATCGCTTCAAAGTCGGCATAGACTACGTATGGACTCATTTGCATTTTGTGTACATTCTTAAAACTAACTTTAGACCCCGGTTTGGGTGTAAGAAGTTCGATTTTGCAGTCTATAAAACTTTTACAATGCTTCTTATGGCTGGCGGCTGCCTCTACAGTGGGGATTCTGACTAAACACCTTCTACAAAGCCCCTGTTTAGCGGGATCCTTGGTAGTATAAGCCAGAAGTCTACTCATTGTTCTAATTAATACATAATGGCTCTTGGAACCGTCTGCAAATAGAATCAAGTCTACATGATTCTCAAGTGATTCGCCTAAAGTAGGGGCGTTGGGAGAAATCCTTAGAGGGACTAGATTGTCTACTGGATTCCAGGTGTATACGCTTACGGTGATTGGTTTGTTTTGCTCTTCAAACTGGTCGATACTTTCTATGCTTACTGGGAAGTTTATGTTATCAAAGTTCAGGCTATCTTTATACTGCCAATAATTAGAAACTCTGTCTGCGTGCCTTTTAACAGGATGTAAATGCGCCAAAACACACCACATGAAACACATATTGTCAGAATTATGTATGTTTAAGGCTGCTCGTTTAAAAACTAACTCTCTGGGGAGAGGAAGGTAAGAATTGCCGATTATAGGAGAGTATTTGGTTTGTCTTAATTTGATTTCGAGGACTGTTCCTTCAGACCAGCCAGAGCCGCGCATTTTCGCTTCTTCACTTGCATGGTTAAACTGTGTAAGCATGTAATCAGCCCAGCCAGGTGTAAAGTCGTAATAGCTGATTACTTCTTTCTGCCTAGTTGAAACCCAGACTTGCATACTACTATCATCGGGGGTTATATATTCAATCAGAATGGCCAACAACACTTTTGCTGGCGGGTTAATTTGAAGAGACCCTGGGATTTTAGAAATAGCATGTGTTACACTTTCCTGAACGTTTGTGGGGTTAATAATGTCCATGTCTAATTCAATGAACATATTGCCTAATGATTTGTTACTACCTTCCAACTGTACGTTGTTGGACAGTATTTCATGCTCGGACTCACTTGTGGGGTTCATTTTTTTAAGCCATAATATTTACATAAATTTAAAAAAAAATAAAAGTAAGTAAAAGTAAGTAAACGCGCTTTTATTCTTCACCCAAGCGTTGCAATACTTCAAGACACCCTAATCTTACAAGAACGTCTGCTAATACTTTAGCTTTTTCTGAATCATTACAGTCAATGTTTAACTCTTTGATTGCTTCGTCAAATAGTTCACTATGATTTTTGATTAAATTGTTTACATCATTCTCAAGTCCAAATTTACTAAAATCAATGTTTAACACTTTCATCGTTTCGTCAAATAGTTCATTACAATTTTCTATTAAAATCATTAGATCAGATTCGCTGTGTTTGGCCGTCATTTTTAAATCTAAAAATTAAATAAATAAAAAAAATAAAACCATGAGTATAACGCTGGTTAATTATGCAGTGCCTATTGTTGGCGTTATAGTTTATTCAACCCTAGCAAAATGTTTGTTAAGAATAAAACCACTCAACATGGGAAAGATAGAAGATTCGCCGAAACTAGTTGTAACCTTATTTTTAGCTCTGGCAACAAAAGATTATCTGATTAAAAAGCACATAGACAGTCTTTCATATTATGATTATTTTAATTATTTTTTTAGTTAATAAAAAACATGAGCGAAAAAAAGATTATTAATACGATTTACCACTCTGCTGTAATCAGCGGCCTTAGTATAGGATATAGCACGTTAGCAAAAAACATGTTTAAAATGAGGCCGGCTGATCTAGGAAGGTTAGACATTGAGGATGTTGTTAAGGTTATAGCTGTAATAACGGCAGGGATTGCCTCAAAAGACTTTCTTGTTGCACAGGGGATTATCCCAGAAAACATCAATGCATAGAAAGATTAATGCATTTAGGCAGATTGATTTATAAAAAAAGATTCATTCTAAAAAAAGATTCATTCATTTATAAAAAAGATGTCCGGATTAGTTCTGATGGTGGGCGGGGCTATTGTTAATGCATTGGCTTTCTCCGGCAGCAATTATATGTTTAGTAAATTGCGGTCTGATGAAGAGAGAGAACGCCATAACAAAGCAATGGAAGATTTAGCTAAGGCAAGAGACGCTTACGAGAAAAGGAGAATTGCACACTTAGACTTTATTAATAAAAAGTTAAGAGAACAGGGACATGCAGAGCACACATTTACAGACGTTGATGACGCAATGAATGAATATTACTTAGTGACAGGAAAGAAGTTTCTAACATCGGCACCGCCAGAACTGTCCGACTTTTATGAACCATCTGAGGATCAGAAAATGGTAGAAATAGGCTTTATTATAGGTGCTATGGGAGCAATCTTTCTTCTTGCATATTCAATCTAAAAACATTGTTAAAAATGTAATAAGAACAGTCCCTTCTTATGGACGATACAAAGTACAAAATATATTATTCTCCTAGAGGGTATTGGAAAGGAAAGGCTGCTATTGATAAACTGAGTAAAGCTGCTAGGGTGTCTGAATCAGAAGCGAAAGACTGGCTTTCAAAACAAGCGATTTGGCAAATATATCTGCCCGCCCCAAAAAGAATAATAAGGCCTCGATTTGTTAACTCAGTTCCTAATGACACCCACCAGATGGACTTGTTGTATCTTCCGCATGACAAAGTTAGAAGAAAAAAGTTTAAGTATGCTCTGACTGTTGTTGACATGGCTTCAAGGTATAAAGATGCTGAGCCTTTAACGGATAAAAGCTCAACTGCTGTGGCTGTGGCTTTACAACAAATATACATGCGAGGTCCATTAAAGTATCCTAGATTGATCCAGGTTGATGATGGGAAAGAGTTTAAAGGAGCTGTAAACCAGTTGTTTTTAAGACATCGGGTTACAGTTAAGAGAGGGATCCCGGGCAACCATCGCTCCCAGGCTCTAGTAGAAAACTTTAATAAGAATCTAGTCGAACGTCTGTTTACCTATCAATACCACAGAGACCTTATGGACAAAACACGCAACACAGAATGGGTCAGAAGGTTGCCAGCAGTCTTACGCGCCATGAACAATGAAGAATTTAAAGCAACGGGCCTTAAGCCAGTAAACGCGATCAAATTAAAAAAAATAAGTATTACTGAAGACATCCAAAGTAATCAAAAACTCTTACCTTTTGGGCTAAAAGTAAGATACTTGTATGCACCTGGAGAAGCAGAGGGTGATGTTAGAATTAGAGCCACAGACCCCATATGGAGCGTAGACGTATATGAAGTTGAAAGAATTATGAAAACAGCCCCTCCCGTGTATTATTTAAGAGAAACTCTTTCTTCTACGTCTAAAAAGCCCGCCCCTAAAAGATCGTTTGTTCGCGAAGAGTTGCAAGTTGTCCCGCCAAACACAGTGCCTGTTAGTTTAAAAAAAAAATAGTATTTATTTTTTTTTGTTAAACTTATGATTTTTTTTTTTTTGGTTAAACTTATGATTTATTTATTTAGTTCACATCTTATTTTTTAGTCTATTTTTGGGTTTAACTGATTGTTTGCTTGCTTTTCAATGTTCTGTTTGATTGTCTCAGTGTCTACCTGTTGCGAAGTAAAAGTCTTTCTCCACTCCTTTTGAAGTTCAGTTTTTTGTCGTCTGTAATCCTCACCATCAGCCATAAGATGCTCAAATTCTTCAGCTGTAATGTTTTCGTCCTGCAATGCTTTGCTTATTCTCAGTCTTAATGAACAAAGTTTTGCTGATGCTAGGGCTACAATGGCAGTGTGCTTTTGTAGTTTAGGCGTTAATTTTTTTTAAAACGGCACTCACAATCATAGACATAGCACCTAAACCCAAACCAATGCTCCCTAATGCTAAAGAGGCTGGCGCCCCGGCCCCAGTAGCTAAAAGAGCAACGCCGGACCCAGTACTTACGCTCGCTACAGCTGATGAGCCGGTGATTATATAAGAAAGAGTATTTAAAACTTTAGCATATTTCTTTCTAGTAACCCTGTACTTATCCAAGTCACTTTCTATTTCTTCTTGAAGTTCGGTTATTTGCTCTAACCTAAACTTTTGAGCTTGATCATCCATTTTTTAATTAAGATTAATTTTTTAATTAAGGTTAATCTTGTACATATTTTCTTATTAACCCTTCTGGCAGCACTTCGTCAACAGAGTAAAACGCAATAAAATCAACATACTTAATAAAAAATAAAATCGAGTACTGTTAATTTGGGTTTGTCAACCATCACAGTGACTTTGTCAGAAGATACAGAAGTGTTTATTTCATCCCCGTTTTTAGTAATAGCAATAACAAGCCTGAGAGGTCCGTCCAAGTTTTCAGACTTTATTTGTACGCCTCTGATTAACGTATGCTCTGGCAAACTAGGATCAGACTCCCTTGGAGTAATAAATAAGCGAAAAAGCATCGTCATTTTTCTAGGCAGTGATTCTAGTTTTGGGTTAAATTCTAAGCCGACGGTGTCGCCCCCCACTTCAGCTAAGGACTTCTTTCTCCGCAGCATATATACAGAGCCCTGCCTAGTTATTTCAATCTGCTTTTTCTGTTGTGTTCCTGGGACTAGGCTAGCAAGAAGGCGTCCTTCATTCAAAGCTTTTCTAAAATTGTATTTCTTATCAAAGTATACATGGGGGCTTCGTAGTTCAAACTTTAAATCCCAGTTAATGTCAGGAAGCAACGCCCAGGCATTCTCTCGTTTATGAAGTTTGTATTCGTATTTGCCAAAATCGTTTGCCCTTAGATTTCGTATCTCTTCCAGGGTAGGATATTGCTGTCGTTTTTTATCTTCAATTTCTATTCGTTTGTAAACCCCCTCGTCGGTGTACTCAAATCCATAAACATTTCCTGGCACTCCTATTAGATCAAAGTCAGTTGTATCTGCTAGATCTTTTATCTCTACTGCAACGCATTTAGGAGCTAACTCTGCTTTTGATTCAGGTCCTCGAGACATTCTTTTTAATATAAACAATTTATTATTAAACAATCTATAATGGGCAATCTGTAATGTGCAATCTGTAATAAACAATCTGTAATAAGCAATCTATAATAAGCAATCTTTCATAAGCAATCTGTTATAAGCAATCTATAATAAGCAAACGTATTGAACTGGTGGGTCAGTCCGTAAGCATAGTTTAGCGTGCTTAGATTTTTCTAACTGCTCTTTTATTTTTTTTAGTTCATCCTTGTCCCTGATTATATAATTTTCACTTAAACACTCTTCAAAACTATCTCTGTCCTTAGTATAGAATAAGATGACTGATTTTAACTGCGATCTAAAGTCTTTTAAGACAGCATTGTATTTTTGAGTTAAGAGCCAAACAGAAACTAATGCGTGTCTTCCGCTAAAGGCTAGCTTAGACAGAGTCCTTCTTTTTTTAACAATGTCTTGTTCGGCTGAACAGTCATCAATAATAAACAGCGTTTCAGTTCCCTCAAATAGCCTATAGTAATGTTCTAAACAGTCGCTTAGCTTGTCAGTAGGATCAACTAAAAATATATTCTCGTCTGTCCAAACAAACTGCCTTTCTTTGTAAGACTTGTTGTGCTTAATGGTTGTGCAGAATATAACAATGTACTCGTAATGAAATCTGTAGACTGTTTGTAACAAATCAAGCACGAAGACAGTTTTCCCACACCCAGTAATCCCACAAATAAGCGAACAGTGCGGGTCTTTAGGCAAAAAGTTCAAACTATCCATCTGTTTTAATAGGCTATTTCTTTCAGTCTATTTTCTTCAATGTTCAGCTGGGCGTCATAAACCACAAAAACGTGCATTTGTATCTGGCCATTCTCCTCCTCCTCCTTATTAATCTGTATGAGTATGCCATCTGACCCTACCCTTCTTCCACTCCCGTGCAGTCTGTTGTCATACGTAGATCTAAAATCCAGCCATAGTCCATATTTGTCTGTTAGATAATCTTCGAGTCTTACATCGTGAAGGTGAAGTTTTTTACACACATGATCGGCTGTGGGGCTTGTCTGTCTGCCTCGAGCAAACAATTTTCTTATTTCATCAAAGTGTTGGTCGGGTAAAAGTCCGGCTGAATACAGCTGAAAAGGCTTGCCATCTACTGTGCAAGACAACTGCTCAATTTTTGGGTTGTAAAACACCTCAGATTCTCTCTGAAAAGGAGCTGAGGGTTCAGTAAATAGCAAGAGAACCCCCTTTAGGGACCTTAAAGAATTGCTTATAGCTATTTCCCAGACGGTGTCTTGCTTGTTTTTAATCGCTAGACTGTGGTGTAAAACTCTTTCAAAGTAAACAACCGCCCTACTTTTATACTGGTTTAAGATTATTCTAGCTAGTTCAGGGTTAGTAACAACGTCAAAATTAAGAGAGATGTTACTGACAGTGTATCTGGCTTGAGGGTCATCTGATAAAATAACAGACCCGCTGTCATTGAATGTCAGTTCGTAAGTAAGTTTGTCTCTTAGTGCGCCTTGGTAATATGGCTGGTGGGTTTTTAACAGTTCAAAATCTAGAGGGATGCAAAATCTGTTCTTAAATGCTCGCGCTATTGCCTGGTCTCCCTCGTCTTCCTTTGCATCTGCAGCATTAAGCCTGTGCTTAAGACCGTTTGGGCTCTGGATCCCCTGAAAGATTTTGTCTTTTCTTTCTGTTCTAGGCAGCCACAGATCAGAATAGAGATTAAAAATGTCTGCGCTACTCAGTGAGAAGACTTCTCTACCTTCCAGTTTAATTACCATATTTTTAATGATGGCCCTGCCCAGGTTAGCAACGACAGTAGCATTAGGATCCGCCGACTCAATATCTATTTTGAATGACAGCCTGGCAGTGCCTGGCATTATAACATCGTCAGCCCCGAGGTCACTAAATCTTACTGTTAACATTTCATTGGGCTCAATTGTTGATGGATTATTTACAACGCGTACAGTCTGTCTTATGCCTTTTATGCCGTGGGGCTCCTTCGCTTTTCTGAATGGATCAAGGTCGCAGCCGTATGGGTTCATTTTTTATAAAACAAAAAATAATAAATATATAAATATGGCTGACGAAGATTTTGACGCGATTAGTCCTATTGAAGAAGATGAAGAAGAAGAACCAGGCCGTTCAATACAAGATGAACTTGAGGGAGCGCGTCCTTTACTCCCTAGACAGCCTCAAGATGTAGGAGCAGGTTCTGTACTCCTTAGAGCACGTCAAGAACTTGTAGGAGTAGGCTCTTCACTCCCTAAAGCCCGTCACGAACTATTGCGACGACGAATTGAATCATTCTATAAAAGTATAGAACGAGAGCTGCTAGACGTGCTCGATCCTAACGATTTTGAAGAAGATGGCGGCCATTTGTATATTAGGACTAGTGAAGGAGGCCGCGTAAGAGTTACTACAAAGCCAAACACGGCCAAGTTTTTAAGTCTAAATACAATTAAACGAGACCTCCCTGCCGTTGATGCAGAACGATTAAACATTACACTAAGGTCTGATGCTGTTAGACTTTTACAGAAAATGGGGCGGACGTTGCCAACACTAGCCGAAATAGAAATCGCCACTATTCCAGCGTTAAGTCAAAAAACAGATAAAGCAATAACAAAATTTGAGACGAGTTTTATTGAGGAGACGAGTTTTATTAAGGAGCCAATTGGCGGTTCGCCTAGGTAAAGAGAAGGTGAGCTGAGTCCTGAAGAAGAAACGGCTTTAAAAACAATTGTTGATCCTCCATTGTCTACGAGTGAACTCAGGGATATTAGAACTGCTCTGCGTGAACTCTTGAATATTAAGTCTGCTTTAACAACTACGAACGAAGAACTAAAAAACAATTTGGTAAAATTTAATGAGCTAGAGAGAGAGATAAAAGAAGAAAAAAATAAACTGGCCGATGCAGATGATAACAATTTAGGACAAGAAGAAAAGGCTAGAATACAGGCGAAAATACAGGATTTAATGAAAGAAAAGGCAAACGTGTTAGCAGCGTTGTATATTAACAGAGAAAAAATAGCAACCCAAATAAGCAGAATCAGAGAAACTATAAACAAAATGATTTATGAAAATACTACGCTAGCAGAAAGAATAAGGACTCTGTTCAGAGAGCAGGGGATTACAGTAGTTAGTATATTAACGGCCGTTGGGTTTGCTATCTCTACACTGGTTTATGCATTAACTGGCAGTGCGCCAACAGGGGCAGTAGCGCCTCCAACGCCTCAGCCTGGTAAAAGTTGGATTAGAAAACAATTGCACCATCTAGCAAACTTATTAAAGAAGTTAGCTGCCAAAGCGCTTGGTGCACTGCCTGGCATAATAGGCGGTGTTGTTAGTTGGGTTTTGTCTACAATAGGCAAAGTGGTTGGTTATATGGCTAACCATCTGTGGACGTTAGGAGTGCTGGCTGCCGGTTTAATTTTTAGTAAAATAAAGTATGACCAGTCCAGTAAAAGTTAAAAACACAACAAGGGCTGTCTTTTCGCTGGTGTGTCTGTCGGGGTGAGGTACATCAACGGGCGGTGGACTGCTTTCTGGCTGTGGGCTGCTTATAACTGGTGGGTCGCTTTCTGCAGGTTCAGGGCTAGATACTTTTTTTAAAATGGCTGGCGCGGGCCTTGTGTTTAAGCCTTGATTGTGCCCTAAGTTTTGATCGTCTCCGGCTATGAGGATTTCATTATTATAATTCTGTATCATGCCAATCTGCAGTCTAAGGTCAGAAGGCAGCATGTATAATCCATGGCCCACAACAAAGTCAACCTTTGACCTAGCATGTGCAAGAACGTTTTGGTACCTTTGTATGCTGGAAGGCAAATCAACAGCAGAGTTAATAGCATCTTCTAAATTGGCTAGAAATTGTTTTCTGGCGTCAAAGCCTGTAGATTGATCCACTATGCTAGACTTGGTCTGTGCTTGCGCTCCTAAAAGGCACCAAACGTACGTACGTATGGAGTCATTAAGTCTTTGCACTCCTGGCATTGTTAGGCCTTTACTTTCATCTAAGATAAATGTTGCCCAAGCATTGGGGTGTTTTTGTTCTATTGATCCCAATCTAACTTGGGAGTTTGGCTTAAAAGAGGTGTGGCCGGGCCAGTAGTCAAAATTATACTCTCTACGCTGACCCCACAAATACAATGTGCCTAACCCGTGATTGCGGTCTAACTTTTGTCTAAAGTTATTTGAAGGGTTAATGTTAAATTCGTTGCAGATTCTTTCATATACATTCTTGTCCATTGGGCTGTTAAATGGATTAAACGCGTTGTCGTTGGGGAGGGTACTTGTAGTTCAGTTAGTATGCGCCTATACTGGTAATAAACATGAAAGTTATATACTGACCTTACTAAGAGATTGGGGTGGTATAAATGGTTTGCATATGAAACACCGCAGCCAGTAGTTGAGCAGTAAATGGCAAAATTTAACTGATTCTGGTAAAAAGCCATAGGGTTGGATGACCATGCTGATGGTACTCTATCACTCTTTATTGGAGGATTTAAATATCTAGTTAGTGGGTTTACAAGTCTGACTAGAAAGCCATATGATTCATCCACTGCGATGGTTAGGTTACTAAAGTCCAAAGATTTGGGCTCATAAACCCCTCCTACAT
>CM065740.1:49075667-49080667 GCA_033310375.1 Conus canariensis
GAGTTCTGTACGATTAGCCTAAACACTGAGGGCTGAGCGTCAGCACAGATAACAGATGCATCATTGTTTTCTATCAATGAAGACGGTATCCCGTTAAAGTTGACGGTTGAGATCAGTTCTGTTCTAGGTCCCGCAGCACCTTCGGGTGTATATTCATTTTCTTGTCTGCCCTTAAACCCATACATATAAAAGGCCCGGTGAGGGTGCGAAAAGACTCTGACCACAGGGAAAGCTATTCCTTTTCTTGTCTGCCCTTAAACCCATACATATAAAGGCCCGGTGAGGGTGCGAAAAGACTCTGACCACAGGGAAAGCTATTCATTTTCTTGTCTGCCCTTAAACCCATACATATAAAAGGCCCGGTGAGGGTGCGAAAAGACTCTGACCACAGGGAAAGCTATTCCTTTTCTTGTCTGCCCTTAAACCCATACATATAAAAGGCCCGGTGAGGGTGCGAAAAGACTGACCACAGGGAAAGCTATTCATTTTCTTGTCTGCCCTTAAACCCATACATATCAAAGGCCCGGTGAGGGTGCGAAAAGACTCTGACCACAGGGAAAGCTATTCATTTTCTTGTCTGCCCTTAAACCCATACATATCAAAGGCCCGGTGAGGGTGCGAAAGATCTGACACAGGAAAGCTATCATTTTCTTGTTGCCCTTAAACCCACATAAAAAGGCCCGGTGAGGTGCGAAAGACTCTGACCACAGGAAAGCTATTCATTTTTCTTGTCTGCCCTTAAACCCATACATATAAAAGGCCCGGTGAGGGTGCGAAAAGACTCTGACCACAGGGAAAGCTATTCATTTTCTTGTCGCCCTTAAACCCATACATATCAAAGGCCCGGTGAGGGTGCGAAAAGACTCTGACCACAGGGAAAGCTATTCCTTTTCTTGTCTGCCCTTAAACCCATACATATCAAAGGCCCGGTGAGGGTGCGAAAAGACTCTGACCACAGGGAAAGCTATTCATTTTCTTGTCTGCCCTTAAACCCATACATATCAAAGGCCCGGTGAGGGTGCGAAAAGACTCTGACCACAGGGAAAGCCCTGTTGACAGCTGGGAAGTCTGCAGCCTGGGGTCCTCTTCAGAGGGCACGTAGGACTGTGTGGAGAAAGCTTGGCTGTGTCTGGAGTTGTGCTAGTTTCACCTGTCAGCGAAAAAGCGACGAGTGGAGTTGCGAGATGCCCAGCAGTTTTCTCCGTGATGGTGTCTTTTGCCCGCGGGCTTTGCAGTCATCAAATTCAAGCTGGTACACGTGAGGGGGACGGCACGGCATCCGCGGAGGGTCTGTTGTGTGGCGTTCAGCGGCCATCACACAACGGCACTTTCCAGGGAGCAGTTAGGTCCCTTGACGTCTTAATGGAATGTCTTGTACGTGTCTGCTCCCTGTGTCAACATAGCACAGGCTTCCAGGGGAGGTTGCTTGGTCCTGCAGTTGAGGACGGGCTTTCTCTCAGTCCCACTAGCACTTTTGGGTGTACCTTTGTTCGACTTGGCATCCCACGAAAGGTGGTTGTATAGCAGGGCGCAAATACGGGTGGTTAGTACGTATAATCATGTTGATACATTGTCACTTGCAGCGTAGATTTCCCAAAGCTTAAGGCGATCTTTGCACGCAAAGCCAAGAAGACTATGCTTGGTACCTTAAATGTTATCAACACTCTGAAAGATTGCTCTGTTACTGTTTTTCTTACCTTTATGTTATTTATTCGTTTCTTTCTTTCTTTCTTTCTTTCTTTTTCTTTATTTTTTGATGGTCAGATACAGCCGATTTATTGCATGGCTCAGATATATTGATGATCATATCGGTGAAGCGCGAGGCATCTACAGAAATAGAAACGGCACAAGCTTGCCATCAAATGATTTTTGGGGAGCGGGCGAGAGAACGCCTAATGAGGTGATCGATCGGGAGATGGGGTGATAACCTTTCTGTACTGATGATATCATCAAAGAGCATTCAACATTGGTTCAAAATAAGCAGAATGGACCACTGCAGACTTCCAAACATAGCTTTGCAATTATGCTGCTTAGCTTAGCTGAATGAAGAAAATGATCATAGGCATCAGATCTAAGAATAACCCTGATCCAACTGTGGTTTGTATTTATGTGGCTAAACCAGGCAGTTGAATCCATAAAATGTTGTCACGGAGTGCTTCAAACCGAGGCTCACAGACAATGGGGAAGAAAAATTGGAAGAGCCATTGACGAGAAGGTTTTCAGCAATTCTGAATTATTGCTTGACTTGCAGCTTATATGAGTTCATACGTGAATAAGTTCACTCGACGTTGGAGAAAATGTTTTAGAATGGGCATGTGAGACTTTTGAAGTTCATCGTACAAAATACAGTAATCAGTCAGATACTGAAAATGATTGTCCCATATTGTTATAGTGTTACCGAGAATGAAACCCGTTTCTTATTTCATTTGTCCTGTCTCTCATGGTTTCTGAAAAAAAAAACTCCTACGTAGTAAGTGTCACACTCGTCCATCGCTGCTCCGATTATTGAACTTCTTGATGGCACAGAATTGTAGTCTGTTACACAGTGTTGCTCTTTTTGTTTCTTCAAATCTAGTTCAGTTCAGTGGTTTATTTAATGTCTTTTCATCGCCAAATGATATTAGACAATTCTTTAAAAAAAAAAAAAAAAAAAAAAAGAGAGAAAAACCACCTCCACACTCAACTTATCATCCATGTTAGTACTTTCAAACCCAGATCAGATATATGCATATTTGCGTAAGTGAAAAACCATAGTGGTACAAAAATTATTGTTGATCTTTATAAAAATTTTGCTGCTCCGAAATAACCATGGCAATTTCAGCAACATATGAACCATATAAGACAGTATTGACATTATCAAAGTTATTCATCAGGTCTTCATGGTGCACAAAGCTGCACTTTTTGTATCTACGAATTTCAGTGTGACACAGTGTTGTACTTTTGTGTTTGCAGCTTTCAATGTTACACTGTTGCTCTTTTTTTTGTAACCACAGATTTTAATGATACACGGTGAGAATTTTTTTGTACCTTCGGATTTTTTTGTAAAAGTGTTGCACTTTTTTGTATCTTCAGATCTTAATGTTACTCTTTGTTGCACTTTTTACATCTACAGGTTTTTGTGTTACTCAGTGTAGCACTTTTTGTATCAGCAGACTACAAGGGTCAGACCTATTGGCTGAATGGATGAGGAGAAACAATGTTCAGATCTTTACCAATTCGCACTTCTCCTGCTAGACTACTTTGCATGTGACAAATAGAAACTCCTCGTTTGTGTAGGCACGTATCTCATCAACAAAGCATGTCGTTGTCAATCTTTCCCTCTTGCTACGACTACGTCTCTGTCTGTCTAACAGTCTGTGTGTCTGCATGTGTGTATGAATGTCCGTCTGTCTGTCTGTTTGTGTGTGTGTGTGTGTCTGTCTCTATCCGTCTGTCCGTTTGTCTGTCTATCTGTCTGTCTATCTGTCTGTCAATCTGTCTCTCTATCTGTCTGTCTGTCTGTCTCTCTCACTCTCTCTCTCTCTCTCTCCTTCTCCCCCCCCCCCCACACACACACACGCACGCACTTGCACACACTCACGCACACATACAAAGAGAGAACGTGTAGAGAGAGAGAGAGAGAGAGAGAGAGAAGAGAGAGAGAGAGAGAGAGTGAGAAGTGAGAGAGAGAGAGAGAGAGAGAGAGAGAGAGAGAGAGAGAGAGAGAGACGCGCGTCCGCACGCTCCGGCCAGTATACTTGTCCATGTACTTCCCTCTCCAACCCCTTACCCTCCCCCCCTCCCCCCCTCCCCCCCCCCCCCCCCCCCCCCCCCACACACACACACACATACAGAGTAATGTTCACCCATTCAACCCCGTCTTTGTATAATATGTACGTATGTCGGTGAGAGAGAGAGAGAGAGAGAGAGAGAGAGAGAGAGAGAGAGAGAGAGAGAGAGAGAGAGAAGCCAAGCACACAGAGGAAGAAAAGGCGGAGGAAGAGAGGCAGGGACATTGATTAAATTCACCTGCATGCGTGATTGCCGCTCAGCGCGTGTGATGACACATCATTTCCTTTTCCTCTTCTTGTGTGTGTGTGTTGTGTGTGTGTGTGTGTGTGTGTGTGTGTGTGTGTGTGTGTGTGTGTGTGTGTGTGTGTGCGTGCGTGCGTGCGTGGTGTGTGTGTGTGTGTGTGTGTGTTGGGGCGTGTGGTGTGCGTTGTGTGTGTGTGTGTGTGTGTGTGTGTGTGTGTGTGTGTGTGTGTGTGTGTGTGTGTATTCTCCCTCCCCCCTCCTCCCTTCACAACTGATACGTGCACTCGCATTCCAATTGCGCGAGCTGTGTCCATCTTTTTTGTACTCCCAGTTCTTATAGAACAGGGAGTACTTTAGAATGGGAACGAAGAAATGCTGTCTGTGTGTCCGTCTGTCTCTCTGTCTGTGTGTCCGTGGTCAAAATGTGTTCCACTCGCTCCAGACAAACCAACTGGGCCGATCTTTCTGAAAAATTTGTAGGTATGTTCATTATGGACCCCGGATGATGCCCGATGTTTTAGTTTACCGTTATAGCCGTTACTAACGGCTGTAACGGCCTGTAACGGTTTTTCTTCTTTACGGAATATCTCAGAAAGTACTTGGCCGATCTTTGTAAAAATTTGTAGGTATGTTCATTATGGGTCACGAATAATGCCCGATGTTTTAGTTTACCGTTATAATCGTTACTAACGGTTGTAACGGCCTGTAACGGTTTTTCTTCTTTATGGAATATCTCAGAAAGTACTTGGCCGACCTTTATGAAAATTAGCAGGTATGTTCATTATGGGTCACGGATGATGCCTGATGTTTTAGTTTGCCCCGTTATAGCCGTTACTAACGGTTGTAACGGCCTGTAACGGTTTTTCTTCTTTATGGAATATCTCAGAAAGTACTTGGCCAATTTATAAGCGGTTTGGATGATCTTTTGACAAATCGGAGCCTCTGTCCATATGTAAGTGATGTAATGCTGAAAATGGATTAAACAA
>CM065740.1:49112323-49114823 GCA_033310375.1 Conus canariensis
TACAACGTCCCTTTTGCCTCTAAGCGTTTAATGCCTTTTGTGAGAGGTTTCACGCACTTGACAAATTCCCCCCACTTCAAGACAATGCCCTGCATTGGCTAAAACACATTCAAGGAGCTGAAACTCTCACAATTCTCACATTTAAACCAACTCTAATCTAGGCCTCTCATAAGCCTCCTTACACCAGAGAACGCACACAAGATTTACCTTGCAACAAAATTAGAGAAAAATCAATACCGTACGCACTAACCAAACAAATATCAACACCAGTCTGAAACTTCCACCAGCTCTAAGTAGTGTGGCCATATAAAGATAAACATTATGTTTCTACGGAAATTCTCTCCCTTCCTCTTCATACACGTGGCCCGCAACCAGCCACATCACGCATACACGACACTGCGAAAGACAAACGCACCCAATACCTGTCTTTTCGCCCGACCATTTTAATTTAGCCCACGGCCCCGTCACTCTGCATCTGCTTTAGCCTTTGACGCAGCGGTTTCTGCCTCTAGACGTCCCTTTTCAAATTTCCTTCTTTCGGCCCTTTCATCTCTCTCAGCCTTCTGCTGAGTCTCTATGAACTTACGCAGTTCATCTCCAGTATATCCCATTTCTTTCCCCAAACTTAATAGTTTTTCTATGGGGGTAAAACTTTCTTCAGCCATTTCTTTTTCAATATGTTTTAGCACCACTAAAACGGTTACGCTTATAAACCCGGAAAAAGTTGGTACACAGTTTATCTACTAAACGGTACGAGTACACAAACCAGTGGTAGTGTTCCTAACACAAAGGAGCCTTAATCTTAAACCACAGCTTCTGTGAGAGTTAAGACTAGAACCTCGTTCTTCGTTTCTCTGAACGACCTTTGATTAATACAACCACCCTACACACAAGTCAACACTCAACACTCAAAGAACTAAAGGAAATACTTAGAAGAGCTAATTAAAATTGCCTGTAGTGGACGCTTCGCCCCAGTACTACTCTAGTACTCACTTTGTTTCCCGCCTGAGACTAATTTGGGCCATGCAATCCTGGCAGGCTCGCCACTTTGTCCAGGACGGGGAAATCGTGATGGTATTGCTTAAGTGCACTAAGTTGATGTATTATTGGTCAGGCTTAACACACCAAGGTTATCTTTGCACTCATACATGCATATGCACACTCATGCGCCCACCAAACATTCACCTCTCTCTGGGAATGGGATGTCACGCATTCGTTTCTCTCCTAACACGACTGAGCACAAGAAATACAATTTCTATGCTACTATAATCAAACATGAAAAATATCCAATTACACAAAATGAACAAATCAACACATAAAAGATGAATACTTCCTAATCCCGGGTTATAATAAAAATGACTTCTTACCTGGCCAGGTTTTCACACACACAACCACGCTTTCACACCACACCACAGTTCTTGAAAAGTCTCTTCACGTCTTCCTCAGCACTGCTTGATGGTGAGGCCCTTGGTTGACTGGCTCCAGGTTTCAGGACTGGGTCTTCGTGGTCGTCTCTGGGATCTCGACGTAGAACTCTTCTTCTTCGTCTCCTTCACCCACCTCTGGGTTCAAATTCAGTTTGTCTGTCTTTCACCCACCTCTGGGCTTCAAACTTAGTTTTCTTCTCTTCCAGCTTGTCTTTCCCTAAGACTTTGCTGTCTCTTCTATCTCCCAGACCACGTTTCTCTCGACCCGTTCTCTGTCCTGCCCACCCTTCTCTCTTCTCTCTCTCTCTCCCTGCCTTCTCTCTCTCTCTCTCTCTCTCTCTCTCTCTCTCTCTCTCTCTCTCTCTCTCTCTCTCTCTCTCCTGGTGTTCTTTCTTCCCACGTTGTTCTCCCTCAGTTTATATAGGGATGGAAACAAAGGATTCCCCTTCGGGCCATGCCTTTGTCCATGCTACTTCTCAAACCCCTAGTTCACAAGTACCCTGAATTCCCCATTCGCTACGTTCTTCCACACATCAGCATTTACACACATCCCTACCTAATTGATTAGCAAACAAACACTTGGCACCAGATGGACATCGAAAAATTCCCGCCGACTTCGGAGGCCACTTTAACACAGTAATTATCTTAAAGAGGGCTACGATAACAACATCCACGCACGTTCAACCAGCCTGACAATAGAACCAACACAGTGACCCACGGCAATACCATCCGAACGAGTCCAAGACTCCTGCTCTTCACTGACTGTTTACAAAGAACCTCATCTGACTGAGTATTTAGCGCTCACTTGGTGCACCGAGGTCCTCGTGGTTACGTTGTTCTCCCCTTTCGCTATCGGGCAGATCCGAACTTGGAAGAGTACTTACTACCTTAGGTGCCATCTGTCACCTGACCACTTCGTCCTCCTCGACACAGTTCGACCGTGTGTGATGGGTACGGCACCCTGGTTAATGGGTCTATTACCTATTTGTATACTACGTACAACGTCCCTTTTGCCTCTAAGCGTTTAATGCCTTTTGTGAGAGGTTTCACGCACTTGACAAATAATCTCATAT
>CM065740.1:49132323-49139823 GCA_033310375.1 Conus canariensis
CCTGAAGTGCTGCTGGGATCCATCGTGTAAGTATCCTGCTGACTCCATAGTCAAGGATTAGCTCCGTGAGAAACGAGAACTGGCCTTTGCTGTATGCATCTTCCAGGTCTGTTGCAACTGCCAGTGTTTCTTCTATTGCAACTGCCAGTGTTTCTTCTATTGCAACTGCCAGTGTTTCTTCTATTGCAACTGCCAGTGTTCCTTCTATTGCAACTGCCAGTGTTTCTTCTATTGCAACTGCCAGTGTTCCTTCTATTGCAACTGCCAGTGTTCCTTCTATTGCAACTGCCAGTGTTTCTTCCTTTCTTTGGAATCCGTCGTTAACTGTACAGGCAAAAGCCCGCCGCATTTCCCCACGTATCTTTACCTGTTCTGCAGCCCCCTTGATTGGATGGGGGTATGTAAGTCGACTTTCAAAGAAGAAGAGAAAGACAAAGAAGGAAAAGGGTTGTTAAATAAAAGTTATGATAACAAAAGTAATACTGACAATGATATAGAAAACGGGAGACACACACACACACACACACACACACACACACACACACACACACACACACACACACACACACACACACACACGCATGCGCGCGCTGCGAACCAGGTAAGCTGTAAACAGTGCGAAACAATTGTGTCCGGCTGGTCCTGCTAACCTGCACGTTATTATTATTATTATTATTATTATTATTATTATTATATTATTATTATTAATGTTATTGTTATCATTATTATTGTATTATTATCATCATCATTATTGTTATCATCATTATCATTATTATTACCATAATGATTATTGTTATTATAATCATTACTATCATTATCCTCATTATTATTGTCTTTATTATTGTTATTATCATTATTATCATCATCATTATTATTATCGTTTTCATTGTTATCATTATTATCATTTTTTATCATCATTATTATTATCATTATTATTATTATTGTTATTATTATTAATACTTATACAGCGCCTATTCTCGGCTCGTGACCAAGCTCTAAGCGCTTTGAGAAAGCGTGAAGCACACAGAGTGCTTACTGGAGAACAACTGCTGTAGAATCCTGACACTTTGCATTACGCCTTCTGAGGGGAGACTGGGGGCACCAGGACCAGGTCCTCTCTCTCTCTCTCTCTCTCTCTCTCTCTCTCTCTCTCTCTCTCTTCTCTCTCTCGCTCGCTCGCTCGCTCGCTCGCTCTCTCATATAAATAACATATGTGATTGAAAACTGTTAAGTGGAGTTAAGGAATTCGGAAACTGATTTTTAAAACTCCAGATAAAGACACAGCGAATTCTCTCACAGTACAAATATTAATGGCAGTTTTAGCTTCAATTCACAACTGCAGTAGCGCACCTCTCTTTCGTGGAACAAGGAGAATTGTGAAATTCTAGAAGTTCAGTTCTAGAAGTTCAGTTTGTGATACAGTTACCTTGAAACATGCTAAGTATGATTATCATTATTATCATCATGGTTATTATCATTATTATTATTATCATTATTATTGTTATTATTATTACAATTATTATATTATCATTATTGAGATAACTTTTTTCTCAAACCTGCAATTTTTTTTTCCGCACGTTTTTCTTTTTTTTTTTTTTCTTTTTTTTTTTTCTTTTTCTTTCTTTTTTTTTACGGGAAAGAGTGGGGTGGGGGGGTGGGGGGGGGGGGGGGGCTCCATCCTCCTCTTTTTCCCCAATGTCATTTTCTTCTGAAATTCACTTCTACTCGCCATGCATTGTCTGTGGGTGTGGGTGGGTTTTTTTTTTTTTTTTTTTTTTTTTTTTTTTTTTTTTTTTTTTTTTTAAGCAGATGGACAGATTCACTTGCTGATCTTAGTATTTCAGCGTTGGATACAAAGCGTCTGGGTTTGTTCATGTACTGATGTGTGGTGCACTGACTCTTTCACTCTGCTGTCTTCGTTCAGAGTATACTTTTAATCCAATGTAATACACATTCGCATCCTCCCCCCCACCCCCTTTACCACCTTACCCCATCCCCCACACCGGCTGTGTGTGTGTGTGTGTGTGTGTGTGTGTGTGTGTGTGTGTGCGTGTGTGTGTGTGTGTGTGCGCGCGCGCGCGCGCTCGCGTGCTGCGTTTGTGTGTGCGTGTGTTCATGCGCGTACGCACCCGTGTATGTGTGTGTATGTCTGTAAACATAGGGAAAGTAAGAGAGAGAGAGAGGAGAGAGAGAGAGAGAGAGAGAGAGAGAGAGAGAGAGACAGAGGGGGTGGTGGTGTGGTGTGGTGCGTGCGTGCGTGCGTGCGTGCGTGCGTGCGTGCGTGCGTATGTGTGTGTGTGTGTGTGTGTGTGTGTGTGTGTGTGTGTGTGTGTGTGTGTGTGTGTGTGTGTGTGTGTGCAGAATAACAGTATTTGTAAAGAAAAAACAAAGTTAACACTTTTGGCAAAGCCATTGTGAACACTAAAATGTGCTCATGAACATTAATTATTTATAATACAAAAATACACAAATCATACAAATGCGGCTGAGCTCAGAAATATGTATGGGTGCCTGCATTGTGCAGTGCTTACCATTGTTTGCCAGTGAAAAGGAGAGGGTTTTTTCCCCCAGCACACATTTCCAAGCGGCGATGTGACCATATATCTTTAAAGTCAACACATTCTCAGTGTTTTTAGAATAATACAAACAGAGAACAATGAGAAGACTTACAGGTGTACAAGTCCAAGAGCACAATATTCAGGAAAAAAAAAAAAAAAAAAAAAAAAAATATATATATATATATATATAGAGAGAGAGAGAGAGAGAGAGAGAGATTCATTTTACTTTGGGGGTTCATATATTTATTTCGCTATCAGTCACCCCCCCCCTCCCCCCACCTTCCATTGCCCAAGGGGATTTAAACTCCCAAGGAACTGTCAGACGATTAACCTTTTCAAACTGTCTGAGCTAAAAGCACAGTTTTGTCATTTTTGTTGTTGTTGTTGTTGATTTCTTGTAAAGTCAGAAGCTAAAAGTCTTCAGTACTGAACCAAGAACAATATTCAAATGTTTTGGGCTTCTCGAGTGCTTCCTTTTGCCTTCCTTTGCCATCAGTGTGACGGTAAAATGAGGTTGCAGTCAGTATCGCACAGAACTCAGTCGTTGTGTGTTTATCTACCTGTGGGGGGGGGGGGGGTGCATTCTGCCAAATAGAAAAGGAAAAATATAAACAAGATGCAAAACATATAAACGTACTCCCAGTTTATCCTGAATACGCGTGAGATATTCCATAAAGAGGAAAAACCGTCTTGGGCTGATGTAGCCGTTTGTAATGGCTATACTGGTAAACATCGGCCATCATCTGTAACCTATAATGAACATACTCACAAGTTTTCAGAAAGATCGGCCAAGTACTTTCTGAGATTTTTCATAAAGAAGAAAACCATTATGGGCCGTTAGTAACGGCTATAACTGTAAACTAAAACATCGGGCATCATCTGTGACCCATAATGAACATACCTACAAATTTTCAGAGAGATCGGCCACATACTTTCTGAGACATTCCATGAAAAAGAAAAACCGTTATGGGCCGTTATAGCCGTTAGTAACGAATATAACGGTAAACTAAAACGTCGGGCATCATCCGTGACCCATAATGAACATACCCACAAATTTTCAGGAAGATCGGCCAAGTACTTTCTATGATATTCCATAGAGAAGAAAAACCGTTACGGGCCGTTATAGCCGTTAGTAACGGCTATAATGGTAAACTAAAACATCGGGCATCATCCGTGTCCCATAATGAAGATACCTACAAATTTTCAGAAAGATCGGCCAAGTACTTCTGAGATATTCCGTAAAGAAGAACAAGATGCAAAGCATATAAACGTACTCCCAGTTTATCCTGAATACGTGTGAGATAGTCCATAAAGAGAAAAAACCGTCTTGGGCTGGTGTGACCGTTAGTAATGGCCATTCTGGTAAACATCGGCCATCATCTGTGCCTATAATGAACATATTTACAAATTTTCAGAAAGATCGGCCAAAAACTTTCTGAGATTTTCCATAAAGAAAAACCATTACGGGCCGTTAGTAACGGCTGTAACGGTAAACTTAAAATATTGGGCATCATCCATGACCGATAATGAACATACCTACAAATTTTCAGAAATATCGGCCACGTACTTTCTGAGATATTCCATGAAGAAGAAAAACCGTTATGGGCCGTTATAGCCATTAGTAACGGCTATAACGGTAAACTAAAACCGGGCATCATCCGTGACCCATAATGAACATACCTACAAATTTTCAGTAAGATCGGCCAAGTACTTTCTGAGATATTTCATAAAAAAAGAAAAACCGTTATGGGCCGTTATAGCCGTTAGTAACGGCTATAGCAGTAAACTGGAACGTTGGGCATCATCCGTGTCCCATAATGAACATACCTACAAATTTTCAGAAAGATCAGCCAAGTACTTTATGAGATATTCCATAAAGGAAAAAACCCGTTACAGGCAGTTATAGCCGTTAGTAACGGATATAACGGAAAACTAAAACATCGGGTATCATCCGTGACCCATAATGAACATACCTACAAATTTTCAGAAAGATCGGCCACGTACTTTCTGAGATATTCTATAAAGAAGAAAAAACCGTTACAGGCCGTTACAGCCGTTAGTAACGGCTATAGCGGGGTAAACTAAAACATCGGCATCATCTGTGACCCATAATGAACATACCTGCTAATTTTCACAAAGATCGGCCAAGTACTTTCTGAGATATTCCATGAAGAAGAAAAAGAGTTACAGGCCGTTACAGCTGTTAGTAACGGCTATAACGGTAAACTAAAACATCGAGCATCATCCGTGATCCATAATGAATATACCTGCTAATTTTCACAAAGATCGGCCAAGCAGTTCTGAGATATTCTATGAAGAAGAAAAAACCGTTACAGGCCGTTACAGCCGTTAGTAACGGCTATAAACGGTAAACTAAAACATCGGGCATTATTCGTGACCCATAATGAACATACCTGCTAATTTTCACAATGATCGGTCGAGTACTTTCTGAGATATTTCATGAAGAAAAAAAAAACAGTTACAGGCCGTTACAGCCGTTAGTAACGGCTATAAAGGTAAACTAAAACATCGGACATTATTCGTGACCCATAATGAACATACCTACAAGTTTTCAGAAAGATCGGCCACGTACTTTCTGAGATGTTCTATAAAGAAGAAAAACCGTTACAGGCCGTTACAGCCGTTAGTAACGGCTATAGCGGGGTAAACTAAAACATCGGCCATCATACGTGACCCATAATGAACATACCTGCTAATTTTCACAAAGTTCGGCCAAGTACTTTCTGAGATATTTCATGAAGAAAAAAAAACAGTTACAGGCCGTTACAGCCGTTAGTAACGGCTATAACGGTAAACTAATACATCGGGCATCATCCGTGACCTATAAGGAACATACCTGCAAATGTTCAGAAAGGTCGGCCCAGTAGTTTTGTCTGGAGCGAGTGGAACACATTTTGACCACGGACGGACGGACACACACACACACACACACACACACACACACACACACACACACACACACACACACACACACACACACCACACACACAACACACACACACACACACACACACGGAAAACATTTCTTCGTTCCCATTCTAAAGTACTCCCTGTTCTATAGGAACTGGGAGTGCACAAAATCAAACAAACAGAAAAGCAACAAGAAAAGCAGAGTTCCTCCCCCCCCCCCCCCCCCCCCCCCCCCCCCCCCCCCCCCCCCCCACCCAAATAACCTAACCTAAGCTTTCACCAGAGTTGTGATTCAGCACTGTTCAGTCGTGTCCACATGGGCTGGAACTGCTTCAAATGTCACGATGATCTGGTACTCACAACCAAGGACGTAGTGTTACATGATTGAGCCACGGCTCTCAAAGCACATGGGGAAGTCGTGTGAGGGGCTGGTAAGTTAGTCAGGACCTATAAATGCCACAGACCACATAGTGAACAGGCCTGAAGCCCCCAACCGTGTTCGTACATAGAGACGGTCATTTCGCCTGAAGCGAAGGGCCACAGACTGTCCACTGGCAACACCCATTTCAGCCCACACGTTCCACTTGGGGGCAGTGTTGACGTACATGATTCCATTCAACTCACAGTCGCCACAAGCAGGATCCATCCGCAGGGACACAAGGTAGGAGCCCGTCTTAGGAATCAGAAGGTCGTGAAAGCGTGGCCGGTACATGCCTCCATAGTTCGTCATAGCCTGCCTACTTCGTTTGAAAAAGACATTCTGATCATCTCGGAACCTGCTGGTTCTCTGCAGATCTACTAAAGAAGTCCACGCAACGTGCTCAGTACGGGTATTTGGCCTGCGGTTTAAAGCTAGAAAGACGAAGGACAGTATGGTAGCAGCCTGAAGGACCCTGTGTTTGGGTATCCTCATGCTGATCGTTGCTCCCTTCCTCAAAGAAAAGCCCCGAGGTGGAGATAGCGTTACCGCATCCTGCAATGACGGAGAACAGCCCCCATACACCACTGCTGATCACCGAGGTAGTATAGTCACATATGGTCGGGTCGGGCCTGGCAGTGATCCAGTACATTCCAGTTTTGGCCATCGTAAAACTGTGGTGTGTGCTGTCCACCCACTTGCCGCGCTTGTCCAACATTGCGTGGAACGGCATGATCTGCTGACCCGCAGTTGTTGCCACGTACTTCCAGTCGCGCTCTTCGGCCCATGAGTCCATCTCTTCGCTTTGGCCAGAACAAAGTAACCTTCTGAAAAACTGGAAATGTAAGCCACAGACAGCGCTGTCGCATCCTGAAAGTTGCTTTTCTTGGTGTTGCCTGGCCAGTCTATAGCTATTTCCTGCTTACCACGTAAGGGAAGAGCCACACTTAGACCGCTGACAATATAATCTCCGTAGGCCGCTAGGTTCCGATCCCCACGGATTTGTAGGTGCTGCGATTCACCGTATTTGGGGTCTACTGTGATCATCACCATGTAGTAGCCGGGTTTTGGAACGGTAACTTTGTACCAGGTTTTCCCCCCTCGACATGTCCTGTAATAGTTGAACTCGCCGTGTACCATCAACAACAGGCACAGCGTGGAGAGTACCACTAGTGCCAGTGTCACACTGCATGCTCCTCCCATTGCCTAAAGGGAAAGCTAGGATCGATTTCTAGACAATTCCGATATCAGTCGATTGATCTTTTTCGACTTTCTTATGCCGAATACGCAGTTTTCTGAACTTCAGGATAATGTTTCTTCTTTTTTCTTTCATGTGATATATACATATAGAGTCAGAAGCGAAACCTCTACAATATTGAACCAAGAACAATATTCAAATGTTCAGGGCTCTTTGCGTGCTTTGACCGTTTTCCGTCGCTTGTCGTCAGTTTGATAGTGTATGACATCACTGTCGTAATCTCCCAGAACGTATTCGCTACGTCCTCGACGGTTTTATGATAGCATGTCTCGGAGATATATCTCACAGGGTTTCTATCTTATGTTATCTCAATTCTTTTGTTTCAGCTGTGACAG
>CM065740.1:49144823-49149823 GCA_033310375.1 Conus canariensis
TGTTAGAAGGCGTAAAACGAAGAAAGAAACATGCAGATATCAGAAACGAAACAAACTAACAAAACAAAATTAAAACAAAAACAAAACAAAACAAACACACACGAACAAAGAACTTGTTAGTAAGCATGAAAGAAAGAAAGAAACAAGCTAATATCAAGATCCAAAACAAACGAACCGAAAAAAATCAAAATTAGAACAAAAAACAAAACAAAACCACACACACACACACACACACACACACACACACACACACACACACACACACACATATAAACACACACACACACACAACATAAAGCACACGCACACACACACACACAACACACACACCCCCCCCACACACACACACACACACACACGCACACACACACACACACACACACACACACACACACACACACACACACACACACCACACACACACAACATCGACAGTATACAAAGGATCACACGTCTAATCATGAAGATGAGAGATCAACGTGAGTGACGTCATCCAACCCCCACCCTCCACCGCTACTCCAATCCTCCGCCTTCCCTCTCTGATAAGAGATAACTAAAAAGAAAGAGACATCAGAAAAAAAAGAGGAGTATGGATTGGGGGGGGGGGGGGGGGGGGGGAGGGAAGAAAAAGAAAGTGAGAAAGCGTTTGGGTACAATAGAAGAAAAGTATGGTTTAGTGTAGAAGGAGGGGAATGTTTCTGTCATTGTCTTTGCCATCTCAGTGATTAACAAGCAGAAATTCAGGAGGGAGGGGGGGGGGGACTCTACAACTAAAGGGCAGCCACTCATTACATTGCCATCCCCTCCCCCCCCCCACCCCTCTTCTCCCCGTTCCCCAATACGTAACCGCATCTTGGCTCTTCCTGCAGCATTCCCGGCGCCAGATGTCAACAAAGAAGCGACCTACAACAGGCCTTCTTGAGGAAACCCACAGGAGGAGCCGCTGCACCGTCCCGCGGCTGAGTCGCTTCGGTGGAGTTCAGTGGTTGCTAACTTGGATCCAGACCTGACATACAAGGCCTCACCTAACAAAGTCACTTAATGGCGACATAAAAACACGAGACGCAAAGCATATAAACGTACTCCCAGTTTATCTTGAATACACGTGAGATATTGCATAAAGAGGAAAACCCGTCTTTGGCCGTTATAGCCGTTAGTAACGGCTATTCTAGTAAACATCGGGCATCATCCGTGACCCATAATAAACATACCGACAAATTGTCAGAAAGATCGGCCAAGTGCTTTCTGAGATATTCCATAAAGAAGAAAAACCGTTATGGGCCGTTATAGCCGTTCGTAATGGCTATAACGGTAAAATAAAACATCGGGCATCATCCGTGACCCATAGTGAACATACCTACAAATTGTCAGAAAGATCGGAACAGTAGTCTGGAGCGAGTGACGGACACGGACCACGGACAGACAGACAGACAGACAGACAGACAGACAGCATTTCTTCGTTCCCATTGTAAAGTACTCCCTGTTCTATAAGAACTGGGGTACAAAAAAGAACTGCGCAGTCGCAGAGCCAGCGTGAAGCGAGAGTGTCTCCTTCCGGAGGGCGCCATCATCGTATCTACACGTCCGTCCATTACAACGACAGCCCCCTTCACATGTGTGCTGCTTAGCTTCATTTCGTTGTGTTACATTTTGTTTTTACAACTTATTTAATTATTCATTTCATTTATCTATTTATTTATTTGGTTACTTTTTGCGGGGAGTACGTCAAAAAGAGAAAGCGAGAAAGGGTGGGATAGGACAGAGATCAGGGGTGTGTGGGGGGGGGGGGGGGTGGGAGGGGGGCGGGGGGGGGGAGGATTTACACGCAAGGAACATAAGACGCTGAATGGCAGTTTATGGGCGGAGGGGTGGTGGTGGTGGTGGTGGTGGGTGGTGGTGGTGGCGTCCATTTGCAAGCATCCTCTGGTGTGTCATATGTGTGTGGTGATTATGGAGTTTGGCATCGGTTTTTTTTTTTGTTTTGTTTTTTTTTTTAATATTTTTTCACTCTCTGGAGAGACATTAGAAGAGGATGATGGGCCTTGGCAATCCGGATTTGTGCTTTCGCGAAACGGTGATTGTGCTTTCCTTGACGCTATTGACAAGGTTTTGTCTTCTGGTGTGATTGCATCATGATGTTGTTGTTTGTTGTTGTAAAGTGCAATACTCCCTTGTGTGTGTGTGTGTGTGTGTGTGTGTGTGTGTGTGTGTGTGTGTGTGTGTGTGTGTGTGTGGTCAGTGGTCAGGTGTCACAGCCATAGAGCAGCGTGGAAAAAACATTCGAATTGTGAAACCTCAGGATGTTTTGTTTGTTTGTTTGTTTTACACCCAAAGGGGACATTTCTTGCTGTTCCATTTTGGACGGGGTGGGGTGGGGGTAGGATTCAATGATGATAAAATGACGTCATCGATTGCATGACAGGAGTTCGTACTCTATCTATCCTTCCTGTCATTATAACATAGCTCAGGGTAGGCTGAAGGAAAAAGGCGTGGGATGGGCGGGGACGGGGGGGGGGGGGGGAGGAGACGGGGGGAGGAGGAAACGGAGAGGGCACTGTTTTGCGCCCGAAGATCCCCATGTCTCCAAGGAAGAGGGAGAGAGGGGAGAAACCCGAAACAAACCGAAACCCCTCAAAATAGAGAGGGGGGAACCCGAAACAAATTGAAAACCCTCAAAATAGAGAGGGGGGAACCCGAAACAAACTGAAACCCTCAAAATAGAGAGGGGGAACCCGAAACAAATTGAAAACCCTCAAAATAGAGAAGGGGAAAACCGAAACAAACCCCAAACCCTCAAAATCGAAAGGGATCAAACCCGAAACAAACAGAAAACCCTCAAAATAGAGAGAGAGAGGGGGGGGGGGGGGAGAAAAAACCACCAGAAAAAAAAAAAAAAAAAAAAAAAAAAAAAAAACCACGACCACAAAAGAACTTGGAAGAAGTCAACACAGAAGAAAATCCACACATTCAAAGTTCGATTACCGGAGGGAGAGAGGCGCCTATATCTAGTTTCCATCAGTGATTTGGGGGGTGGGGGTGGGAGGAGGGGATGGAGGTGGAGATGTGGGGGGGGGTGTTTGTCCGTGGCACTGTGATGTATGGCTGTGTTTTGTGTGTGGAGAGGCCGTCGCTAAACGGATGGATGTGATGCCTTGATGCTGCAGCAGACACTTCAACTAACCATACGATGCCACTGCTTCTGCTTCTTCTTCTTCTTCTTCTGTCACCGGCGATTGTCACGGGCTGTGTGTGTGTGTGTGTGTGTGTGTGTGTGTGTGTGTGTGTGTGTGTGTGTGTGTGTGTGTGTGTGTGCGCGCGTGTGTGCGAGCGTGCGTGTGTGTGTGTGTGTGTGTGTGTGTGTGTGTGTGTGTGTGTGTGTGTGCGTGCGTGTGCGTGTGCGAGCGTGCGTGCGTGTGTGTGTGTGTGTGTGGTGTGTGTGTGTCGTGCGTGCGTGCGTGCGTGTGCGTGTGCGAGCGTGCGTGCGTGCGTGTGTGTGTGTGTGTGTGTGTGTGTGTGTGTGTGTGTATGTATGTATGTCTCTCACTCCCACGTTGTATCTCTCTCTCTTCCTCCCCCCCCTTCTCTCTCTCTCTCTCTCTCTCTCTCTCTCTCCTCTCTCTCTCTCGCTCTCTCTTTCTCCTTTCTTCCCTTCTCTCTCTCTCTCTCTCTCTCTCTCTCTCTCTTCTCTCCTCTCTCTCCATGCCTGTCTGTATGTCTCTCTCTCTCTCTCTCTCTCCTCTCTCTCTCTCTCTCTCTCTTTCATCTTCTCTCCACCCTCTCCCTCCCCCCACCCCCCACCCTCTCTCTCTGTCTCTCTCTCTCTCTCTCTCTCTCTCTCTCTCTCTCTCTCTCTCTCTCTCTCTCTCTCTCTCTGTCAAACACGACATTATCTATCTATAGAGGGACGCATTCAACGACTTACAAACATACACAACAGCGCCCCCACCGGGGATAATCACACGTACATGGTGTGGCAGGCACATGGGGCATAAAGCAGGGGCAACAACTTCTCCCTCCAATATATTTACCTCCCCTGCCGTCTGCAGGAGTTCTAACGACAACTGGCACGAGCCCACCCTCACCCCCCCCCCCCCTCCACTTTTTTTCATTCTCCTGTCACCCTTTCGCCGTACTACTCTCTCCCCCCCCCCCCCCCCCCTTTTTTTTTTAAAATTTTATAGCACATTTTCTTGTATATTTGAAATAATCAAACGAACATATGCATGAAATGAAGCGAATAGATAATAGAGAGAGAGAGAGAGAGAGAGAGAGAGAGAGAGAGAGAGAGAGAGAGAGTTCCGAAAAGAGCAAAGACGATTAACATAAGAAAAAAAATAACCGAACGGATTATTTTCCGTCAGAAATTCTTTCCGTCAATGATTTAGGTCATTTTCTTTCTTTAACACAACCCGAGACTGTTTGAACATTTGTAACGAACACAACCCAAGACTGTTTGAACATTTGTAACGAACTTGTGCGTCAGAATGAAATGTCTTTTAATATTTGATAGCAGGCGACGGAGATAGACTGTGGCATTATTGAAAAACAAGCCAACATTCAAATAAATATACACCACACAAAACAAGATTTAGAGTACACTGACAAAGGAATTGACGACGAATATGTTTAGGCGTCACAAACAACGGGCATACAAATGCACGAAACAATGTTTCAGGCTTGCGGCAGATTTTTTCTTTTCCTTTTTTTTTTTTTCTTTCTTTTTTTTGTTTTTGTTTGTTTTATTTTGTATTTTTTTAATTTTCTTTTTATTCTTTTCTTTATTATTTTATTGTTGTTTTTTTTTTCATCTATCTATTTTTGTTGCGGGGTGCCGGAAAGAGTATGCGTGTACGTAGGATTGAGGGAGAGAAAATTCAGAATGGATGGAAATTTTTCCGAGAGGAAGGAGTGGTGGTAGGGGTGTGTCATCATTATATTTATTGACAATACTTATGTAAAAGATCAAGCTCTGAGCGCTTTGCAACCCACGCTGTCGGTCA
>CM065740.1:49154823-49162514 GCA_033310375.1 Conus canariensis
TTTTTATTTCAAGTGTGTACCATAAACTACAGATGCTTTTTATGGTAAATTCTTGTAAATTAATGAAATTTATGATTCCATTGATTCATACATTTGTAATGTTCTTTTTGACGTCGTTGTTTTCTTTATTTCATTTTTTTTTTTGCTCGTTACCAGAGACAGTCTGCCGTATGATAGTATCTGGAATAAGAGAAAAACAAAAGAGAAAAGCTTAGATGAGAGAGAGGGGGGGAGGGAGGGAGGAGAGAGAGAGAGAGAGAGAGAGGGAGAAAGAGAGAGAGAGAGAGAGAGGAGAGAGAGAGAGAGAGAGAGAGAGAGAGAGAGAGAGATCACGATAGCGATAATTTATTCATGAAAGGCCCACAGCCCCATTAGAAGGGGGTGAGTAATAATCAGGATATTTAGGCAAGTCTTTTTATCACTAAAGTATGACCATCCACAACACATGCATTTAGTATTGTCAAATCACTCTTCCTTTTCACTAAAGTATAACCATCCACAGCACATGCATTAAGTATTGTCAAATCACTCCTCCTTTTGAATGACTTGTATAGATACAAAGCAGGATTCCTTGTAACATTTTCATTGCTTAATGACAGAAGGCAGACTAACTTGAAAAACTGCTGGACGTCGATAAAACTTTGACCGAATAAATTTCTATCGTAAGTCTGCCAGCACAGGGCACAAAAATACAAAATAAAGTTCATATTCCCTACCAGATTTACACAATGGACACAATAAATCCCCTTCTGTGTGGGCATTATATCTCTGACGTTGCTCAGCAATATGCAAGACACCAAACCTGAATTTTGGCAGTTCAGACCTGATGAATCTGTTCCTGTTCACGTACAGATGTGCTTCTACTTCTACAAAATGATTCCTTTTCAGCAGGTGAGAGAGAGAGAGAGAGAGAGAGAGAGAGAGAGAGAGAGAGTGGGGGGGGAGGGAGGAGAGAAGAGAGAGAGAGAGAGAGAGAGAGAGAGAGAGAGAGAGAGAGAGACTTGACACTTTTGACACTTTTTTTGACACTTCGATATTTTATTGTCATTACCACAGAGAAGGAAGAGAGAGAGAGAGAGAGAGAGAGAGAGAGAGAGAGAGCAGACAGACAGAAGCAACAGACAAGACAGAGACAGAAGACAGAACAGAGACAGAGAAGGAGAGATGAATCACAGGACAATCATCCTGTGCAAGTTGTTTCCTTAAGAATGCCATACAAAGCATGACTTGTAGGCACGTTTTCAGAACAAACACGCGACCAGGCTATCATCATGGACTCTAGAGAAATAAAACAATCCATGGAAGACAAATAACGCTCTGTGTGTGTGTGTGTGTGTGTGTGTGTGTGTGTGTGTGTGTGTGTGTGTGTGTGTGTGTGTGTGTCTGTCTGTCTGTCTGTCTGTCTGTCTGTCTGTCTGTGAAAGACGGCCCTCACCTTTGCGAGATTCGGAAACAAACTTTCTCGGTAGAGCTTCAAAACAAAGGGAGATAAGTCACGCCTGATTCTGACACGTGTGGGAACAACAACAACAACCCCCCCCCCCCCAACCCACCCCCCACCCCCTAGTGAGTCCTCCCCCACAAAACAAGGCCCGTACTGTGGATGTTCATTCGGAAACGAAAACAAAGAGGAGGGAGTAGAGAGTGATGCTGATAGCAGATATCTTCTGTTTCTGTGCTATTGTCGGAGGTTGGAGTCTCTGTTTGGTTATGTGTATGTTTTCCCTGTTCTTCTCTGTTACAAAAAGATGTTTTCAGTGCGTAGGCGAAGGTATATTCGGTACACTTTTCGTTCTAAATCTAGGTTTCTTTGTCAATGACCAAAATTATCATTTGACACTCGTCCTTTATTGTCCAAAGACAGGAAATCGTCAGGATGTGGTGATACACCCTCTGGTAACCTGAGATCTTCACAACCTTCTGTCACCAATCATGCGCGACAGGACAGAGGTGTCAGAACAATCCGTGTTTTTTTTTTCTTTTTTGCATTGTCCATTCGGGAAATCTTCGGTGTCCAGAGATTTTCACCATCTACTGTACCCTGTAGAATGGTCTTGGAAGGGGAGACATGGCGAAATACATGTCCACCCTCCACTGTGCCCTGTAGAATGGTCTTGGAAGGGGAGACATGGCGAAATACATGTCCACCCTCCACTGTGCCCTGTAGAATGGTCTTGGACAGGGAGTCGTGGAGAGATACATGTCCACCCTCCACTGTAACCCTGTAGAATAGTCTTGGACAGGGAGTCGTGGAGAGATACATGTCCATCCTCCACTGTACGCTGTAGAATGGTCTTGGACAGGGAGTCATGGTGAGATACATGTTCACCCTCCACTGTACCCTAAAGAATGGTCTTGGACAGGGAGTCATGGAAGATACATGTCCACCCTCCACTGCACCCTGTAGAATGGTCTTGGACAGGGAGTCATGGTGAGATACATGTCCATCGTCCACTGTACCCTCTCGAATAGTCTAGGACATGGAGTCATGGCGAGAGACATGTCCACCGTCCACTGTACCCTGTAGAATGGTCTTGGACAGGGGGTGATTGTGAGATACATGTCCACCCTCCACTGTACCCTGTACAATGGTCTTGAACTGGGAGTCATTGGGAGATACATGTCAACCCCCTGCTGTACCCTGTACAATGGTCTTGGACAGGGAGTCATGGAGAGATACATGTCCACCCTCCACTGTACCCTGTACAATGGTCTTGGACAGGGAGTCATTGGGAGATACATGTCAACCCTCTACTGTACCCTGTAGAGTGGTATATTAAGTATTGGTGAACCTATTTTTAAAAGCAAAATAAAAGCGTCGTCAGACTTTACCTTCACCATTCTGGCCACGTTGCTCACATTGGCCACGGTTGACTTTTGGGTCACTGAGTTGAAATGGGTCACACACAGAGCTGGTTATATACACCAAGCAGTTAAAGTACCCTGCATATATAATACAGTCAGCTAAAATTTAGCTGACTGTATTATATATGCAGGGTATATAGCCGAGCTTATTTATGTAAAACAGTTATGTCGCCATATTTTTTGCACATTTTGTATTCGTAAATGGTTTGTGCGGCATCTCCCTGTTTCTCTCTCTCTTCCTCTGTCTCTGTCTCTGTCTCTGTCTCTGTCTCTCTCTCTCTGTTTCTCTCTCTCTCTGTCTGTCTCTCCCTCTCCCTCACACACACACACACACACACACACACACACACACACACACACACACACACACACACACATTCTCCCTCACACACACACACACACACACACACACACACACACACACACACACACACACACACACACACACACACACACAGAGTTAATCGTTGATAAGGCAGCTGCTTTATCGTCTCACATACCGCTAATCATTTGCAAAGCAGTTGCATAACCCCCACCCCCCACCTATATACCAAATCTGGCTATCTGCTAAGCGGTTGAGTCTCCCTACTTCGACACAATAATTGGTTATTGACAAGGCATTGACGTCACTCGGGTAAATAGGGTTGAGTCATCCTTGTATCGCGCAGTTCGTTAGCTTTAACCAGGCATGCCTAGTTGGGTTAGGCAGGGCCAATAACTAGCCTTTCCCCTTGGACCCCCCCCCCCCCCGGACCCCCCACCCCCACCCCTCCACGCCCTCCCGCCTCCCCACCCCCTTCCTCACCCCTCTACCCCACCCCCCTGTCTGTACTAGACCCTGCCTCCCCCCACTTCAGCCCCAGCCCTATCTCTCCTCTGTATGGTTTGTCGGTGAATTTCACTCGCTGACCACTTTGCCTCATTTCGTGGGTTAGCGAACCGACTTAGTTAGCGTGATTTAAACGGATTTGCTTCGGGCTGCGTAACGTGGTCAACCGCTGTGAAAGTAAATGGTGGTCACAGAGAGTGAGGGGAGGGAATGTGAAGGGGGGAGGGGGGGGGTAGAGTGAGAGCAGAGGGAGAAGAAGGGGAGGGGGGGGGGTTCGTACGAGCAGCTGGACGCAGGAAAAGGAGAAGAATCTCGAAGCTGCTATAAAAAGAAAAAATGAATAATAAATCAGCGAATATATGATTACTTCAACTAGGGAGAAGACACAGAGAAAAAAAGTTTAAAACAGAAAAGTAAGAAAGAAAAAAGAATCATGCCAATGCGATATCCTATAAATGAAAAAAAAAAAAATGGTGGGAAGTGACTTTTGTTGCCATAGTGGAAACGGTTGCACGCGTATTATGCCAAAACTGAAATGAAGCGCAGCGGCCGATACCAAGCACACTCGTGGTGTAAGAGGCACTTTGAAAGTGTCCTTTCACACAGGGCACTGTCCTCGTTTGTCCTGACGTAGGCTTCTTGTTTACATGTCATGGGTGTTACTGGGATGGATACCACAAAGAGGCTATTTGGGGAGTGCTAGAGGAATGCATACCACAAGCAGGCTATTTGGGGAGTGCTAGAGGAATGCATACCACAAGCAGGCTATTTTGGGAGTGCTAGAGGAATGCATAACTCAAGGAGGCTATTTTGGGAGTGCAAGAGGAATGCATACACAAAGAGGCTATTTTGAGAGTGCTAGAGGAATGGATACCACAAGGAGGCTATTTTGGGAGCGATAGAGGAATGGATACAACAAGGAGGCTATTTTGGGAGCGATAGAGGAATGGATACAACAAGGAGGCTATTTTGGGAGCGATAGAGGAATGGATACCACAAGGAAGCTATTTTGGGAGCGATAGAGGAATGGATACAACAAGGAGGCTATTTGGGGAGCGATAGAGGAATGGATACCACAAAGAGGCTATTTTGGTAAAGGAATGCATACCGCAAGGGGTCTATTTTGGGAGTGCTAGAGGAATGGATACCACAATACCACAAGGAGGCTATTTTGGGAGTGCTAGAGGAATGGATACCACACGGAAGCTATTTGGGGAGTGCTAGAGGAATGGATACCACAAGCAGGCTATTTTGGGAGTGCTAGAGGAATGGATACCACAAGGAGGCTATCTGGGGAGTGCTAGAGGAATATATACCTCAAGGAGGCTATTTGAGGAGTGCTAGATGAATGGATACTACCAGGAGGCTATTTGGGGAGTGCTAGAGGAATGGATACCACACGGAAGCTATTTGGGGAGTGCTAAAGAAATGCATACCACAAGCAGGCTATTTTGGGAGTGCTAGAGGAATGGATACCACAAGGAGGCTATTTGGGGAGTGCTAGAGGAATATATACCTCAAGGAGGCTATTTGAGGAGTGCTAGATGAATGGATACCACAAGGAGGCTATCTTAGGAGTGCTAGAGGAATGCATACCACAATACCACGAGGAGGCAAATCTTGGAGTGCTAGAGGAATGGATACCGCAAGCAGACTATTTTTTTTTTTGAGGGGGGGGGGGGGGGGGGAGAGAGAGGGAGAGAGAGAGAGAGGGGGCGTGATTTTCTCGTTATTGCTCTACCGGTGGAGTGAAAGGTGACCTCCCGTGTTTATTATTAGCCCTTTAGGTCTCGTGCTTCGTTGGAAATGTCCCTAAATGACACTGTGATGGTCACTGACCTTGCATGTAGAGATGAGCAAATGTTGAGACGAGGACAGTGTGGAAGAGTTTATTATTAGCTGAGCATTTCCCAGTCGAAATATCTATCTATCTATCTATCTATCTATCTATCTACTATCTATCTATCTATCTATCTATCTATCTATCTACTGTCTGTCTGTCTGTCTGACTGTCTGTCTATCCATCTATCTATCTATCTATCTATCTCTATTTATCTATCTATGTATCTATCAGTCTGTGTATCTCACGATCTGCCTGTCTCTCCTTTTGTCTGTCTGCCTGTCTGTCTATCTATCTGTCTATCTGTCTATCTGTCTATCTGTCTACCTACCTATCTATCTATCTATCTATCTAACTATCTATCTGTCTGCCTATTTATCTATCTCTAATATGTATGTATGTTTATGTAGTTACGTGTGATTATGTACATATCTATGTATATATGCATTTATTGATTGATGCATTTATGTATTTGTTTATATATGTATGCAAATGCAGTATGTATGTATGTATGTATGTAATAATGCAGATGATGTATGTATGTATGTATGGTATGTATATGTATGTATGTATTTTATACAGTTCTTCACATGCAACAACTGTACCAGCTCGCACACAGGAAGACCAAACTTGCCGAAAGCCAGTGAAGCTGAATATTTAGAATTTTACCCCATTAGCTTGTCCCGGTTTTCTTGGCATTCACACACACACACACACAACACACACACACACCGCGCAGCAGCGCGCGCGCGCGCGCGCGCACGCACGCACGCACGCACACACACACACACAACACACACACACACACATACACACACACACACACGCACACGCACACGCGTTCGCGCCCGCGTGTGCGTTCACTGTCAGTTTACGACCCTAGAGAAAGCACGCACAAGCTCCGGCAGCAAAAAAAAAAAAAAAAAAAAAAAAAATGACGTAATCGTCTGTGACGCAACGACAAAGCTGACGTACTGTGTCCGATATCTTGTTTCCGGAAAACGCGCGGCCGGGCATGCTCAAACAAAGGGACAGCACCCGGAGGCTCCTGTCCTCGACTGTATTCACGTAATGCGCTGGGCAGAGTTGTCTGTCTTACCTCCCTGTGCAAGAGCGCCATAGTTATCGAAGCTCGCTGTCTTCGTGCAGGAGCGGAAACATGAGGGGTTGGGGGGGGGGGGGGGGGTGGGGGGGGGGGGGGGGGGGGGGACGGGTGAGAGCTGGGGAGGAGTGGAAGAAAGGGGGGCGGGGGGGGGGGGGGGGGGGGGGTTCTGGCTGTAGGGAAAGGAAATGGGCTGTTACATGAATGTTCAACAGATAGTCAGCTTTGCTAAACTCAGTTTTCCTACACAGATAATTGCAAGTACGCAGGCTGCACACCTGGAATCGTTGCGCCAAGATCGTGCTTAAGGAGTCGAGTATTTATAGTCCGGCACAGTTACATTGGTTTGGGAGAATTTTTTTCCTGTGTTTTTTTTTTTTTTTTTTAATTGTCCCTGGAAGTTGATTTTCCTTCTTTTCTGTCGTATGGACCATCAAGGTAGATGTCAGGTGGTTCCCAGCAGACAGATCAAAATGAATGAAGGAATGGGCACTATTTGTGGAAATCACCTGGCGCAAAGATAGGGTCACGGGTGAGTGCAAAGGCCTGAAATGTGTCTGAAAAGGGGTAGCTCATGTCTGTCTGGATTGTGAATGACGTCATCGGAAGAAAATCTCCCCCCCCCCCCCCCCGCCCCACACACAATGAATGATTGGTGACGTTGTCGTTGTCCTGTCATCATTAATATCAATCTAAGTCAATCTGCTAGCTCAGAACCTTACGGATTGTCGAGTGATTGATCCAAAACCTAATGGTGGCTGCGCCAACCTCGAATCGTGCCTGTATGTTCGCTTGTACTTTTGTTGCTAAGGGAAAAGCGGGCGATGAAAAGGAGGTGAGGGATGGAGGGGGGGGGGGGTGGAGCATGTTTCGTGATATGGGGGAAAATAAGTCACTGTTCACAGTGAAAGTACGATCGAAAGTCGCCCCCACCTCCCAGCTTCCCGACCCATCTCTCTCTCTCTCTTCTCACTCTCTCTCTCTCTCGTTTCTCTCTCTCCTCTCTCTCTCTCTCCTCTCCTCTCTCTCCTCTCCTTTTCTCTCTCCTCTCTCTC
>CM065740.1:49162614-49167614 GCA_033310375.1 Conus canariensis
GGGGGGGGGGGGGGGGGGGGGGGGGGAGGGGGGTGTGTTGGGTGGGGGGAGGGGGGGGGGGGGGGGGGGGGGGGGGGGGGGGGGGGAGGGAAGGGGCAAGAAGCGATCCGGGACGCTAGAGAGAAGTAAAGATGGCGGCTTGTGACTCAAAACAGAGTGAATCTCCCTCCCCCCCCTTTCCCCACCATCCACCCACCCCCCCCCCCCCCCCCCCCCGACCTCCCCCCCCCCCCCCCCCCCCACCCCTTCTCCTCCCACCTCTCCTTTTCCCCTCCCCCCCCCCCACCCCCCCCCCCTTCCCCCCCACTCTTCCCCCCCCCCCCCCCCCACCCCCCCCCCCCCCCCCCCCACCCCCCCCCCCCCCCCCCCCCCCCCCCCCCCGGTTCCAATGCTGTCCCACTCACTTTTTTTTTTATCTGTTCACCATTGGCATGTATGTATCAAGTTACGTGAAGGGGCCGATGTGTCTTGTTTCTTTTTCTATATTCTCTCTCTCTCTCTCTCTCTCTCTCTCTCTCTCTCCTCTCTCTCTCTCTCTCTCTCCTCCCTCCCTCCCTCCCTCCCTCTCTCTCTCTCTCTCTCCTCTCCTCTCTCTCTCTCTCTTTGTCTTCTCCCCCTTCTTCTTTCTTTATGGAGAGTTGAGAGGGGAACTGGTGATTCGTCTTAGCTGTGTTACTCATTCTTCCATTCATGACCTCCACTTCCGCCAGCCAGGCTTTAGGTTTTCTCCTTATCGAAGGAAAGTTCTATGTCTAACCTTATCAAAGGAGGCTCATGTTCTACAGTATCAAACGAGGCTCAATTTTTTTTCTCCTTATCAAAAGAAAAACTCTCTATACTCCACACCCTCTCTGAGGAGATTCCTGTGCCACCCTTATCAAACGAGGCTCTATTGTTCATTAATTTCATGAAAGGATGCTTGACATTGCGACCAATCGGGGGCTGGCGTCGCAGCCTTGTCAAAGGAGGCTGTGTGTTCTTCCTCATCCAGACAGACTCCTTGTTTCACCTTACGAAAGGAGGCTCTGTGTTTCACCTCATCAAAGGAGGCTCTGTATACCACGTTGTACCGAGGAGGCTGTCTGTGTTCCATCTTATCAAAGGAGTCTGTGTGTTTCCATCACATCAAAGAAGACGGTATGTTTCATCTTATCAAAGGAGGCTCTGTGTTCCATCTTGTCAAAGGAGGCTCTATGTTCCATCTTGTCAAAGGAGGCTCTATGTTCCATCTTATCCAAGGAGGCTCTGTGTTGTACCCTATCAAAGGAGGCTGCATGTTCTTTCTAATCAAAGGAGGCCCTGTGTTCCCACCTAATCAAAGGAGGCTCTGTGTTTCACATTACCAAAGGAGGCTCTGTGCACCACCTAATCAAAGGAGGCTCTGTGCACCCTAATCAAGAGGCTCTGTGCACCACTATCAAAGGAGGCTCTGTGTTTCTCATTACCAAAGGAGGCTCTGTGTTCACACCTAATCAAAGGAGGCTCTGTGCTCTATGTTATCAAAGGAGGCTCTGTGTTCCTTCTAGTCAGAGGAGGCTCTGTGTTTTACTTAACAAAGGAGGCTCTGTGCTCTACCTTAGCAAAGGAGGGTCTGTGTCCACCTAATCAAAGGAGGCTCTGTGCTCTACCTAATCAAAGGAGGCTCTGTGCTCCACCTAATCAAAGGAGACTCTGTGGTTCGCATATCAAATAAGACTCTGTGTTCCTTCTAGTCAAAGAAGGCTCTGTGCTTCACATTGTCAAATGAGGTTCTGTGTTTCGCCTTACCAAAGGAGGGTCTGTGTTCCACCTAATCAAAGAAGGCTCTACGTTTCACCTCAACAAAGGAGGTTCTGTGTTTTGTTTATCAAAGGCGGCTCTACGTTTCACCTCAACAAAGGAGGTTCTGTATTTTTTTATCAAAGGTGGCTCTAGTTTCCCTCAACAAAGGGGTATGTTTCACTTATCAATGGAGCTCCTTGTTTTACCTTATCAAAGGGGCTCTTGTCCCACTCTATCAAATGACCAGGTCTATTCCACCCTCTCAGAGGAGACTTTTGCCCCACCTAATCAGTGGGACATACATTCCCTTCATCAAAGGATGCTGTGTGTTTTACTTTATCAAAGAACGCTCCATGCCCACGCTATCAAAGGAGGATCTATGGCCTATCTTAGATACTTTACGTTTCATCTGATCAAAAGAGGCTGAACGCCCCCACCTTATCAAACAAGGTTCTACGTAGCGCCTTGTCAGAGGAACCTCCGTGCTTCATGGTACCAAAGGGGGCTCTGTGTCCCGCATATAAAAAGAGCCTAGTTTTTTTTTCCACTTCACCAAAAGAGGCTCTATGTCCTACCTTTTCTCAAAGAGGATTCTGTGTTCCATCCTGTCGGAGGAAGCTCTATGTTCCTTCTACCTTATCAAGGGACGTTCCACCTTTTTATCTTATCACTGGAGGCTTGTGTGTTCAAACCTACCAAAGGAAGGCTGTAGGTTTCATCTACTCAAAGGAAGCTCTATTGACATGTTTATTAAAGGACGCTCTGGCTTTTCACGTGGACCAAAAGAAACTCTATGTTCGACGTTATCGATGAAGGCTTTTAGTTCAGTGTTTCTGTTCGTTTTGTTTGTTTGTTTTGTTTTTGTTTTGTTTTAAAGAATGCTGTGCATTCCGCCTCTTCAAGGGAGGCTATATATTCAACATTATGAAAGAAAGCTTTGTGAAGGAGGCTTTATGTTCAACGTTATCAAGGAGGCTGTATGTGCCACCTTAACACAGAAGGCTCTATGTTTCACCTCATCAAAGGAGGCTGTATGTTTCACCTCATCAAAGGAGGCTGTATCTTTCACCTCATCAAAGGAGGTTTTTATGTTCCCCGTTATCAAGGAGGTTGTATATTCCATCTTATCAAAGGAGGTTCTTTATACCACCTTCAACAACAGGGGCTCTTTGTAACGTCTTATCAACCATCACTCCGTTATCAGTGTAAACGGAGACTGTTCTAGAATTCATCCTATCCAATGATTTTTTTTTTATATTTCTTTTCCCACCCCTGTGTTTTTTTTTTCCGTTTGTCCTTTCCTCTGTTTGTTCCTGTCGTCTGTTCTTTCTAATTCTCTGCTTTCTTCTTTTCTTTCGTTTTTTTTTTTTTTTTTTTTTTTTTTTTTTTTTTTCTCTCTCTTCTCTTTTTTTGTTTGTATTGTTTGTTCGTTACCGCTTTTCTCCTGTCCTTTTTTCTTTCTTCTTTCTTCTCACATCTCCCTTATTCTTCTTCAGTTTCTCATTCTGTCTTTGTCTTCCTTTTCTCCCCTTTTTTTCCGTCCCTTCTTCTTCTTCTTCTTCTTCTTCTTTTCTTTTCTCTTCTTTCTTCTTCTTTTTTTTTTTTTTTTTTTTTTTGTTTTGCATTTTTTCATCCCAAACCCTCTTTCTTTTCCTTTTCCTGTCTTATTTTCTTCCTTCTTTGCTGTTTGTCCCTTTTCCTTTCCTCTTCCCTCATTCGTTTCATCTGTTTTGTTTCTTCTTCCTTCCCCCTTTTCTTGTTTCCTTCCCTTTCTTTCTCTGTCTTTCTCTTTCTTTTTTTAATTAATTTCTTGTTCACTCTTCCCTTCGTTTTTTTTTTTTTTTCTTTTTTTTTTTTTTCATTTCTTTTAATTTTTCTTTAAACTTGATTTAACCCTTTCATGTGTCCTTTCATTTCCCTTTGTACCCCCTCCCCCCCCCCCCCCCCCCCCCCCCCCCCCCCCCCCCCCTCCTTTTTTCACGTGTCTTCTCTCCTCAGTCACGTCAACATTGAAGAGTAACGTGATAAAAAAAAAAAAAAATCCCCACAGAGGATGGAATAGGGAAGATGAGCGTGAGTATGGAATCAACATCGCAGAAGAGATTCCAGACCAATTCCATCACGCGTGCTGAAAGGCTGGCTTGATGGATGAGTTATTAGTGATAACCGGGGGGCAAACTCTCAGCAGCCATCCTGGCACAATAAGAGACCTCCTGGCTGCAATTAATGGACGGACGGGAGAAAGAGATACAAGAAAGGAGAGAAGGAAAGAAAGAAAGAGAGAAAGAAAGTAAGACAGAAAAAGAAAAAAAGAAAAGAAAAGAAAGAAATACAACAAGAAAAGAAAGAAAACGAAGGAAGGAAGAAATAGAGAACAGAAAAGAAAAGAAAAAGACAGAAAGATCGAAATCACGGAAGAATGGAAGGAAGAAATAAAACAGCAAAGCAAAGAAAGTAAAGAAAGAAGAAAGAAAGAAAGAAAAGAAAGAAGAAAGGAGAAGAAAGAAAGAAAGAAAGAACGAAAGAAAGGAGAGAAAGAAAGAAAGAACAAACAGAATGAAAGAAATAGAGAATAGAAAGAAAAAAACGGATGAAAAGACAGAAAGAACGAAATTACGGATGCTAGGGAAGAAATAAAAGGGAAGGACAAAGAACGGACGAGAGAAAGAAGGACAGAAATAGTATGACAGAAAGAAAGAAAAGGAAGGAAAGAAATAGAGAAAAGAAAAGAAAAAGACAGACCAAAAGACTGAAAGAACAAGATTACGGAAGACAGGAAGGAAAGAAATAAAAGGCAGAAGCAAAGAAAGGACGAGAGGAAGAAGGACAGAAAGAAAGAAAGAAGAAAAAAAAAGAAAGAAAGGATAGAAAGAAAGAAAGAAAAATACGAAAGAAAGAGAGAAGAGAAAGAAGGAAACGAAAGAAAGAAAGAAAAAAACAGAAAAGGAGAAACAAACAAACAAACAGAAAAGACAGAGAGACAAAGAGAAAAAAAAATCACAACCATGGCTCCATTTTAAAAGAGGAAATAGATGACACTGTTATTTCGCATGCTGATGGATCGATATTACAATCCCTCCCCCCCCCCCCCCCCCCCGCCCCTCCTCCTCCCTTCCACCTCCCCCTCATTCTGCCCAGCGTAACTCCTCCCCCTCCACCTCGCTCCACTCTGTCAGGGAATCACTGCCGATGTAGTATGTCAAATTACATGTATCTCATACAGTGTCTTGTTATTCTCT
>CM065740.1:49172614-49177614 GCA_033310375.1 Conus canariensis
CACACACACACACCACACACACAAGAATGAAGGGTCAGTGTGTGTGTGTGTGTGTGTGTGTGTGTGTGTGTGGTGTGTGTGTGTGTGTACGTACGTGTGCGCGCGCGCTTGATGTGACGACTGATGGGGATCAGAATTTTTAATAATTCGTCACACAGATTTCATCGCCGCGTGTAGTCTTCATCCGGATTGCTGATGCTAGGCGTCTATACAAAAAGAGCGTGATGTTACTCACACTTTTTCTTCACTCTCCTTTCATTCGTCCTGACCGGCTTCTCTGCTTTCCCCTCTGTATTCCTCTTTTCCCCAGCAATCTGATGTATCCCACTGTATTCCTCTTTCCCCCCACCATCTGATGTATCCCTCTGTATTCCTCTTTCCCCCCAGCAATCTGATGTATCCCTCTGTATTCCTCTTTCCCCCCAGCAATCTGATGTATCCCACTGTATTCCTCTTTCCCCCAGCAATCTGATGTATCCCACTGTATTCCTCTTTCCCCCCACCATCTGATGTATCCCCTGTATTCCTCTTTCCCCCCAGCAATCTGATGTATCCCCTGTATTCCTCTTTCCCCAAGCAATCTGATGTATCCCACTGTATTCCTCTTTCCCCCAGCAATCTGATGTATCCCACTGTATTCCTCTTTCCCTCCCACCATCTGATGTATCCCACTGTATTCCTCTTTCCCTCCCACCATCTGATGTATCCCTCTGTATTCCTCTTTACCCCCCACCATCTGATGTCTCCCCTGTATTCCTCTTTACCTCCCACCATCTGATGTCTCCCTCTGTATTCCTCTTTCCCTCCCACATCTGATGTATCCCTCTGTATTCCTCTTTCCCCCACCATCTGATGTATCCCTCTGTATTCCTCTTTACCTCCCACCATCTGATGTATCCCTCTGTATTCCTCTTTCCCCCCACCATCTGATGTCTCCCTCTGTATTCCTCTTTACCTCCACCATCTGATGTATCCCTCTGTATTCCTCTTTCCCTCCCACAATCTGATGTATCCCTCTGTATTCCTCTTTACCTCCCACCATCTGATGTCCCTCTGTATTCCTCTTTACCTCCCACCATCTGATGTATCCCACTGTATTCCTCTTTACCCCCACCATCTGATGTATCCCTCTGTATTCCTCTTTACCTCCCACCATCTGATGTCTCCCTCTGTATTCCTCTTTACCCTCCCACCATCTGATGTCTCCCTCTGTATTCCTCTTTACCCCCCACCATCTGATGTCTCCCTCTGTATTCCTCTTTCCCCCCACCATCTGATGTATCCCTCTGTATTCCTCTTTCCCTCCCACCATCTGATGTATCCCTCTGTATTCCTCTTTCCCTCCCACCATCTGATGTATCCCACTGTATTCCTCTTTCCCTCCCACCATCTGATGTATCCCTCTGTATTCCTCTTTACCCCCCACCATCTGATGTCTCCCTCTGTATTCCTCTTTACCTCCCACCATCTGATGTCTCCCTCTGTATTCCTCTTTACCTCCCACCATCTGATGTCTCCCTCTGTATTCCTCTTTACCTCCCACCATCTGATGTCTCCCTCTGTATTCCTCTTTACCTCCCACCATCTGATGTATCCCTCTGTATTCCTCTTTACCTCCCACCATCTGATGTCTCCCTCTGTATTCCTCTTTACCTCCCACCATCTGATGTCTCCCTCTGTATTCCTCTTTACCTCCCACCATCTGATGTATCCCACTGTATTCCTCTTTACCTCCCACCATCTGATGTATCCCTCTGTATTCCTCTTTCCCTCCCACCATCTGATGTCTCCCTCTGTATTCCTCTTTCCCTCCCACCATCTGATGTATCCCACTGTATTCCTCTTTACCTCCCACCATCTGATGTATCCCACTGTATTCCTCTTTACCTCCCACCATCTGATGTATCCCACTGTATTCCTCTTTACCTCCCACAATCTGATGTATCCCTCTGTATTCCTCTTTACCTCCCACCATCTGATGTATCCCACTGTATTCCTCTTTCCCTCCCACCATCTGATGTATCCCACTGTATTCCTCTTTACCTCCCACCATCTGATGTCTCCCTCTGTATTCCTCTTTACCTCCCACCATCTGATGTATCCCTCTGTATTCCTCTTTACCTCCCACCATCTGATGTATCCCTCTGTATTCCTCTTTCCCTCCCACCATCTGATGTCTCCCTCTGTATTCCTCTTTCCCTCCCACCATCTGATGTATCCCTCTGTATTCCTCTTCCGCCCCCCCCCCCCCCCCCCCCCCCCAATCTGATGTATCCCTCTGTATTCCTCTTTCCCCCCAGCAATCTGATGTATCCCTCTGTATTCCTCTTTCCCCCCAGCAATCTGATGTCTCCCTCTGTATTCCTCTTTACCTCCCACCATCTGATGTATCCCACTGTATTCCTCTTTCCCTCCCACCATCTGATGTATCCCACTGTATTCCTCTTTACCTCCCACCATCTGATGTATCCCTCTGTATTCCTCTTTCCCTCCCACCATCTGATGTATCCCACTGTATTCCTCTTTCCCTCCCACCATCTGATGTATCCCTCTGTATTCCTCTTTCCCTCCCACCATCTGATGTATCCCTCTGTATTCCTCTTTACCTCCCACCATCTGATGTATCCCTCTGTATTCCTCTTTACCCCCCACCATCTGATGTATCCCTCTGTATTCCTCTTTACCTCCCACAATCTGATGTCTCCCTCTGTATTCCTCTTTCCCTCCCACAATCTGATGTCTCCCTCTGTATTCCTCTTTCCCTCCCACAATCTGATGTCTCCCTCTGTATTCCTCTTTACCCCCCACCATCTGATGTCTAATACATCACGTTATTCTGAGTCTCTTCCAAACAGCCAGAGCTAGGGGATGGGCATACCAGCCTTGTAAGTCGAGTTCTTGTCTGTCGTTTAAATTTTTCATGCCTTTAAAGAGGAGTGGACGTCATGTGTTCAGTTGTACGCAAATAGAAATATAACTGGTCATAAATCATGTTAATATAAGTAGGGGAAATCTGTCGATTTAAAAAAAAAAACTTTTTGGTATGTGATATCACCAGTTAGTCCTTCGGTAGATTTCAAATGTCAAAATGGATGCTCTTTTTTTTGCAACTCGAAAGTCATGTGCTTCTTACGCACATGTGCATGTCAGAAAGCACAGAAAGTCATCTCCCGTTGATGAATGATCCTGATCCACTACACACTTCAGAACATCACTGCCATGATATCATGGCCTCTTGGGTTACAGCCAATTAGGCGATCACACACAAAGACGCCCATGCTGTATTGTGTACAGTCAACTCATCGGTTCATCCTCTCTCTCTCATAGATCCTGTGCCATAGCGTTAGCTTTTCCTGGTTTCTGTGTTGCGTACAAGTTTCTACGCAAAGAATGAAAGTGATATCGTAGTACGCCTCCCCCTACCCCCACCCCCACTCCCACCCCAAATTGTTACTAGCTACGATCTGTAATAGTTTTTTTTTCTCTTTCTCATAGATTCTGTGCCAACGTCAGTTTTGCCTGGCTTATGTGTTGCATACGGTTTTTCACCCACGAAGAATGAAAATGAAATTAGGATACCATCGCCCCAAAATCGCTACTTGCCATCATACATTGCCAGCATCCTTTCTGTTGTAGATTTCATTCATACACGTGCATTGGAAACTACATACACCCAATTTGCTTCTTAATTACAGCTGCGTTGAAAACAGCCATGGCTTTAAAAAAAAAAAAAAGAAAAAAGAAAAAAGGAGTGGAGGAGGAACGGGGTGAGTCGGGGTGGGCGAGTGGGGTGGGGGTTCAGCTGAGTGGCATGTTGAAGATGAGTGGGGGATGGGATTGGAATCCCATGAGGGATTTCCACAAATCCCGTCATCACCCCTTAAGGCCAGGTTGATAGATGGGTTTATCAGCAGACACCGTGTGCAGCCTCCTAAAGTCGACCAGGCAAAATAAAGCCCAGCTAGAAGAAGAAGAAGAAGAAGAAGAAGAAGAAGAAGAAGAAGAAGAAGAAGAACAACAACAACAACAACAACAACAACAACAACAACAACAACAACAACACAACAACAAGGAGGAGAAGAAGAAGAAGAAAACGTAGTAGAACAAGACGAAGGAGAAGAAGGAGAAGAAGAAGAAAACAAGAAGAAGAAGAAGGAAAAGAAGGATAAAAAGAAGAAGAAGGAGAAGGAGAAGAAGAAAAAAGAAGAAGAAGAAGAAGAAGAAGAAGAAAGAAGAAGAAGAAGAAGAAGAAGAAGAAGAAAGAGAAGGAGAAGAAGAAGAAGAATGAATCTTTGAATCTTTTTAATGGGTTGAGAATTAGGCTCATTGAAGGCCTTTTTACAATTCTGCCCAACAACAACTACAATTTAAAAAAGTAAGGTAACATCGAATTACAAAATAACATCAATATAACGATTTCATGCTTAAAAACTCTCTCTTTCTCTCTCTCTCTCTCTCTCTCTCTCTCTCTCTCTCTCTCTCTCTGCCCCCCCCTCTCTCTCTCTCTCTCTCTCACGCACACACACACACACACACACACACACACACACACACACACACACACACACACACACACACACACACACACACACACACATCTCAATCAACTGCATCGTTTATCAGCAGTACACTTTTTTTTATCTCCGGTAAGTATGTATAGTCAGGCTAATGTCTACGCATAGGTCAGTCATGAGTATCAAAAAGAAGTAACTTTACTTCATTTTTGAAAGCTGATAATTGGGAAATATTCCTGTGTTTTGCTGGAAGTGTGTTCCATTCTTTACAGCCACAGAAGGAGAAACTTGTTTTGAATAAATCTAAATTAGCTTTAGGAATAACGAATCTCAGCGAATCATGATGGTGATGTAAATGTACTATTGATTTTAAATAATCTGGGCATGCGTCATGAACAATTTTGTGCATAAGAATAAGAGTGTTGAATGTTATACATGAGTGAAGAGGCAGTATTCTATTGTACCTAAATACATCACGCATAGAAG
>CM065740.1:49212614-49224819 GCA_033310375.1 Conus canariensis
TGAGGAGAATCAACTTTCAGACACAATAAAATAAAAATTAAAAAAAAATTCTCAAAACAATTTAATCGCGCCAGTCCATGAATACTCGACTCCTTATGCAAGGTCTTTGCGCATTAACATTTGGTGTGCAGCCACACGAAAATCGTTTGAAAAAAAAAAGGACAGTATGAACTCTGGCCTGTCCAATCCGAGCATGCCGCCGACCTTTAACACCACACTGGGAGCCTGCTCATTAATGACTGGCTGACACCATGATAGCTGATGCGACCTGACAAGGAACGGACGAGGGGAGGGAGAGAAAGGGACAGGGTGTGCTGCTAGAGAGCGTCTTCAGTGGAGACACTAAGGGGGCCATCAGGACTTCCAATGACAGGACGAGGTGCCACCATGACTGTTCCGGAAATGACGGCTCAGACAGGCGTGGCCTGAGGCCAGAGAGACAGATTAGGCCCCGAACTGTCTCTGTTCTGAATCAACAGGAACAGAACTCGCAGACGGATAAACAAACTCTTCAAAATAATGATAATAATGAATACTTGTATAGCGCCTATTCTCGGCTAGAGACCAAGCTCTAAGCGCTTTACAATCCACACTCGTTTACACAACGGGCTGCCTATCTGGGTAGTGCCGACTGAAGAGCTGCCAGCTGGCGCTTCATTCAGTCGTTTCCCGTGTCATCCAGTCAACATCGTTCAATATTGTTCACTCAGTTTCCTTACTTCCTTCATTCTTTCCATTTCTCACGCAGGGTGCATGCTATGTGTAACGTGTCCTCCATACCAACGGCCAAACTGGCATTCTCTTCCGAGAGTTGGTGATGGGATTTTACGTGTGTGCAAGATGTTATGCGTGCGTTCACACACGGAACCTCCAATCCGTCCAAATCTGACATTTTTTTTCTACCATGTTCCCGAGGCGGCCGTAAAGAAAAAAACAGTCTTGCGCCGTTTGCTGAGTACAGGCCATTCGTTTTACACCCATTCTTATCTTTGATAAGGTGAAGAAGCTCCGAGGTGCATTCCATATTATTTCCCACTCACCGTGAAACATATGTATTTTAGAGTGTTGGGACTTGCACGATGTGAGACATAAGTGCTTTGCAGCAGACTCCTCCGGAGATGTCCCACGTGATGTGATCATTGAATTTCTGAAAGAGATTTTTCATCTGACCTAAGATTTTTACAGAAGAAAGATTTTTAACAAAATTTCCAGTGTTTTTAGATGGTATTTTTAAAAGGGTTGTTGTGTGTGTGTGTGTGTGTGTGTGTGTGTGTGTGTGTGTGTGTGTGTGTGTGTGTGTGTGTGTGTGTGTGTTTTAATAACTTGTGAGTTGACTTCAACGCAGTGACAGCCCTAATATGGCCCTTTGCGGTCGGCTGGGCTCTAAGCAACATTACCTTACTTTACCTATGTTCTAAATCACACTCCAAGATACAAGCAGCTTCTCTGAGAAAATTATCTCCCCTTAAAACACATCCACTGAGTTCAGTCCTTGAAACACATTGTGTCGTTGGTTTTTTTTTGTGTGTTTTTTTTGTGCAAGCACCATACACCCATGCTCCCCCCCCTCCCCTCCCCCTCCCCATCCACGCCACTTAACCCCCCTTTTTCTCTGTCATCTTGAAGATTTTTTTCACTCTCTTATTTTGGTGTTCCTCAATGATACACACACACACACACACACACACACACACACACACACACCACACACACACACACACACACACACAGATATGCACCCAACAACCCTTTCCTCCCTCAAACACTCACAGTCTCCTCTGCCCGCCCCCCCCCCCCTCCCTCCCCACGCACCCCACCACCTCTTACCCTTACCTTCTCCCTCCCCCCCCCCATCCGCGTCTCTGCCCCACCCACCCCCCTCCCCCTCCTCTTCTCCGCCCGCCCCCGTGTCCCTGTCGTGATACAGCGGAACTCATCCAATCAGCAAGCAAAAGACCTGAGGGACGTCATCAGAGACGAAACACTTATCTGGCCCCACGGTATCAGCGCCCCACCTCAAGACGGACCGCCGGACAGAAACAGATCACCCGTCACCTGCCCTATCTTCTCTGTCTCTTTTTCTTCTTTGTTTTTTTTGTTTTTTTTTTTTTTTTTTCCTTTTTTCTCCCTTTTTTGTTTGTTTCAGGATAGCAGCAATGCAAAGCAGAATACAGATGGGTTGGAGACTTGCAGTGGGGAGTAAGAGGAAGGGAAGGGGGAGGGAGAGAAGAAGAAGAAGAAGAAGAAGAAGAGGGAGGAGAGAGAGAGAGAGAGAGAGAGAGAGAGAGAGAGGTGTGTGTGTGTGTGTGTGTGTGTGTGTGTGTGTGTGTGTGTGTGGAAGAGAGAGAGAGAGACAGACAGACAGAAGAAGAGACAGACAGACAGACAGACAGACAGACACTCGGACTGATATAGACAGTTTCTGAACCCATCCCAAGACAATAAACAGTTCACAGTGTACGTAGCAGCGGCATAGTTTGCCCAGGACAAAGCCCGGGAACCGGTGACGCAGTAAGCCCCAGTCTCAATCCGCTAAGTTACCGCCCCTTATCGCCCTAAGTTACCGCCCCTTATCGCGCAGCTCAGGGGGACCGGCTTTGCCGAGGGACCCGTCATTTGCCTTCTCGCTCGAGAACGAGATTATCGCACAAAGGACGTGATTTAGAGCTCACTAGAGATGGAGGAAGAAGAGGCCGTGGCGGCCATTTTGGAAATACTCAGCGCGTTTTTTGTGGATTTGAGTCCAGAGGTACCGATTAGGCCCCGAAACAGTTCGTCTTCTCCGTTCGACTCGAAGCTGTTTGTACCATCAGAGAGAGAGAGAGAGAGAGAGAGATAAACTCTCACTTAAACAGATTCATTGCACATTTTAGCCCTTGGCGCATACTTTCCCTTGAATCCGAAGTGACTGCAGTGTTTAAAAGTTTTGATGTGCAAACATAATTATACTACATGACTCTTCCTACTCTGCCTTTTCCTCCCCCCCTCCCCTTTTTTCTTTTCTTTTTTTTTTTTTTTTTTTTTGTTTTTTTGTTTTTTTTGTCCGTTGCACTTTTTCCTCTCAAATTCTTGGCCTCACCAATGATGCAGGAAGACAAGAAGTCTGCTAGTCATGCGTGTTTCTGTCATCTTTGCTGAGATGAGTTCCACTCTGAACAAAGTGAAGCCCCTGCGTGCGAACTATACTGCTGTATCATACTATTTGCACCACATATGCTAGATTTTTTGTTTTTTTTTTTTTTTGTTAAATCATGAGCCTCTGATGAATCTTTCATCACAAAGGCGATAGACGTTCTGTCCGAATCTCGATTTAAAAGCGTCAAGTTATAATCTGATAAATAAGGGTGTGATATTTCTTGCAAACACTTCAACGACGCTTTTTTTCTGATAAAAGAGTGCATGTAAAATTAATCCATTTGTGATGACTTAGCAGTCCCTCAGTCTGACAGTGACTGAATGATCTATGTTGTTTCTTGATGCAGCTGTTTATTATTCACTCCAAAGTTTTTTTTCCCCTGGCAGACAGATTCTTGTGTAAGAATTAAAACATACAATTCCATTGATTCATATGACGATTTTGTTGTTCTTTTCGCTACCATTTTAATTAACCGTTACAGTCTGACACTGACCAGAAAGAATTAACAGTCAGCATGGGTGGGGGAGAGAGAGAGAGGAGAGAGAGAGAGAGAGAGAGAGAGAGAGAGAGAGAGAGAGAGAAGAGAGAGAGAGAGAGGAGGAGAGAGAGAGAGAGAGAGAGAGAGAGAGAGAGAAGAGACAGAGAAGAGAGAAGCTGTGTTAGACAGAGCGAGACAATAATAAAACCTTGGAGGAAAGAGTAGATCGGCGGAGCTGGTGAGAAGGAGGGAGTGAAAGGGTGGAGAGGGGGGAAGGAGAGGAGGAAGGGGGGGGGGGGCTCAAAGAAAAATCAGATGACCAGAAAAGAGTAGCGAGGATAAAAATGGGGAGGTGGGGGGGGGGGGGGGGGGAGCGAGATCGAGCTGTATCACAACAATGAAAGTTTAAAAAAAAAAAAAAAAAAAAAAAAAGAAATAATCCACAGCCTCACAGAAACACGAGAACGCTCGGCATTCAAACTAAAAGGTTCAACACGTCATCCGCTGTTTATGGGGAGACATCATGCGCACGCATCAACAACTCCTTGCAGCGGAGGCCGTTTAATTCGGACTGCCTCCTCCCGACCCCCCTTCTCTCCTCCCCCTCCTCCCTTCGCCTTTCTCCTTTACCCCTTAACCCTATCGTTTCCAGTCTAAACTGACTCTTTTTTTCTTTATTTCTGTTGGGGTTTTTTGTTTTTTTTCAAAGCGTGAAACCTTCACTTTCTCCTACATTGTTAAGTCACTGCTTTTTTTTTTTTCAAAATGTTCTTTTCTTTATTTTAGCAATGGTAAAGTTATGTGAATGTTCAGAGGCAAAATGAAGAATGATGTAAAAAAAAACAAAAATGCATGCACCATCAAAGGACGTGAACACATAGAGATGCAGGATAGTGATCAAGAATGAATAGATCATACCTTCTTTTTTTTTTTTTTTCTTTTTTTTTTCTTTTTTTTTTTTTGCTGTCCCAACCTCTGCGCCATCTAAGACTCAGTGCACCCACGCCGCTCATTCCGACACCCCGTCCACAGCCACAGCCCGGTCGGCCCCCGCCGCAGCCCCGGCACCAGCAATCCCACAGGGAGCAGTCAATGTCAAGTCGCCAAGAGGCAACCCACCGGAGGAGACACTGCACTGCTGCCGAGTCACTTCGGTGGTGTTCAGTGGCGCCTGTTCTGATCTAACATACGCAGGACACCACCTACTAAGCCCCCTACTGACGACAATAATTGCTTAGTCGCGGAGCCAGCGTGAGTGAGCTCTCCCTCCGGAGGGCGCCATCACGTCCGTCCAACGACAGCCCCCATGGACTCGCCGATACCGGTGACCCCAACGGAACCAAACCAAGGCCACAGACGTGGAGAGGACATCGAAATTGAGGTCACCAAGAGAGCAGGGCATGAAGGGCCACCGAATTTGAGACATTTTTTTATGCTGATCGATGAGAATGAGGATGATTAAGATGATGCTACGGATTTCCATTTCGGTCTGAGACTACATGACAGGGCTGTACTCTACGCTTCCTTTCATATAATATATATATCCCGGCGTCAACCAGGCCGAGAGATACAAGCACCTGCAGTGTTGGTCAGGAAATTTGAGCAACACTCTCAGAAACGCATCCATTAAGTGGATGCAACTCGACTGTGTGGTCCCAGTCTTCCCAACTGAGTCCGCAGCAAACTCAGCTCTGGGTAGGAGCCGGTCGGGGCAGAAAAACCCACATGACTCTGATGGGATTCGAACCCACGACCTCCCAGCCGGGAGTCCGCGACGCTAACCACTTCGCCACGGCGGCTGGTGAATAGATCATACCTTGACAGCCAAGCACATGGACTGTTGGTAACATGTAGCCATTTTCACTAGGCTTATTCAGCAAGAATGTCTCCAGTTTTGCAGGGGGAAAATAACTACATCCCAAACGAGGAGCAATTTAATGTTTAGTCAAATGCATGCAGGAGGTGGTGATCTTCACCGAAAACCAGATCAAGTTTAATATTCAGTTGAATGCACACAGGGGAATTAATCATAGCCCAAGCCAGTTGCAATTCAGTGTGAAGTTGAATGCGCACAGAGGGAACGATTCATCAGGTAAAACAGGTGCAATATGATATGATTCAGTCACAGTCTTGCAGGGGAAATCCAAATCATAAGCAGCCACCTAACGCCAGCACTACAGGCTTTACAGCTAGCTGGAGCGCAAGAGTTGTCAAACTTTGGGGGCAGCCAAGGCCAAACTGACACTGATGCTTGTGATAGACTTCATCATTGCTGCAGATAATTCACTGCCTTTAATCAACATGTCACTGAACGATTTGCGTGACTCCCACGAGTCTGTTCCTCTGATGATTCTCCTTTACAGATCGAGTGCTGATAACACCCACCCTCATCCTCCCCCCCCCACATACACCCTCACCCCCCCCCCCCTCCACACCCCCCCCTCCTCCCAAGACACACACACACGCTACCCATCGTTCATTTTGTCATTTTGTCACCCAGTTTCCCCGCCTCTTATTTGTTTCACTTCGGCGTGAGCGACAGAATGATATTCATACGGCAAGGAAAAAAAACCAAACTATCTTTAAACAGTAAGGCATGGTAGAAGATATTCCGTGTGGTAATTTGCTGATCGAGGTCATAATTAATTAAACAAATTGTGAAATTTTAATGTCTTTGTTTCATTATGAAGAATTTGGGCTGTAGTTTGACCCTGTCCTCATTTTTCATAAAAAGGGGGGGGGGGGGGGTCATTTGAATACATTACAAAATCCACCATCGGGTGAGCCAGACAGAGAGAGAGAGAGAGAGAAAGAGACAGACAGACAGACAGACAAACAGAGACGTAGAGAGACAGACAGACAGACAGACACACACACACACACACACACACACACACACAACACACACACACACACACACACACACACACACACGCACAGTCTGGAAAACCAGATCAGTACGCGTCAACAGTGTGCACAACAGCAGAGAGAGTCGGCCAGGCGACAGCGCGAAAACAGGAGACATAGGAAGTCACGTGATGACCCAATCCGCTGAGTTACTGCCCTTTCTCGTCCAACTCCGGGCACCAGCTTTGCCGGGAGCGGCCATTGCGTTCTCTTCTGGAAAACGAGATCATCGCACAGAGAACGTGTTGTAGAGCTGGTCTGAGACAGCAAGAAGAAGCCACGGGGATTTTTTTTTTTTTTAAATACTGAGCACAGAGTTGGGAGTTTCTGATCCTGAATACTGATTAGGCCGCAAACACTTTGTATTCTCCATTCTACTTGAAGCTGTTTGTATCATCAGTGAAGGAGAAGCCCTGATGAAAATATATTCATGTCTACATTACGGCCCTTCATGCATATTTGGTCTGAGCTTGAAACCAATTCAGTGTTTAATGGAGTTAATGTGCAAACACTTTGTACAATTGGTGAAGGAGAAGCCCTCATGAAAGTAAATTCATTTCAACAATACAGTCCTACATGTGCATCTGCCCTGAACGTGAAACCAATTCGATGTGTAATAGTTTTAATGTGCAAACCCAATCTATACAACACTGCTCTGCTCTTCCTCTTCATGTTTTATATATTTAAAAAAAAATTAGTTATTCATTTATTTTATCAATTTATTTATTTTGGTCGTCTCTGCAGTTTTCACTCTCCATTTCTTTCGATCCCGACCAAAGGCGTAGGGACATGAGCATCTTCAGGTCAGGGTGTATTTCCGCCATCTTCGCTGACACCCATTTCAGTTTGAGCAGAGAGAAGTCGCTGCCTGCAAGCTGCACTGCTGTACCGTACACGCTATGCCTCACATTCTGGACAACACAAAATATGTGCGTCCGACGAATCTTTTGACTTCAAGGACAGTTAGCTTTTTTCTTCCCCCTCGAATTTTCAGTTTAAAAGCGTTAAGATTTAGTCTGTAAAATAATGGTGTTATATGCCTGCAAATATGTAAGGATGCTCTTCTCTGATAAAAGCTCTACATCTAAATGTAGACCTAGTTGCACAGTGAGGCGACTGTAGGCGGAATTCTAAACAAATTTTAAATGTTAGTGATAGCGTACCAAAAAAAAAAAACAAAAAAAAACGACGCGTTTCGACCTCTCGGGTCTTCTTCAGGCAAGATGCAAAACACTCGGGACAAAGAAAACGAACGAGCAACCACGTATCTTCATCCACTTCGACGCAAGATGGGCGTGGAATCAACTAATATAAGATTCAAAATAAAAGATCCAACGCCTACCTTGCGTCGAGGTGGATGAAGATAAGTGATTGCTCGTTCCTTTTCGTTGTCCTGAGTGTTTTGTATCTTGCTTGAAAAAGACCTGAGAGGTTGAAACGCGTCGTGTTTTGTCTTGTGATTCGTTTGTCTACGTTTTTCTTTGTGTGTGTGTGTGTGTGTGTGTGTGTGGTGTGTGTGTGTGTGTGTGTGTGTGTGTGTGTTTTGGGCGGTACGCTTTCCCTAACATTTAAAATCTACATCTAAAGCTTATCCATTTTGTGATGAAGTATCTGTCTGTCAGTGTGACAGTGACTACAAGACGGAGGCTGTACCTTTTGCAGCTGTTTATTATTCACTCCAAACTGCTCGTTTGTGGCAGACTGAATCTTGTGTCAAACTGAAAATGCATCATTCCGTGCATTCATCTCACGATTGTATTCATCTTGTTACCACCATTTTAATCACTATGGCCGTAATCTGTTACTGTCCCGAAACAATTAACAGGCTGCACAACACAGAGAGAGAGAGAGAGAGAGAGAGAGAGAGAGAGAGAGAGTGAGAGTGTGTGTGTGTGTGTGTGTGTGTGTGTGTGTGTGTGTGTGTGTGTGTGTGTGTGTGTGTAAGTAGACAAAGACATAGATGATATAAATGGAGGAGGAAACTGAAACAGATCAGCAAAGGGAGTGAGAGAGGAGAGGATGCAAGGGTTGTGGAGTGGGAGGGGGGAGGAGAGGGGGTACGGAGGACAGGGGGGGGGGGGGTCCAAGGCGGCACATCACCATGAAAACAAGAGCGAAGATGAGAATGAGGAGAAAGCTGAGACCGTGCTGTGTCTGAAGAATGAAAGTTAAAAAAAAAAAAAAAAAAAAAGTCCACAGCCTCAAGAAACGTGAGACCCTTGGCCTTCAAACTAAACGGTTTAACACGTCATCAGCCTTTAACACGTCATCAGCCTTTAGCACGTCATCAGCCTTTAACACGTCATCAGCCTTTAGCACGTCATCAGCCCTTATTATGGGGAGACCTCATGTGCACGCAACGACGGCTGCAGCTAAGGCCAAATCGTTCGGACCTCCTCCCAACTCCCACCCCCCCACCCACCATCCGTCTGTTCCCCTCACCCTTCTCCTCTGCTTCTTAACCCCCCCCCCCCCTCCTCCTCCTCTCCTTCCGCTCCTAACTAACTCATTTATCTTTTCTTTTTTTTTTCCTTTATTACTCTTGATTTTTGTTTGCTTGTTTGTTTGTTTTCGGTTTTTGTTTGTTTGTTTGTTTTCTGAAAGCGTGAAACCTTCATCTTCTCCTTCACTGTTAATTCACTGCCTTTCACATGTAACTGAGCAATTGACATACTCCCAAGAGGCTATTCCTCCACTGTTTCTCATTTAGGGGTTGAATGCTAATAACTTTCCTCATCCCCCCCCCCATACTCCCTCTTCCCCACTCCCCCCCCCTGCCCCCCCCCCCCCCCTCCCCACGGTACCTATCGATCATTTTGTCACCCAGTTTCCCGCGCATTATTTGTTCCACTTTGGCGTGAACGTCGAAATAATTTACCGGCAAGGAACAAAAAAAAAAAATAAAAAAATAAAAAATCAGAAAACGTTTTAGGAGATTATTTGAACTCGACAGAGTAAAACACTTTAAGGAAAAATGTGGCGCGTGTTTATTTCGCTTGTCGTGCGATTTTCTGAGATGCTTGATGAGTCAGAGAGAAGGAGAGAGGCAAGAATTACAAGAATTGTATTTTTGTTGAAACCCCCCGTTGTGATAGATAAAAATGAACTCTCACACATTATTTCGTCAAGAGGAGAAGAGAGAGAGAGAGAGAGAGAGAGAGGAGAGAGAGTGAGTGAGGGAGGGAGGGAGGGAGGGAGAGAGAGTCGAACCCCATCACTTCCATTCAATGGCAGTGCAAATTAATTTCTCTTTGGAGATAATAAAGTTTTCTTGACTTGAGTTGACTTTGAATATTTTGTTTGTAAAACTCCGTCAAAATTCTTAATAAAAGTCGAAACACTTTTTTAATTTTCTCACAAGAGTCTATTTTCAGCATTAAACAGCTTCAATTTGTTTACGTCTTCTTTCTCTTTTTTTCTGAAGAAATTCGGCAGTGATTAATTAAGCATGTGCTCATTAAACAAAAATGGACATTTGATTATGTAAATGAAATTCACAGGAGAGAGAGAGAGAGAGAGAGAGAGAGAGAGAGAGAGAGAGAGAGAGAGAGAGAGAGAGGACGGACAGACACAGAGACAGACAGACAGAGAGGGTCTGAACATATCCCAGACTAAAACAAACGTCGACATTGTACACAACAGCAATGTGAGCGGCCAGGCCACAGCGCAGGAATAGGAGACACAGGAAACCACGTGACGACCCAATCCGCTGAGTTACTGCCCCTTATCGCACAGCTCAGGGGACCGGCTTCCTCCCTCCCCCCCCCCCCCGTAGAATCTGCCTTTTGCCTTCTCGCCCAAGAACGAGATTATCGCGCGGAAAGATTGCGACGTAGAGCTCGCCTAAGATGTGGCAGGAAGAAACAGCCGCAGCGGTTTGTTGTTGTTGTTGTTGTTGTTGTTTTTTCAAATTCTGTTTTGTCTTGTTTCGTTTGGTTTCTCTTTTTTCTCTCTTTTTTTTGTGTAACACTGTGCGCATACTTTTGTATGTTCTAGTCCAGAGATACAGATTAGACCCTGACTGCTTCGTATTCTCTGTTTTTCACTCACAGCTGTACCGTCTATTTAGCCGGTTGCTTTAAGCTAAATGAAACAATCTCACGGCACAGTCTACAGCCCTTGAGGCACACACAATTGCCCGCCTGATTCTGAAACAGCTGCAATGTTTTATACTTTTGACACGCAAACACAATTTATATGCCCCCCCCCCCCCCCCTCCCAACCATTGTGCATTATTCGCGTGTGATTCCACCAGCGATGCTGGCGGCCATTTCAGTTTCAGTTTGTATTTTGGAGGTGTCACCGCGTGCGGACTAGTCTTGATATGTTACAACACATGACTGGTTTAAATAACTTTTTATTCAAGAAAAAGAAAATAAACAAAATGCCCTCACAGTTGTCAGGACAAATGAGCACCAACAAGCCCGAGGCTAATACTGTGCTCAAACATAACATTGACAGGATGTTGGCGGTTACGCTACATCTACGATGTACTACACATTTTACCACACACGTTGGGATTTTTTTTTTTAAGGCAACATAAAAAAAAGACAGCAGAAGAAAAATGAAACAAAATAAATTGAAAATGGAAGAAAGGAAAGGGAAGCAACGATCACGTCATCAACAAGAACATGCGTGTACAATTTACACACAAGAGAGATCATTTCAATGAAAAACGTAAACTGATTCAGGAGAGAAACCACGTTTTCTATAAATAATATGTTGAGGTCATACCAGGCAGTTCAATTTAGATTAACCCTTTCTTTCCCCTTTTTCCTTATTTCCCCTCTTTTCTTGTCCCCATTTCCTTTTTTTTCCATTTCCTGCTATTGTTTTTCTTCCCTTTTGAAGGCACTATCAGATCAATCGTGTAAGAAGAAGGAAGAATTACTCATGCTAGCCAAGACGTCGGCTAATCAGTTAGCAAACTATTTAGCCAACTATGTCTGAGGCCAGTCGACAGTTTATCGCTGGACACTCAGAAACTATGTGGTGCTTTGCTGAATGTTTGCTGAATTTTGATTGAAAAGTGTCCCAGTTTTTATTGTATGAAATAATAGTGTCATAGTTCTGCAAATATTCAATACTTTTGGTTGATGAAAACGCACGTGTGGTTTACTATTTTCTGAGGAAGGAGAAGGCTGATAAAAATTTAAGAATTGATGTTTGTGGTTTTGCAACAGTTTATTATTAATTCCTAACAGCTTGTTCGCGGCAGACAGATTACAATACTGAAATTAAATTGTATTCAGTTGCAGGATGTTTGCATTCCTATTTGTTTTGTTTTTTTTGTTTTTTTTGCGACCATTTTGTAATCACTACGTGAAATTCTGCAGTGTGATGCTGTCCAGAGAGAAAATATTAACGTCCTGGAGACAAAGAGAGTGGAATTCGGGGGGGGGGGGGGGGGAGAGAAGAGAGAGAGAGAGAGAGAGAAGAAGAGAGACAGACAGACAGACAGACAGACAACGACAGACAGAGAGAGAAAGGAGAACAGAGGGAGAGAGAGAGAAAAAAGAGTGTGTGTGTGTGTGTGTGTGTGTGTGTGTGTGTGTGTGTGTGTGTGTGTGTGTGTGTGTGTGAGAGAGAGAGAGAGAGAGAGAGACAGAGAGAGAGAGAGAGAGAATATGAAAGAGAGAGTATCAGAGAGAGTGTGTGTGAGTGAGAGAGTCGGAGACAGAGAC
>CM065740.1:49232419-49234919 GCA_033310375.1 Conus canariensis
CCACCACCAGAACCAAACAAATAAAGAATAACAACCACCACCAGAACCAAACAAATAAAGAATAACAACCACCACCAGAACCAAACAAATAAAGAATAACAACCACCACCAGAACCAAACAAATAAAGAATAAACCACACCAACCAACAGAACCCAAACAAATAAAGAATAACAACCACCACCAGAACCAAACAAATAAAGAATAAAAACCCACCACCAGAACCAAACAATAAAGAATAACAACCACCAACAACAAAAAAATAGCAAATTGTAGATGCAGACAATCTTATAATGGCATTTGGGAATTAGGAGAGAGAGAGAGAGAGAGAGAGAGAGAGAGAGAGAGGGAGAGAGAGACAGAGACAGAGAGAGAGACAGATAGACGGACGGACGGACAGACAGACACAAAGGCATAGACAGACGGAGAGAGAGAAAACAAACAGACAGACAGACACAGCGAAATGGAGGGAGGGCGAGGGAGAAGGGACAGGGCAGAAAAGAAAGTAGTTGCATAAGTTACAAGGCGTCAGGCAGAGAGATAGAGGGGGAGGGATAAGTTACCAACAAGAACGAACGAATGAACGAACGAACGAAATGTTGTTTAATGAGGGAAAAGAATAAGCACCAGTCAGTGGATTTTTTTTCATCCAGTCCTCAAACAATAAATACATGGAAGAAATCATTGCATCGAACTGCATATAAACTCATAAACAACAATGGATACATAGCAATTTAGAATAAGAGAATGCACAATATAACTAGAGGAAGAGAGTGTGGGGAGAGCGACACAAAAAGAGAGAGAGGTGGGGACTTGGAGACACAGAATAAAGAGACGGAGTCTCTGACACAAGGAGAGATAGAAGAAGAGAGAAGAAGAAGAAGAAGAAGAAGAAGAAGAAGAAGAAGAAGAAGAAAAGAAGACGAAGGAGAAGAGGAGGAGGAGGAGGAGGAGAAGCATGTCAAAAATCGGCACATCAAAAACGACAAACTACAATGAAGAAGAGTCGTAAAACATCAAGTCATGCAATGAAGGAAAAAACAAAAGCTGAAAGACACCAGACATGCCAAACTCAGCAGCAAACAACAATTCCATACACGTCCCCCCCCCCCCCCCCCTCCAACTTCAAGAACGACAAGAGAAGGAAGAAGGAGATCAACATAGGATGACAACATGAGAGAGAGAGAGAGAGAAGAGAGAAGAGAGAGAGAGAGAGAGAGACAGACAGACAGACAGACAGACAGACAGACAGACAGACAAGACAGAGACAGAGACAGCCAGACCGAGAGAGAGAGAGAGAGAGAGAGGGGGGGGGGGGGGCAATCACGGTTGTTCAACCAAGGTGGATAGCACATATTTCCAAACATTTGGTTGTGAAGACTAGTCACACCACGCGGAGAACCGTTTGAGTGAAAAAACAATCAGTCTTCGTGCATCGGATGAGACAGATAAGAAGCATGAAGAGAGAAGAGAAGAGAGAGAGAGAGAGAGAAGAGAGAGAGAGAGAGAGAGAGACCAAAATTTGCCGCATCACAAATGACAAAATACAATGAAAGAAGGGTAGTATCAAAATCAAGTCATGCAATAAAGAAGAATGAGCTGAAAACACCAGAAATACCCATCACAGCAAAACATCCCCCCCCCCCCCCCCCAGACGAATGGTTATTACTCTTTGTTGGAAATATATTAGTAAGGGAATGTGGTGCTCTTCCGGACAGTATTTTGAACATGAAGACAGCTTTGTTATACTCTAATTTCATTTTAATGGCAAAATATTCAATACCTTATAATCAGACGCTAACAGCGTCGACGGTTTTAAAAGAACCAATTTCAAGGCTCGTCTGTGTAGACTTACTAGAGGTTTCATGATATTATTGCTTGCTGAATCCCAAACACTTGAAACATAATTTATGTAAGATTCTGTGTAAGCACAGAAGAACATTTTTCGACAGTGTAGATTCAAGAATTTTTTCACTTTAGAGAGTTGATAGATCTTTTTAGAAATAATGTTACATATCCTTGTAATATGATCTGACCATGACAAATTACTATCAATGACAACTCCAAGAACTTTATGGCTATTAGTTTCTTCAATCTTTTTGTCATTTAAGTAAAGAACAGATAAATTATCAGGAAGATTTTGACGTTTTTGTCGAGTTGTTATAAGCATGAATTTCGTTTTCTGTGGATGTGGACACATGTGATTTAGTTCAGACCAGTCGGCTAAGTGGTTAATATTTTCCTGAAGAGCTGTTGAGACCTCGACGACATTGGTGCTACTGATGTGTAAGGTCGTGTCGTCAGCAAATAACTCGCATTCTGCAGTAAGAACTGAAGGTAAGTCGTTAATGTAAATTGAAAATAATAAAGGACCTAGGACATAACCTTGTGGAACACCGTATTCAACAGGCAATGCAGAAGATGTTTTTCCACTAAACGTTACTGATTGTTTTCTACCACACAGGAAAGATGACATGAGTTCTAATGAATCAGTAGACAAAC
>CM065740.1:49239919-49242419 GCA_033310375.1 Conus canariensis
TGTTGTGTTTAGTTTTCTTCACTTCATTATTTCTGTCACTTTTTTTTGCTTTATTAGAAACATCTTACAAGGTATTGCTAGCGCTCGACTTAACAGTGAAGACCATCCCAAATATTTGTAAGAATTAGTTGCCTTTACTTCTTCATTCCCACAGAACCGTCTTTCTCTGGCGCTCAAATAGCCATCTTTCTAAAAACGATTATATTTTTGTTTCTAGATTTAATGTCAACTGCAATGGGTGCACTCTTCTGTTCAGACCATCAATTTGATTCTTACATCCCGTAACAGTCAAATGATAAATTGACATCATCAGCAAGCAACAAAAGCAATATTTCAGTTGCACCGAGAATTAACCGAATGCTGTGTTTTCCATTATTACATGAATCAACAGCCAGCTCATTGATGAAGAAAGACTATAGGAGGGGGCTACGTAGACATCCTTGTTTCACACCCCTTGGGCATTCAAAGTGGTCGGAATCCCGTCACGTGCCTCGTACACAAGCTAACGCAGAATCATAACAGTTCATATAACTTCAAGGAGTTTTCCTTTCACACCACATTTCCTCATAAATGTCCATAGAGTGTTTCTCTATACACAGAATCAAAAGCGTTTTTTTAAGTCCGCAAAGTCAACGTACAATTGAGACTTTTGAAGGAGAAACGTTTGCGCTATTGCGTACATGGGTGAAAATGTGATCAGCCAGTACTACAGCCTGCTCTGAATCCTGCCTGTTCTTCTATTGCTTCTTCTTTTTCTGTCCGCTGTGAAAGTCGATTGGTTAGAATATGCGTGTACACTCTCGTAACAAATTTGTGAAGACAATACCACGATAGGTATCTGATAGGTCTGCGTCTCCTTTTTGCGCATTGATATTACTATAAATTCCTAAAACCTGTCGGAAAAACATCCCACCCAGGTGAAACAGTTTGTTGAAATACATAACCGAAAAATCAATAACTTTTTCGCTTACATATTTAAACATCTCACTGAAATGTTGTCGATATCAGCACTTTTTTTAATCGATCTTGATATTCCCAATGCTGGCTAAAACCTCATGTATGGAAACTACTTCATTGAACAAAGCGGCATCTGTCATGTTATCTTCATCGTTAACCTCGACGTTTTCTCTGGAGTTAATGACACACCTAAATTAAAAACATTACAGAAATGGTTATGCCACAGTTTAATTGTGTATCACTTGTATGTGATTAATTTTCTATTGGCTGATCTAATTGTTTCCCAGAATAACTTTGATTCGTTATTTCATTGTGTAAGTTTAAATAATCTGGTTCGATCAAACTCGTTTTTTTTTCTTTTTCAAGTAAACTTCTGTATTTTTCTTCCACCAAAATATTCTCTCTTTTTTTCTCCCTCTGTACATGTTGTCTTAGACAACAAAAGACCAAAAGAGGATCAGATTTCCTATGTTGTTCTGACCAAAGCTTCAAAACACACACACACACACACACACACACACACACACACACACACACACACACACACACACACACACACACACACACACACACACACACACACACACACACACCACACACATACACACACACACACACACACACACACACACACACACACACACACACACACACAGATGGATGGACACAGACAGAGATGGAGGCAGGGTGAGAGAGAGAGAGAAGACACAGACAGACACACAGAGAGACAGACAGAGACAGAGTGAGAGAGAGACAACACAGACAGACAGATAGACAGACGTAGAATGAGAGAGACAGGGGGAGAGTGGATGGGTTAGAAGGTCGGGGAGACAGAGACAAAAATAAAGGCAGAAGGTCACAGCTCACAGAAACAGTCATAAAAGGAGTACAGAAGCAGATAAAGACAAGACAGTGATGGTAGAACAGACACAGAACCAGATAAAGACAGACATGATGGTAGAACAGACACAGAACCAGATAAAGACAAGACAGTGATGGTAGACAACACAGAACCAGATAAAGACAGCGTGATGTAAACAGACACAGAACCAGATAAAGACAGACAGTGATGGTAGAACAGACACAGAACCAGATAAAGACAAGACAGTGATGGTAGAACAACACAGAACCAGATAAGACAGACAGTGATGGTAGAACAGACACAGAACCAGATAAAGACAAGACAGTGATGGTAGAGCAGACACAGAACCAGATAGAAGACGTGGTAGAACAAGAAAATAGCAGAGTGAGTAGAACAGACATTCTGTACAACGCAAAGAGAACGAGACAAAATGAACAGAAAAAAAATTATAAAGATTGAAAAACAGACAAAACAGAAACAACAGACGACAGAAGGAAAAGATAAGGTGGGAAGTCAACAAACAGAAACAGAACGAAATAAAGATGGTGAAGAAAGAAAGAAAAGAAAGAAAGAAGGAAAGAAAGAAAGAAAGAAAGAAAGAATAACGCCATTAAAAAAAAACCCGCAAAGAATTAAAGAACTTTTTTTCGAAAAAAAAAAACACGAAAGATGCTGAAGAAA
>CM065740.1:49252419-49254919 GCA_033310375.1 Conus canariensis
CTCTCTCTCTTTCTCTTCTGTCTGTCTGCCAGTCTATCTGTCAATCTCTCTCTCTCACTCTCTTTTTCACTCTCCCTCTCTTTTCTCTCCCCCCCTCCCCCTCTCTCTGTCTCTCTGTCTGTCTGTCTGTCTTCTTCCTCTCTCTCTCTCTCTCTCTCTCTCTCTCTCTCTCTCTCTCTCTCTCTCCACGCATTTTTTCATACCATGTTATGTCCTATCTTGATCCACCAGACATTTAATTAGCCAGCGTGTTCTGGTCTTTACAGCGGAGGTAGGAACACGCCAGCCTCATCATTTTTCTGGCTAATTGCTGACTGGTATGATGGATCATTGCATCGTGTTGATGTTATACTGGGTTTCATCTCCTGTTACCCCCCCCACCTCTCCCTCCTTTACTGGAGAGAGAAATTTCACAAAAGAGAGCGAGATCTGAAAATATTAGGGGTTTTGTTTTGCTAACTCCTAGATCAATAAAGTCAACATTGATCTTTTGTTGGCGTCGAGGGTGTTAGTGGAATGATCAATGGAGAATGATGAGTTAGAGACTGCATTCTTCCTTTCGTCTCTTTCTTTTTCATATGTCTGTCTCTGTCTCTCTCCTCTCCACTCTCTCTCTCCCTTTCTCTCTCGCTCTCTCTCTCTCTCTCTCTCTCTCTCTCTCTCTCTTTCTCTCTCTGTCTGCCTGCACCTGCCTGTCTGCCTGTCTTCGTCTCTCTCTCTCTCTCTCTCTCTCTCTCTCTCTCTCTCCCTCTCTCTCTCTCTCTCTCTCCCTCTCTCTCTCTCCCACCATACCATTTCTCTCCCATGTTATTTCCTATTTTGAGCGCCGCTGTACATTGCCATCCTCCAACACAGTCAGGTCCTTATGACGGAGGCATAGGCCCGCCGACCACATCGTTTTCTGGATAATCGCTAACTAGTACGTGGATCATGATATAATCTCCGTGCTGATATTAATTGGATTTCATTTCCCGTTACAACCACCCCGTAGAATTCGCCAGGAAATGTGGTATTTTCCACGGGAAGAGAGGAGAGTATCAGAGGTCCATGTAAAATTTTTCCTCTCGGAGAGGACGTTACTACTTGCAGTGTCATGGTAAAGGAAAAAAGAAAAAAATACGAGTGTTGTATGATTAGAAACCAATACTTCCTTTTTGACCTTTCTGCAGCCGATCGAAGACGACGTTGATCCTGTTAGGCTTACAGATCCGTTTGGAAGTATCAACGGAAAGAAATTGAATTGGTGAGTGAGTTGTTCAAATCATTCTCTCTGTCTCTCTCTGTCTCTCTGTCTCTGTCTCTGTCTCTCTCTCTCTTGCTCCCTCGCTCGCTTGCTCTACCCCCCTCACTCTCTCTTCTCTCTCTTGCTCTCTCTCCATCATTGTCTCTGTCTCTCTCTCTCTCTCTCTCTCTCTCTCTGTCTCTCTGTCTGTCTGTCTGTCTGTCTATCTGTCTGTCTGTGTGCACGCATATGTGTGTGTATGTGTTGCTATGTACAATTTTGTGCATGTTTCCATACGTGCAAGCGTGTATGTGCATTTCCATGTTTTCAAGTGTATGTCAGTCTCTCTCTCTCTCTCTCTCTCTCTCTCTCTCTCTCTCTCTCTCTCTCTCTCTCTCCTGTTTGTCTGCGTGTCTGTCTGTCTGTCTGTTTCAGTCTGTCTTTCTCTCTGTATCTCTGCCACCCATGTTACTTGCTATTTTTATCCACTATACATAACAATCTGCCAGCATATTCTGGTCTATACAAGCAGCGCTAAAAACTGGCCACGCTCATTATTTTCTGTAAAATCGTTAACCAATGCGCTGGATCATTTGATCGTGTTGATGTTGATTTGATTTCATCTCCTGTTGCATCCCCGCTGAAGTCGCCGGGAAATGATATGCAGGATGTAAACTTGAAAAAAAAAAATTGAAATGGAGACTGAGTTGATTAGAAATTTTCTTTCTCCCCCCCCCCTCTCTGTCTGTCTGTCTGTCTGTCTGTCTGTCTGTCTCTCTCTCTCTCTCTCTCTCTCTCTCTCTCTCTCTCTCTCTGTGGAATTAATTGTGTACATTCTGTATGCTTATCTGTCAGTTTCTTATTGTCAAACTATGATATGCTACCTTGCTGTATGAAATATCACTATTGTTATTGTTATTATTGTATCCCCATCAGAAGGGGCCATGGCCAATGCTGATTATAATTTTTTGTTGGTTCTCTCTCTCTCTCTCTCTCTCTCTCTCTCTCTCTCTCTCTCCCTCTCTCTCTCTTCAGCTCTGTCTCCATCTGTCTGTCTGTCGGACTGTCTGTCTTTCTGTCCGTCTGTCTGTCTGTCACTTTCTCTCTCTCTCTCTCTCTCCTCCTCTCTCTCTCTCTCTCTCTCTGGGAGTGTGGGAGAGAGAGTGGGAGTAGGAATGAGAATTGTCTGTCGAGTCTTGGCTGGATCGTCTGCTGTGATGGCTGCCCGTTGATCAGATTATAATGAGCATGGTTTTGTACTCTTTGAATAACGATAGT
>CM065740.1:49284919-49292419 GCA_033310375.1 Conus canariensis
GCACGCACGTGCGCGCGCGCGCGTACACACACACACACACACACACACACACACACACACACACACACACCACAACTGAATCAATTTTAACAAAAGTTGGTGGAAAGACAGAGTGCGGCCCAATGATGAAGACCTCAGATTTGGATGTGGATTCCAATGGAAAGTCCTATCCTGAAGTAGTTGTATTCATAGTCCTTCACATCGAGAGATGGGCGTTACTATTGCAAATGAGTGATAGAGCTGACTCCCAAAGTTGTTGCATACTAAGGGAACACCCACAGGAAAGATGAAGTCCAATATAAGGGGAAGATTTGGAGAGGCTATTATTTTCGTCTTGGTTTTTGTCTTTATTTGTTCCACGGCTGGAATTCAGAGGATCACCATTGGTCAGATTTTTTTTGTTTTTTGTTTGCGTGTGCGATCGTTTTTAATCCCGCCGTGAAGTTAGCCACATTCTGTCTTCGAGGGATAATATTGAAGCATGACACCAGTGTGTGTGTGTGTGTGTGTGTGTGTGTGTGTGTGCGTGCGTGCGTGCGTGCGTGCGTGCGTGTGAGTGCGTGGGTGCGTGTGTGTGTATGTGTGTGTGTGTGTGTGTGTGTGTGTGTGTGTGTGTGTGTGTGTGTGTGTGTTTTCATTTTCCTGTCATCCATCCTGTCAGCGCATGATGGTCTACTCTTTTTCAGAAAGGTGAAAGGAGATTTGACGAGCGTGCAAGACTTGCTTCATACATACGTTGACACAGACTTGGGGAGGGATCGAACTCTGTGCAGATGTTGACTCCACAGAGAATGTCTTCCATCTTGGTTGTTCCGACTGGGAATTGTTCCCCAAACCTTCAAACCAGAGTTTGACTCCCTACGCATTTAGCGAAGCAGGCACCAGACTCCAAATGTAAATACACAATTGTGATTTCAAATAGCAGCGTAGATTTGGATTTGTAGTTCAAGAGTGAGCTGCTTGCTTCTTTCTCAGAGGACTGACTTCCATGTGTATCTCTGCAGAACAGCATCATCGTCCGAATACAGGATGGTGTGTGTACGATAAGTTGGAACATAGTATGTCGCCTTGGGAGAAAAGAACGTAAAAAAGGTCCACTCTTTGAGGTTCCTGAGTGCGTGTGTGTGTGTTTGTGTGTGTGTGTGTGTGTGTGTGTGTGTGTGTGTGTGTGTGTGTGTGTGTGTGTGGGTGGGTGGGTGGGTGCGCGCGCGCGTGCGTGCGTTTGCGCGTGCGCGTGTTCGTATGTGTGTGTGTGTGTGTGCACGTGCATACCTGTCTCGATGTGTCTGTGACTGTGTGTGCGTGCGTGTGTGTGTGTGTGTGTGTGGTGTGTGTGTGTGTGTGTGTGTGTGTGTGTGTGTGTGTGAGTGAGTGCGCACGCACACCTGTGTGTGTAAGTTTGTGTTCGTGCATGCGTGTGTGTGGCGTGTGTGTGTGTGTGTGTGTGTGTGTGTGTGTGTGTGTGTCAGTGTATATGTGTGTATATGCATGATATGTGAGTCTGTGTGTGTGTGTGTGTATGTGTGCACACGAGCTCGCAAGCATGCACACCTGCGATGTATGTATGTATGTGTGTGTTTGTGTGTGTGTGTGTGTGTGTGTGTGTGTGTGTGTGTGTGTGTGTGTGTGTGTGTGTGTGTGTCAGAGATAAGAGAAAAAAGATGGCAAAGCAGGAAATTCAAAACACCTTCCTAATGAGAACATTACGCGCCAAGTGAACAAGCAAAAGTGGGGGAAAAAAAGAACTTCCACACGTCGCCATTTCCTTAAAAAAAAAAAAGAAAAAAAAAGTGCTCTACCGACTGCTTCTGGCCAGCTGTTGTGGAAATTAAATATTTTGATTCGCGTCAGCTGACCTGTATTGCTCTCTCTCTCTCTCTCTCTCTCTCTCTCTCTCTCTCTCTCTCTCTCTGCCCCTTCTCTCTCTCTCTCTCTGCCCCTTCTCTCTCTCTCTCTCTCTCTCTCTCTGTCCCCTCTCTCTCTCTCTCTCTCTCTCTCTCTCTCTCTCTCTCTCTCTCTCTCTCTCCCTCTCTCTTATTCTAATCAAACTCGTGTTCAACCCAGCCAGCTCGTATCTCTTCCTGTCTGTCGCACTAACTCCCCGACGCAGGGATTAAAGTCAGGTTACAGGCGTCAGACCTCTACTTAAATAGCTGCAACAATGATGACAAAGAGGGCGATCAATGGGTGTTTAGATAGCACTTGTTTTCCCCACAGCTGCACTTAAAGGGGGCACTTGACATGCAGTGATTGAAAGGATATCCAAATTCGAACATACCTTGCTTTTCAGTCAACCAACACACGTAGACAAACATACGTGCTTGCACTCACACACACACACACACGCATGCACACACACGCGCACACACGCGCGCGCGCACACACACACATACACACACACACACACACACACACACACACACACACACACACACAAATGCGTGCACATGCGTGCACACACACACACACACACACACACACACACACACATACAGAGAGAGAGAGAGAGAGAGAGAGAGATACTGGATAGATGCATTGAAGGCACAGATTGGATGGGAGTCCTTTAAATGTGAATGTGATAAAATGCAGCCTGTGTTTGCTGAAAGAGAGTAAGATGCAACATAAAACCTGGGTGTTAACATGGCTCTCAACTTCAGCTATTACATCTTACCATGAGGTTACGCCCTGAAAAGAATGTAAATATCTTTGTGTTATGCAGGACTGTAGGAGGACTATTTGTGTGTGCTGCAGCAATTGTGGATAAACACTGCAGTTATTTGCTCCTGTTCAGTTCATACATTTGCTCTCCTTCTGATCCAAAAACCACGCAAACTGGTTCACAGTTTTTCAATACTCATTTCGTGTTTTAGCACTAATGAGCAGTTGGTTCTTTTCGTATTTTCCCCTTTGGTTGATGTTGTATATTGGGCCGTGGGGAATATCAAGCAGGGGATTGATCGATATGGAAAAACTTTGAGCTGATCCAGTTTGAATGTGTTCAGTCATTATTTAGCCTCCTCCTGCACCAGAAATCTTAGTTTGCTCTGACTTGTGTGGATACTGAATGGATTCCTCTTTCCTATACCACACTAACAGACGACGCTTCGCATAAGAAGGCCCGTGACTTATGTCCCCTGAGAGCAGGGACTGTGAAATACTACTACTTCATCCCAAGGCCACCGGAGGAACCAGAACTGATTTATTGATAAGCAGGGTTAATGGTCTGACTGCTGTTTTATTGCGTTCACCGACACCACTCCAAAGCAGCGACGATGATCGGTTTACTTTAGTCACCGTTGGACCGGTAAAGCCTCAGACTGTTTCTACTAAGCAAAGTCAGGGGGCTTTTGTCCTTTGCACTTGCAGCCGACGTTGGTTTTCACAGATGGGTGGAGAACGACAAGCCGTCGTTCGTTCTCCGGGAAAAAGAAATAATAAAAAGAACTAAAACTGGCATCTGGTCATGCCATCGATTTGACACTGTCAGTGAGCTGAGCCCCATGCCGTGATTGAACACTGGAATGTTCCAATCACATCGCGTTCATTTTTTATGGCATGATGCTTTTGTGAGGATTATCAGACTGTTAACTGGTGCGATTTGATTTCAACTTTTCTGCTTTGCTCTGAGAGGGCAGGGAAAGATGGGCAATGGGCTTGGAAGGGGGTGGGGGGGGCGCTTAGGGAGAGATTGGATGGGGGTATGGGTGTTGAACAATCCTCCTAGGCCTAATGCAGCAGTGGCTAAAGTTTATACTGGTTTGTTGTTGTTGTTGTTGTTATTTTTCTTATGGAATCCTAAAACAAATGATACAAAATGTTGTACAGAAGAAACCTGTTTTCTTGTTCCGGGCTTTTAATGACAATTTAAACTAGTGTCAGTTTGTATGTAAGCAAGATTAAGAAAGCACACGCACACACACTACAACACACACACACACACACACACACACACACACACACACAAACAAACAAACAAGCACGCACCGCGCGCACACGCACGCACGCACGCACACGCAACACACACACATTCACACACGCATGTATGCACGCACGTGCGCGCGCGCGCGTACACACACACACACACACACACACACACACACACACACACACACACACACACACACCACACCACAACTGAATCAATTTTAACAAAAGTTGGTGGAAAGACAGAGTGCGGCCCAATGATGAAGACCTCAGATTTGGATGTGGATCCCAGTGGAAAGTCCTATCCTGAAGTAGTTGTATTCATAGTCCTTCACATCGAGAGATGGGCGTTACTATTGCAGATGAGTGATAGAGCTGACTCCCAAAGTTGTTGCATACTAAGGGAACACCCACAGGAAAGATGAAGTCCAATATAAGGGGAAGATTTGGAGAGGCTATTATTTTCGTCTTGGTTTTTGTCTTTATTTGTTCCACGGCCGGAATTCAGAGGATCACCATTGGTCAGATTTTTTTTTTTGTTGTTTGCGTGTGCGATCGTTTTTAATCCCGCCGTGAAGTTAGCCACATTCTGTCTTCGAGGGATAATATTGAAGCATGACACCAGTGTGTGTGTGTGTGTGTGTGTGTGTGTGTGTGTGTGTGTGTGTGTGTGTGTGTGTGTGTGTGCGTGCGTGCGTGCGTGCGTGTGAGTGCGTGGGTGCGTGTGTGTGTATGTGTGTGTGTGTGTGTGTGTGTGTGTGTGTGTGTGTGTGTGTGTGTGTGTGTTTCATTTTCCTGTCATCCATCCTGTCAGCGCACGATGGTCTACTCTTTTTCAGAAAGGTGAAAGGAGATTTGACGAGCGTGCAAGACTTGCTTCATACATACGTTGACACAGACATGGGGAGGGATCGAACTCTGTGCAGATGTTGACTCCACAGAGAATGTCTTCCATCTTGGTTGTTCCGACTGGGAATTGTTCCCCAAACCTTCAAACCAGAGTTTGACTCCCTACGCATTTAGCGAAGCAGGCACCAGACTCCAAATGTAAATACACAATTGTGATTTCAAATAGCAGCGTAGATTTGGATTTGTAGTTCAAGAGTGAGCTGCTTGCTTCTTTCTCAGAGGACTGACTTCCATGTGTATCTCTGCAGAACAGCATCATCGTCCGAATACAGGATGGTGTGTGTACGATAAGTTGGAACATAGTATGTCGCCTTGGGAGAAAAGAACGTAAAAAAGGTCCACTCTTTGAGGTTCCTGAGTGCGTGTGTGTGTGTTTGTGTGTGTGTGTGTGTGTGTGTGTGTGTGTGTGTGGGTGGGTGGGTGCGTGCGTGCGTGCGTGCGAGCGTGCGTGCGTGCGTTTGCGCGTGCGCGTGCTTGTATGTGTGTGTGTGTGTGTGCACGTGCATACCTGTCTCGATGTGTCTGTGACTGTGTGTGCGTGCGTGTGTGTGTGTGTGTGGTGTGTGTGTGTGTGTGTGTGTGTGTGTGTGTGTGTGTGTGTGTGTGTGTGTGTGTGTGTGTGTGTGTGTGAGTGAGTGCGCACGCACACCTGTGTGTGTAAGTTTGTGTTCGTGCATGCGTGTGTGTGGCGTGTGTGTGTGTGTGTGTGTGTGTGTGTGTGTGTGTGTGTGTGTGTGTGTGTGTGTCAGTGTATATGTGTGTATATGCATGATATGTGAGTCTGTGTGTGTGTGTGTGTATGTGTGCACACGAGCTCGCAAGCATGCACACCTGCGATGTATGTATGTATGTGTGTGTTTTGTGTGTGTGTGTGTGTGTGTGTGTGTGTGTGTGTGTGTGTGTGTGTGTAGCGGCAGAGATAAGAGAAAAAAGATGGCAAAGCAGGAAATTCAAAACACCTTCCTAATGAGAACATTACGCGCCAAGTGAACAAGCAAAAGTAAAAAAAAAAAACTTTGACATGTCGCCATTTCCTAAAGAAAATAATAAACAATGTTCCACTGCTTCTGGCCGTCTGTTGCAGAAATTCGACAATTTGATTTACGTCAGCTGACTTATGTTACCCTCTGTCTGTCTGTCTTTCTGTCTGTCTGTATGTATGTATGTATGTATGTATGTATGGATGGATGGATGGATGTCTCTCTCTCTCTCTATCTCTCTCTCTCTCCCTCTCTCTCTCTCTCTCTCTCTCTCTCTCTCTCTCTCTCTCTCTCTCTCTCTCTCTTCTCTCTCTCTCTCTCTCATTTAATCTAAACTCATGATCATTGCATCCAACTCCTATCTCTTCCCCGCTGTCGCACTAACTCACGGATGTGGGGGTTACAGTCAGGTTACACGCGTCACGCCTCATCTTACACCACAGTAATGATGACGGGAGGGCGGTGAATGAGTGTTTGAAGAGCTGGAGTCAAAAGCAGCGCTTGGCATGAAGTCATTACATCCATATCCAGATTGTAACTTACCTTGCCTCTCAGTCAAGCAACACGTGAAGACATAGATACGAACGTGCGGGTGCATGTATATAAGCACGGACGCACACACACATACACACACACACACACACACACACACACACACACACATACACATGCGCACACACACGCACACACACATGCACACACATGCACACACACACAGATAGATAGATAGATAGATAGATAGATAGATAGATAGACAGACAGACAGGTGGATGGTTGGATGGACACAGAGACACATATGATCATCCATAGATATGATCGCACACGCACAAGCACGTACATACACAAACAGACACACACGGATACACACACACACACACACACACACACACACACACACACACACACACACACACACACACACAGAGGATAGATCCATTGAAGGAACAGAGTGTGTGGGAGCCCTTTCATTGTCAACATGACAACATGCAGCCTGTGTTTGCTGAAACAAAGCAAGAGGCAAAACAAAGCCTGGGAGATGCTGTGGCTGTTGATCGGAGTTCTTTATCCACACCATGTGTTCGTGCATCAGAAAGTGTAAATACCCATGAGTTGTGTAGGAATGTAGGACTAAACGTGTGTAACGCTGCAGTTGTAGATGAACACTGCAGTTATTCACCATCATCCAGTCCATGGATTCCCTCTTCTTCTTGCCCAAAATGTCACTCCAATAAGATCGCAATTATTTCAGTTCCTGGCTATTTCGTATTCCCCTCTTTGTTTGGTATGGTATATCGGGCAGAGGGAGTATCGAGCAGGGGATCTGTTGATATGGGGAAATATTGAACCCAGTCTGAATGTGTTCTGTCCTTGTTAACCCTCCCCTGCACCAGAATTAGTAACGTTCAGTGATTTGTCTGGATTATTGTCAGAATTACTACTGTGTCAGCCCTTTCCCATAATACACTGCCATTTGCATTAGGGAGTCTGGCTAGGTTTGTCCTCCATGGGGAAGGTACGTACAACACCACTATATCACTCCCTTCATCCCAAGGCCACCGGAGGAACCAACACTGATTTATTGATAAGCAGGGTTAATGGTCTGACGGCTGTTTTATTGCGTTCACCGACACCACTCCGACGCAGCGACGATGATCGTTTGACTTTAGTCACCGTTGGACCGGTAAAG
>CM065740.1:49297419-49299919 GCA_033310375.1 Conus canariensis
GTGCTCGTAAAACTGCCGAGTGCCTGTGGCGTACGCCGTATACGCGGCAGTCTACACTACGTACCCATACACTGCTACGCCAACCTGCAGGGAACACACCACAGTTGAGCTACAAACACTACCCACTCACGGAGAGAGCCAGAGAGAACATCATGCTTATAGCCCGGCCGACCGCAGAGGGTCAGATCAAGGCCTGTCACCGTGTTGAAGTCAACTCGTAAGTCATTACGAAGAAAAAGAAAAAGAAAAAAAATCACACAACCCTTTAAAATACACCTTCTAAAAGCACTCTTCCGTAAAAATGTTAGATCGGAGGAAATAAACGTTGATCTCTTTCAGAAATTCAAAGATCACATCAAGTGGGGGACATCTCTGAACAGGGTTTTCATGGAGTCTGCTGTAAAGTGTTTATGTCTCACATCATGCCAGTCCCTCCCTGAGTGGTCATGACATGAAATGCACCACGGAGCTTCTTCCCCTTTGGAAAGATAATAATGGATGCAAAAGGAGTGGCCAGTGTGCAAACGCACAAGACTGTTTCTCCTTTACGGCCGCCCCTGGATCGCCAACACAGATAGATACCATGGGGTCCTCGAATGGGTTTTAATTTGAACCAACATTTGGAAGTTCGACAGGCTATTTGGAAGGAGTGTCCCTTGAGTTTTTCCCATAGACACACACACACACACACACACACACACACACACACACACACACACACACACACACACACACACATGCACACACACACACACACACACACACACACACACATACAAACAAGCGCACGCACGCGCGTGCACAGAGAGAGAGAAAGAGAGACAGACAGACAGACAGACAGACAGACAAACAGACGGACAGACAGGCGGACAGACAGACAGTCAGACACACAGTCAGACAGACAGAGAGGTGTTACCCGTCTATCATCGTCTCGATCTTCTATGGAAGAGCCACAACAGGTCAGTATGCAGCATCGTGTCTGTAACGGCACACTGATGGTAATGTCAACATGGTGTCTGTAAAGGCACACTGATGGTAATGTCAACATGGTGTCTGTAACGGCACACTGATGGTAATGTCAGCATGGTGTCTGTAACGGCACGCTGATGATAATGTCAACATGGTGTCTGTAACGGCACACTAATGGTAATGTCAGCATCGTGTCTGTAACGGCACACTGATGATCATGTCAACATCGTGTCTGTAACGGCACACTTTTTCAGTCAACGGACCATTAACACTCCCACCCTGTCACTGACCGGCGCTCCTCGGCCGCATTTGTCACCCCCCTCCCCCCCCCCCCCGCCCCCCCCCCCCCTCTTTGATGTCGGCAACTCCGCAAGTACCATGCAAGGGCGGTCATTCACTCCCCTGCTGTGTCCCCCCCCTCCCCCTCCACATCCCTACCCACCTTCCCCCCTCAACCCCCCCCCCCCCCCCCCCGCCCCGGCCCCTTCCTCACCATCCCCGCTCTATTTCATGGAGTCAGTTTTTCGTGCACACACTCTTTGCGCCTCCGCACCTTTTCCTCCCTACCCACTCCCTCCGCCCCCCCCCCCCCCTCCCTCTTGTCACCCCCCCCCACCCCCCGTCTGTCCCACGCGTAACATTCAGGCAGATCGATGAGAGACTCCATGGAATATCGCAGGAGTTCAAAGGTCATAATTACGATTTTTCACACTCAGCAAGTAACAACGGTTTGTACAAACAACAAAAGGTCTGATAATTACCGCTGTTTGAAAATCATGGTTATAACCTCAAAACAGGCTAATTTCACAACATTTTTTTTTTTCACTGATTTGACTGTTAAGTAAAAACGAAATGATGAACCTGATTAACACTAACCAGCCGTTAGCAGGGGGAACAATTGTTATTATGGCCACGACTTCTGTCTTCCAGTACTTAGCGGTTTGCAGAGGCTGCACACCAAAAATGAATGCGCCAAGGCCTTGCTTAAGGAGTCGAGTATTTAGAGACCGGCGCAGTTAGATCATTTTGAGAATTGTTATTGTGCCTGACAATTGATTCTCCTCGTTTTCTTTCAAAAGGCCATCAGGGCACAAGCCAGGTGGTTCCAAGCAGACAGATTAAAAATCAAAGGAATGGGACTATTTGGACGTTTTCAGCTGGCGCAAACATAGGGTCACGGGTGAGTGCAAAGGCCTGAAATGTGTGTCAACTAAGGGGAAGGTCATGTGTTTGAAGATTGTGATTTCATCGGTGAAAACCCCTCCAAACAAGGGAAATAAATGGCGGGGAGTTGTTCTTCTGATCAATCACCAGTTCAACATGAAATGGTGGCTCCAATTCATGGCAGGCCTCAAAACGCGTACATGGATTATAATTATAGTATTTTAGTGCAAAAATTCTCAATTGTGGCGTGTGGCCATCGCAGCTCCGCAGAAAGTCCTCACTCAGTCAGCGCAGTGATGACGATAGTCCCAAAGCACTCAGTAAGGTGTCTCGGTGTATCAGCAGTGTGCAGGAATGGATGACAAGT
>CM065740.1:49312419-49314919 GCA_033310375.1 Conus canariensis
TCCCGTCCTTAACTGATCCCCCCTCCTTCTCCAACCCCCTCCTGTTTTTGCTTTTCTTTTTCCTTTTTTTTTTTTTGTTTTTCCTTTGTGTATGTCATTGATAATCATTGATATTTTGACTCAACAATGACATACTGACTCAACAATAATATATGAGTGTATTCTTCGGAAATGATGACTGTAGGTCGTTACCATTGAATCTCTGAGTCCCGTAGTCTGATGGCCACGGCGCAGTAAAGTGTGGTGAGTTCACCGTGTTCAGGGCACGGCATGATGGAGGGCGGAGCCCATCCCTATCATTCCACCGCCTCAGCCTACCCTGACCTGAATCAGGTACCCACGGACTGCACGGGAAACAAGAGAGTCTTGTGAAGCCGTAAAAAGAAGAAAAGAAAAAAAAAAGAAAAGAAAAATCAACTCCACGTGTGGGTTCAAACCCACAACCGTCAGCTCTGCAGGCAAACCTTGTGACCACGGACCCACCGTGGCGTGTATGGTCAGACTGTAACCGTGAATGGTGAGATTTACGTCCTATTGGCCAGAGGCCCTTAAGGACACCCTGTCTACTGAAGTCTGCATACTCTGTGGCAGCTGTCGTCGCTGGCAGTAGTGGGTGAGTTCCGTGTGGGGGCCGTCGTCTGTGGCTCTCTCAGCTCTGGTTCCCTGTGAACTTTTAGTTCACATTCGGGTGTTGGTTGGCCGACGACGGGCGTCGGTGTACTTCGCCTCTTTCCCCCTACCAAAAGACTGTCTTCAGGACCACCAGGCGGCCTTCTTCCAGCTTGGGTGGCGATGGTCCTGTGCCGAGTGAGGCCGCCTCAAAGAGGGAGCAGGACGAAAGTCGCTGGAGAGCTGCACGAGTTCCCTGTATTCTGTGGTCCACGCACACTACGGCCGAGAGGGCAGTTTTCAGTCCCACCCCGTGAGGGATGCCCCCATGCCCGGCCCAGAAGTACGGCATCACAGGCCACGGTAATCATAGTCAGGCAGCGCTCCATCGCCGACCGCCCCACGTCTCCAGGAGCCGTCCCCTGGCGACACAGGCTAGACCCGCCGTCACCCACACGCCTGGAAGGTTCGCTGCGCCGCCTGACACCGACCTCTCACCTCAGTGTCCCTCAAAGGAGACCTGCCACCTCTCCCTTGGTGTCCGCTGCTATGCCACCTCGCAACGAACTGCGAACTGTAACTAAATGAACATGCCACTCCTTTTACACCCATTCTTATCTTTTAAAAAGTGAAGCTCTGTGGTGTATTCCATGTCATGTACCACTCACAGTGAAACGTATCCTTTTAGAGTTTTGGGACTTGCATGATGTGAGACATAGACATTTTACTGCAGACTCCATGAAAACCTTGTTCAGAGATGTCTCACCGGATGTGACTTTTGATTTTCTGAAAGAGATCAACATTTTTCGTTTGATCTAAGATATTTTTAAAACAAAATTTCTTATGTGTTTTTAGGTGTATTTTAGAGAGTTGTGTAAATTAGTTTTTGTTTCTTCTTGATTTTTTAAACTACAATTGAGTTGACTTCAACGCGGTGACAGTCCTGATATAGCCCTTTGCGGTCGGCTGGGTTATAAGCAACACTACCCTACCTTACCACCGCCCCCTGTCCTCTCTGTCATGGGCAACAGGCTAGACCCTACCTTACCACCGCCCCCTGTCCTCTCTGTCATAGGCAACAGGCTAGACCCTATCTTACCACCGCCCCCTGTCCTCTCTGTCATAGGCAACAGGCTAGACCCTACCTTACCACCGCCCCCTGTCCTCTCTGTCATGGGCAACAGGCTAGACCCTACCTTACCACCGCCCCCTGTCCTCTCTGTCATGGGCAACAGGCTAGAGGTTTTCAGAGTGCTGGGTCTAACTGTAGGCGGAACCTGAAATAAGAACAGCAAAACAACAACAACAAAAACATACATACATACATACACACATACATACATACATGCATACATACTTACATACTTACGTACATGCATACATACATAAATACTTACGTACATACATACATACATACATACATACATCAGTCAGTCATTCCCCTGACCGCTGGGGTCGTTGGGGGACGTGATGAGGCAGCCGCCGTTTTCTCTCCAGGCTCTTCTGTTGGTGGCTGTCGTGAGGAGATCTGGCATGGTCATTTTGGTCCAGTCCTTTATGTTGTCGGACCAGCTCTTTCTCTGCCGTCCTCGTCTGCGCCCTCCTTCAACGGTACCTTGAAGGATGGTTTTGGAGAGGGTGTTGTGACGGATGACGTGGCCAAATCATGCCATCTTCCGTCGTTTGACGGTTGCCAGAAGTGGTTCGTGGGGCCCAACTAGGTTAGTGACCAGGTTCCGCACATAATCATTGGTCTTGTGTTCTTTGTAGGAGATGCGGAGTAGTTTCCTCAGGCACCTGGTCTCAAACGCCTGGATTCTTCTTTCTGTTTCGGCCAGCAGTGTCCATGTCTCGCAACCATATAAGAGGATGGAGACCACTAGTGACTTGT
>CM065740.1:49317886-49325386 GCA_033310375.1 Conus canariensis
CTTTCTTTCATTTTTTTCCTTTTCTTTTGTTTTCTTTTCTTCTATTTTCCTTCCTTCTTTTTTTTTCTTTCTTTCTGTCTTTGTTTACTTTTTTTTCTTTTCTTTCTTTCTTTTTTTTCTTTCTTTCTTTCCTTTTCTTTCATTCGTTCTTTCTATCTTTCTTTCTCTTCTTTCTTTCTTTCTCTTCTTTTTTCTTTCTTTCTTTCTTTTTCTTTCTTTCTTTCTTTCTTTCTCTCTTTTCCTGCCTTCATTCTTTCTTCTTTTCTTTCACCTCAAACTTTGAAATGAACTTAAAAGTAAATCCGCCAGTTCACAGGCACGAGCAAATTGCAAAGACGAAACACGACGCGTTTCGACCTCTTAGGTCTTTCTCAGGCAAGACAAACAACATTCGAGATAATGAAAACGAAGAACGAGCAATCACTTGTCTTGTCAACCTCGGCGCGAGATGGTCGTCGCCCTTCTTAAACCAACGTCCATCTGGTTCCGAATCTGTCTTGTGGCTGTTAACTGGCGGGTTTACTTTCAATTCCTCTTAAAATTTCTTTCAATTTCCGCCTGCAGTCTCCTCACTTTTGAAACTGTCTTTCTCTTCTTTTCTTTCTTTTTTTCTTCTTTTCTTTTCTTTCTTTCTTTCTTTCTTTCTTTCTCTTTTTTCCTTCTGTCTTTCCTTTTTTCTTTCTTTCCTTTCTTCCTTTTTTTTTTCTTGTTTCTTTTCGTTCTTTCTTTCTTTTCTTTCTTTCTTTTCTTTCTGTCTGTCTGTCTTTGTCTCTTTCTTTTTTCTTTACTTTTCTTTCTGTTTGTCTTCTTTCTTTTTTTTTTCCTTGTCTTTTCTTTCCTTCTTTCTTTCTGTCTTTTTTCTTTCTTTCTATCTTCTTTCTTTCTTTCCGTTTTCCTTTTTCTTTCTCTTTTTCTATCTCTCAGTCCCTTTTTTTTTTTACATAACGAGTGTTTTTCTCGTCAGTGGAATTAACAGATATTTGTTTTAAAAGAACAAGTTCCTTTTGCAAAGAAAAGGTCTCACTGTGTGTATCAGCTGCATTTGCTGTGTGGGGTCTGGCACCGTGTGTATCCGCTGCATTCGCTGTGTGTCTGGCACCGTGTGTATAACCTGCATTTGCTGTGTGTCTGGCACCGTGTGTATCACCTGCATTCGCTGTGTGTCTGGCACCGTGTGTATAACCTGCATTTGCTGTGTGTCTGGCACCGTGTGTATCACCTGCATTTGCTGTGTGTCTGGCACCGTGTGTATAACCTGCATTTGCTGTGTGTGTCTGGCACCGTGTGTATCACCTGCATTTGCTGTGTGTCTGGCACCGTGTGTATAACCTGCATTTGCTGTGTGTGTCTGGCACCGTGTGTATCACCTGCATTTGCTGTGTGTCTGGCACCGTGTTATATAACCTGCATTTGCTGTGTGTCTGGCACCGTGTGTATAAGCTCCATTTGCTGTGTGTCTGGCAGGGTCATCCCAGCAAGGTCCCTGGCACCCAAGTCTGGTGAGGAAGCGAACAGCAGAAAACCATCTCCCGCTTCATGACCATTGCCCTGACCACGGGATCCAGCGCCTCCTAACCCCTGGCGGAATACACCAGTCTTGCTTGGCGATTGGTTTGGCCGAAGGCCGCGGCCATCCCGCTCTTTCTGATTGGCTGACGGCCGCTGGGTGTCGTGAGTTTCTGATTGCCCCCCCCCCCCTCCCCCCCAGGTGACACGTGAACCAGCGTGTGAGTGAGTAGCCACGTGATCGTTAAGGGAACAGCGTGTGATGGTCTTTTTCCTTTTTTTTTTCTGGTCACGGACTGATAGTCATGCCGACGGCTTGAGCCAAAGTGTGGTGATACGTATCTTTTCTTCTTTTTTTTTTCTTTTTTTTCTTTTTTCAATTTTACGCCTAAGAAGAAAAAACAAAAATTGATCGGATAATGGTGGAGTATGACGTGCAATGACTGGTGTTTATTTCAGTAAAAAGCGTTGCGCACATCAGCGAAACGCGGCAAAAGACACGCTCACTGTACGTATATAGCAGCAAGCGGACAACTCAAAATCTATATCAAATCTTAGTGGTTGAAAGAAGACAGGTGGGGAAAAATTAAAAAAAAACATTTGTGCTTCGTACAAAGAGCGAGAGAGTGCACGTGGTGCTTTTGGGGGGAGGAGGAGGGGAAGGAGGGTATTATTTTATACCTTTCCGCTGTCGCCTGTGCTTTTTTTTTTTTTTTAACCTCCCCACTTCTTTCTCTAATCACATTTCCAGAGATTCATTCAGCGCCAGAACCCGTTCTTTCAGCCTAATCCAATGAGTGTGTAGAGCAGGACCAAAAAAAAAAAAAAAAAAAAAAAAAAAAAAAAAACCCAACTTAATTCGGTAGCCGACGTTTCAATTCACTGCAACGCTAGGCTGAGAGAGACCAAGAAGGAAAAAAGAAAAGTTTCCAAGTTGATTATGCAAAGGAGAGGACTGGGACAGGGACGACACGGCCAGTGAAGAGCTAGGCTGAGATGTGGAGACTGAAGGTTCCATCTGAATCCGAGTGACCCGTGGTGGAGTGGTCTCTCGCTAGAAGCGTGGCTGAGGGCGTGAGTGGGTTCAATTCTGGGAGGTGTTCCAAGAGCAGAAAGGGCTGAGCGGTCTAGAGGAGGTTGAGACAGGCTCCCCGCGTTGGACTCGGAGGCGGGGAAGGGCATTCCAGGCACGTCTTCGTTGAGGGGGCTGCAGGCGGACTTAGACAGAGGGTGCTGGGATGGGAGACTTTCACCCGGCCAAGAAACGAGTGTAGAGATGACATTTTTAAAAAGTACATACAACTGATAAAATCCAACCCCACGTTGTTGGTTTTTGTTTTCTAGCCGTCACTGCCAGCTTCTACGGATTCCGTTCTGCGATCTTTCATTTGGCTGTGACGACCGATTAGTGCAAAATCTGTGCCCCCCCCCCCCCCCCCTCTCCTCCCTCCCCGCCACTCCCCTTCTCCTTCATTCTTTCGTCTGATCCCCCATCCACCTCCTCACCCCCCCCCCTCCCCCCACTCCCCCCACTCCTCCACACCCATTCGGAGAGCGGCTTTTCTCTCTCTCTCCTCTGCCTCTGCTCTTGTTGTCTGGGGCGCCCGTTTCTCCACGGGGTGTGGGAGGGCGGACGGGCGGGAGGAGAGGGTGAGTAAGGTGGGGGGTGAGGGAGTGGAAGAGGGGTGGAAGGGTGACGCGGTAAAAAGAGAGGGAAGGGGGAGGTAGAGAAGAGAGAGTGTGTGTGTGCGTGTGTGTGTGTGTGTGTGTGTGTGTGCATCTGATGCTCAAGAGTCGGGGTGCACGTGTGCGTGTGCCACGCATAGCTTGGCATCGCCTGCCGGTCCAACCACTTCGCCACGCCGGTGGCTGTCGAGGTTTTAACTGTTCGCCGGTGTTCCGGTAAAACGATCTGTTCGGCGACCCGAACACTTCGCTCCGAACAGTCGACAACCATTGTCTTCCTCCAGCGGAATGCGTTTTCAACTTGGAATGGCCAAAATGGATTATCTGCCAACTCCAGTTGCTGTTCACTCTCCACGATGTGCAGAAGAAAGAGAAAGAGCCAACACTCTCGTGCTGAATCCGTGTCAGAATCTGGAACTAACCGTCAAGCCAAAGGATTGACGAGTGTAGTACATGCGCAAGCAAAAACTAAAACCGCCTGAGTCAAGAACGTTGTCAAACGACACTAAGAGACGTGAAAATTAGCAGCCGTTGCTGTGAAAGTGGATTGGGGAAAAAAAATCGACGATTACTGCTGAATGACTTCCAGCATTAAGAGAACTGGCTTTGATGATGGCCCAGAGGTCTTCAATCATTCAAAGAACCCGACCAAGTTAACAAGCTGCCTTTCAGAACGTTAGTGAACTTGAGTCACAGCTTACCTTTTGTCGGGCGCATGAGAAATTGAAGGGGCATTGAACCGCGCGGACGCACGGCAGACTCAACCAAGCGTACCGTCTTGTGAGCTTACATAATACATGACCCCCCCCCCCCCCCTCCCCCCTCGTGTAAAACAAAACAAAACACAAAAAAAGAAAAAGAAATCCACTTGAAAAATCCAAGCGGAGAGTGTAGTAGCACCAACAGGAACGTTCACAATACCTCACCATCAACGCCCTTAGATCCCTGGACGTACAATTCCACTGTAGAAAAAAAAAAAAACCAAAAAGAAAGAAAAGAAAGAAAGAAGAAAGTACTCTACCCCGTTCACCCCCCCCCCCCTCCCTTCGCACCCCCACCCCACCCCCCAGGCTGGGATCCTTGTCCACGTCACAGCTGTCAACGTCATTCCCTCAGTCTTGGAACTTCCTTCCGGTGCCAGCAAGCAGAACACGACCGAGGCGCACGTGCACGTGCAGGCTTAATCTTTTTTTCTTTTTTTTTTCTCCAGGGGTGGGGACTAAAAGTTGTGTTGTGAGCACAATCTCTGTGCCGAGCTGCGCCTCAGCGTTGTCAGTGGGCGACAGACAGACAGCACGGCGTCGGATGTCGAGGCGCTGAGCGGCCACAGCTAGAGCTGGAGCCAGAGCCAGAGCCAGAGCCAGGCCCAAGCCAAGGCAAGCAGGCGGGCAGGGCAGTTGGGGGCGATAACTCCTACAACTACCACCACACACACACACACACACGATCGATGACGCTGACCTTTCGCTGCTGCGCGCAGGAGAGTCGGTCCGTTCGTCTCCCTCCACCGCAGCGGCCGTGGCCAGCCAGTGAGTTGTCTGTGGTGGACAAACTTGGGGGCACTCCAAGGGATTTTCCCCCCACCTTGCGCCCACTCTACTTCTAGTCGTTCGGGACGTAACGTGGGGACTGTTCTGGACTTTTTTTAAAATTATTATTACAGGATGCACATCAACGTCGCCAAGTGAGTGAGGGGGATCTTGCGTAACTTTTTTTTCCTAATTAATCTGTGCAAGGGGGGAAAGTTTCCTCCCTTTTTTTTTTTTTCTGCTGGAGTTGGAAATAGTGGTTGCAGGAGTGTGGCTTTTCTTTTTTCTTTTTTTTTTTTTTTTGTGCCCCTCGGGTGTTGATGTGACGCCTTCCCGGTGTGAATTACCTCGTGGGAGTGAGTGAGAGAGAGAGAGAGAGAGAAAGCCGATCACGGTGATTCGGTGAATTCTCTGTGGCGTGTGGATCGGCATGCGGGGTGGGTGGGGTGGTTGGCTACCCCACCAAACGAATCGATGGGTGTGTGTGTGTGCGTGTTACTCCTCAATGTCCCATGATCAGTTAGTTTCTTTGTGGTGTGGTGGATACTCTCTGCCTCCCCGGTTGCTGCAAAGTCTGGTTCGACCCCCGTCCAGCGTGCTGTTTGGCGGCTGAGAAAGGAAGAATGATTGACCCGATCATCGATACTCAGGTGATTGGATGCGTCGTCGACGTGTGGTGAACACGGTGTTAAAATAGTGGCTAGTTTGGAGGTGGTGTTTCTTTCGACGTAAGAAGCCAACTATGTTTGTACGGGCGCAGGACAAACAACATCTTTGTGTGTGTGAGAGTGCTTCGTTGATAACGTAAGTGCAACAGGAACAATGCGCAGTGTTGCTGCATGTGCACACGCTCTGCCAAGTGCACGTGAAACACGGTGGTGAAAATTGTGACGCGAGACAAAGACGACCACCAACAGTGGAAACGTTGCTCTGGGGGTGAGGTGACCGACTGTGCGATTTATCATCAGATTGTTGAACGGTTACGGTGGCAGCGACGTACCCCCGCCCCCCCTCCCCACCCTTCCCACGCTCCCTCCCTCTCCTCCATCTCTTCGTCCCGTCTTTCATCTTTCAATGGAAAGTGACCACAAAGCGAGGACTGGGTTGGGCAAGAGAGGAGGTAAGGTCAGTACTTTTCTCTTTATTGTATATCCCATGCGTGCTGTATGTCTGTGTGTATCCCATGCGTGCTGTATGTCTGTCTGTATCCCATGCGTGCTGTATGTCTGTCTGTATCCCATGCGTGCTGTATGTCTGTCTGTATCCCGTGCGTGCTGTATGTCTGTCTGTATTCCATGCGTGCTGTATGTCTGTCTGTATCCCATGCGTGCTGTCTGTCTGTATCCCATGCGTGCTGTCTGTCTGTCTGTATCCCATGCGTGCTGTCTGTCTGTCTGTATCCCATGCGTGCTGTATGCCTGTCTGTATTCCATGCGTGCTGTATGTCTGTCTGTATCCCATGCGTGCTGTATGTCTGTCTGTATCCCATGCGTGCTGTATGTCTGTCTGTATCCCATGCGTGCTGTATGTCTGTATCCCATGCGTGCTGTCTGTCTGTCTGTATCCCATGCGTGCTGTATGTCTGTCTGTATCCCATGCGTGCTGTATGTCTGTCTGTATCCCATGCGTGCTGTATGTCTGTCTGTATCTCTTGCATGCTGTATGTCTGTCTGTATCCCATGCGTGCTGTATGTCTGTCTGTATCTCTTGCATGCTGTATTTCTTCCTCTATCCCTCGTTTGAAGTGTGAAAGGAAGATATGTGAAAAAAAAAGAAAAAAAAAAAGAAAAGGCCAAAGGCTCGTCCACTATTTTCTTTTTTTCATCCTTCGTGTATTCTCAGTTTTTAAGTTTCCTGTGTAAAATATGTCAGTGCGAGAGTTGTCATCAAAGCTCACAATACCTCACACAGGTCGGTAACTTCTTTGCTGTTGTTCTACCTTCACTTCGTAGCGCGCGGACGAAGTCGTCGCTAAAAATCTCACTTTCGTGTGTCGCTTTCCAGGTTTTGTTTCCTTTGAGACTGTCATGTTGGAAGAAAGAGAGAGAGAGAGGGGCGGGGAAGTAAGAAGGGGGGGGTGGGGGGGGAGGGAGTAACTGTAAAGATCAGGACTGGTCATGGTCGCTACGCGGAAGAAGTATATGCCCGTACGATCAGCGCTTACGTTATGAAATATTCGAGTTTACTAGAAGCGTATGAAAATAAAACGTTTTTGAAATGTTTTCTGTCTCTTCCCATTGAATGGGTGTGCTGTGGGTTGTCAGCATCATCTGCATTCATGTAATTGTGTGATAAAGGAACAAAAGTATCAAAAACAAATTGTCACTTCGTCCCCATTCGCTGAAGATGGGGGTTTCAGCTTAGATGGAAGCTGATCATTGTTAATACAACTGCGTTCAAGAAGAAGGCAATTATATTCAGTAAGATCCGTCCTAATGTAAATGAAAACTACTTGTCTGGCTATTTGACGACGGTTTCCCTTGAAAGCTAGAACAATTGAATTATACCTTTTTGAACGTGTGAATAAAGACAATAGAACTGCGCGTGTCCATGTACTATGCCGTAAATACAGGAAATGTTTGAATGAATCCGCACTGAACGTGTGAATAAAGACTATGACAGTACGAATCATTATCTTCCTTACATACATGAAAACCTAAAAACCAGATCTTGCTGAAGGTGTGAGTGAAGGCACTTCATGCATTTGCCATGACATGTCCGTGTTATTATCCTTCAACTACAGAAAGCGTGGAGTTAGACCCGTACCATTCGTGTGTTC
>CM065740.1:49330386-49340386 GCA_033310375.1 Conus canariensis
TAGTTTAAAGACAATCCCTCGGAAGGAAATGATAACAGACGGGGGAAGAAGAGCCTGTGATGGAAGATGGAAGTGAAGTGAAATTTCTGGAGTACTCAACTCAACTCAACTCAACTCAGCTCAACTCAAATGCTTTAATTGCAGAGGCCACCGACCTGTCTGCAATGAGGTCAAAGAACAAGAGTAGAACACACACGCGCTCGGCGCATATACTGAAAATTATGAAAGAAAACATTAGCAAACTGAAGAAGAGAGCGCGGTTCGAACAATCAGTCGACAACTTACCCCTTGCCTCTGTTTTCCACAAATTTTGGAAAGAAAAAAAAAGGTATTTGCAAAACCCCGCCAGACAAACGAATCACAAGACAAAACACGACGCGTTTCGACGTGTTAGGTTTTCCTCAGGCAAGATAGACAACACTGAGGAGCAAGGCAAATGACGAACGAGCAATCGCTTATCTGGTCAAATTCGGCGCGAGATGGGTCGAAGGAGGGTTTGAGGTGAGAATGTGTTGAATAGCGATCACACGCACACGACTGAAAAAAAAAGGAAGGAAACGAAATACGGGACAATGAAAAGTAGCATACAATGATTAAAAAGTAGCATACAATGATTAAAAAGTAGCATACAATGATTAAAAAGTAGCATACAATGATTAAAAAGTGGCATACAATGATTAAAAAGTGGCATACAATGATTAAAAAGTAGCATACAATGATTAAAAAGTAGCATACAATGATTAAAAAGTGGCATACAATGATCCCAAGTGCACCCCAGACATAGATGACGTGCAGAGAACGACAAAACAAAGAAGAGCGGCAGTCAGTGTGAAACAAAGTTAGCTGCAAAGTGAGGCGACTGCAGGCGGACATTGAATCAAATGTTAAAAGGTGTTTGGAATTACTGTTTTCCTAACCTCACTGTTCTGTGTTGTCTGCTGAAGGAACGAGAGCAAACTTCCAGCCAATAACTTCACTTCTTTTCAAAGAATTCCCACCTATGACGTCACTCATGATCTACGAATTCATGGAACCCTCCCCCCCCCCCCCCCCCCCCCCCCCCCCCCCCCTACTGTACGTGCGTCAGCCTTTACAGCTTGCCAGTAACTTTGCGCCTGGTGGGTTTCGTCAAAAAGTTTCGTTCGCTTCATTGTGATCCGTCTGCTTGGAACCATCTAGCATGTATGTTGATATGCACAGGAAAAAAAAAACACATGGGGATGATGCCAACTTTGAGATACAATCCGAATTACGAGAACAAAACCATTTGTGTATGTCGATGCAAGTCTTTTCATGAAAACATTCCTCAGTCGCGACCTTGGAGTATTGAATTGTGGTGTATTACCGGCGTTGTAGCAAGACAAAAGTCATGCTGTCTTAATCGGTTACCAATCGAAAGCGAGTGCACAGCGAATCACAGTCCAAGACATACCTGATCGTCGGCGCGTTCTGTCTATCTGTGTGTCTTCAGTCTTTCTTTCTTTCTTTTATTTTTTGTTTGTTTGTTTGTTTTATGCAAATCTACAGTTTCCATCAGATCTTCTCCAAAATGTACGTGCTGACTCACGAACACTCTGGGCAGGTCAAGAACGAAGCGCCCTAATTCTTAAGAGTAACATTATGGTAATGCGACTAGACGGCAAAGCAAAACGATATCGAGATTCCGAGAGTCAAAAAACGCTTCGCCGTTGGCGTTCATATGGATTAAAATTAGTCTGCTTTCTGTCAGCCGCAGTAGCTAACTCGCTGTCGTATCAGAAAGAAGATGTAAAGGTCAGTCGTTCGATCCCAGATTCAGACAGTTTTCTTCTTCTCCTTCTTCTTCTTCTTCTTCTTCTCTTCTTCTTCTTCTTCTTCTTCTTCTTCTTCTTCTTCTTCAAAGGGTTCGAAGCGGGCGTTAGGCAAAAGGTGGGTAGGTGAAGAGGTGCCGGGTGGGGTGGGGAGGAGAAGGATGAACTGGAGAAGGGGGGACGAGGGGTAGGGTGTGGGTATGGATGAAGGGTAGGAGGGGGAACAGGAGGCGGGGGAAGGGGGAAGGAGAACAGGGGGAAGGGGAGAAGTGGTGATGGTGGGAACTTTGGGCGGGAGAAAGAGAATGGGGATAGTGGGGGAAGGGGGGGGGGCACAGTGGAGGCAGGGGAATGGGGACAGGGGAAGGGGAGGTGGTTCGGGGAGGGGACGTTGGGAGCAGGAGGAGAGAAAGGGAAAGGGGAAGGGGAGGGGGTGGACGGTTGGTACATTACCGTAAGTACAGGAAGCAGAGATGACAAACCAAGGGGCTTAGTGGGTGGTGTCCTGCGTGCGTTGGATCAGAACAGGTACCGCTGAACACCGCCCGAAGTGACTCGGCAGCAGTGCAGTGTCTTCTCCGGTGGGTTACCTTTTGACCATTTGACATTGACTGCTGCCTGTGGATTGCTGAAGCCGGGGCTGCGGCGGGCCAGGCAGGGCTGTGGCTGTGGACAGATGGGGGGGGGGGGGGGGGGGGGGGGAGGGAGGGAGGTCTTTATGAGTGGTGTGGGTGGCACAGAAGATGGGACAGCAGAAGAAAAAAAAACGAAGAGAAGGTTTAAACAATCTATGGTGAAACTCATCTTTGTTTTCCTTTGGAAATCGACATCATCTTTAAAACAAACAAAGTCAGTGTCCTCTTTATGAGCCAGAGGTATAGAAAAGGTAAATCTTCTCTAATTAGGTTCAGTCAACACTCATCTCCGTATCTCTAACACAATCAAGACCCGTGATTGGTACCTGAAGACCTGTGATTGGTACCTGAAGACCTGTGATTGGTACCTTAAAGGGGTTGGAATTCTCTCTCTCTCTCTCTCTCTCTCTCTCTCTCTCTCTCTCTCTCTCTCAAAGATGACGACAAATACAGGCACTACCCTGCTCCCCACAGTCGTAGACGTGTCTACGTATTGTGAAGGTAAGGGTTGTGGTGGTTTGGTTGGGAGGGAAAGAGGGTGGGGGTGGGTGGGTGGATGGTGGTGGTGGTGGTGGTGGTGGTGGTGTGGGATTGTGGTGTGAAAATGAGCTAGCTGCCTCTGGGAAGCATGTTGTTTTAAACATCGCTTTGGTTGCCGCGAGCGAAGCCCTCCTGTTTTCCGTGGAATCCTGAACGCGCCTGCAAAAGGGAAGACCTGGCCCTCCGAATGTTTATACCACCTGGAAGAGGTCAAGGTCGGATTCCGAAGCTTTTCCGGTGTGACTGAAACGTCAGCGTTTGGTGTTTGATATCTGTTTCATGGTGATTGTCATTTTTGTTGTTGTTGTTGTTGTTGTTGTTGTTGTTGCGTTATCTTCCTTGTTCTTTCTTTGTTCTTTCCTTCTTGTTGTTGTCACTTTTTTCTTTCGTTACTAAATCTCCATTTCTCTCTTTCTGTCATTTTCGGTTGGAATTCTTTTTTATATGAGAGAGAGAGAGAGAGAGAGAGAGAGAGAGAGAGAGAGAGAGAGAGAGAGAGAGAAAACATACGTTCAGGGGAGGGGGGGGGGGGGGAGGCACGAAAAAGGAGATTAAAAAAGTAGAAAGCAAGATTGGTTTTTCAAGGCAGTGAAGAAGAGGAGAGAATGATGTTGAGGGTGAAGAGAGAGACAGAGAGATACAGACAGACGGACAGACAGACAGACTTAATCTCCGGTTCTCTCTTTCTGTAATCTTTGTTTGAAATTGACAAAATGAGAGTCAGACAGACGGGCAGACAGACAGACAGATTGAACTGGGTGTTTCAGAGTTGTTTATGTTCACGTCCACAACCTATCACCTGCTCGAAGTGATGAGATCGAGACCGGAGGTGCAGAACACAAACATTTCTTCACTGCTGGAGATTCTGGTAGTTAGCAGGGAGGTGGGGGGGAGGAGGGGGAGGGGACAGTGGTGTGAACATGAGTCAATGCAGTGCCGATGGCGGGAATCGTCTGCCGCACAGGATGTTTTCAGGAATTATGGGTACGATCAGGGGAGCCATATGCACAGTAGTTTTCGATTATGTACGAACCAAAGAACTTATCATCAGTAAATGATGTCCAGAGGGTTAACACAAACAAACACACAAAAAAAAAACAAAGAAAGAGAAAAGTCTTTACGAATTATTCACAATATTGGTCGTCACTTTCAACCGATAGAACAACTGGAAGTGAATATGAAGAACCACTGATATCTGCCTGTTAATTCAACCAATAGAACAAGCGGGAGTGAACACTTGGGTTCCCAGCCATGTTGGCATTCGAGGCAATGAGATGGTTGATCAGCTAGCCAAGAATGCCACAAAGGAAATGTTGGGCAGGTTGTCTATTCCTCACACTGATCTGAAACCCAAAACACAGGCCTATGTCAAAGACCTCTGGCAAGAGGAATGGACCTTGCAGACAGATAACAAACTATTTAAAATCCGTCCAAACCTGAAAGAGTTTTTCCCATGTTCCCGAGGCGGCCGTAAAGAAGAAACAGTGTTGTGCCGTTTGCATACAGGCCAATCGTTTTACACCCATCTTTATCTTTTAAAAGGTGAAGAAACTCCGTGGTGCATTCTGTGTCATGTACCACTCACAGTGAAACATATTCTTTCAGATTGTTGGGACTTGCACAATATGAGGCATAAACACTATACAGCAGAGTCCATGAAAACCCTGTTCAGAGATGTTCCACCTGACATGGTCTTTGAGTTTCTGAAAGAGATTAACACTTTTCATCTGATCTAAGATTTTACGGAAGAAAGTTTTTTTAACGAAGTTTCCAGTACGTTTTTAGAAGATGTATTTTAAAGAGATGTGTGGAAATTTTTTTTTATTGTTTTCTTTCTTTCTTTCTTTCCTTCTTTTTTTTTTTTTTTTTTTTTTTTGATGACTTGTGAGTTGATTTTAACGTGGTGACAGCCCTGATATGGCCCCTTGCGGTCGGCTGGGCTATAAGCAACATTACCTTACCTTTACCATACATGAAGGACCGTTGATATCTGCCTGTTGATTCAACCAATAGAACAACCGGAAGTGAACACGAAGGACCCAGTAATATCTGTCTGCCCGTTAATTCAACCAATAGAACAACCGGAAGTGAACACGAAGGACCCAGTAATATCTGTCTGCCCGTTAATTCAACCAATAGAACAACCGGAAGTGAACACGAAGGACCATAAATAGTTACTTGGTCACACGGGTTGTGAACGAGTGCTTTCTGGCGTGACGATTGCTTTCTGGCGTGACGAGTGCTTTCTGGCGTGACGAATGAGCTCTGGCGTGACGGGTCTCGTTCAAATTGCGTTCAAACTAACTATGCGCAATGGAGATATTGCGTCAACAAATACATATGACATGCCAACCATACTTTTGTTTATAGACGTCAGCGTCAACTTATCTGAAACTTGCGCTCACGAAGCTCAAATCTTAACAGGTTAAGTGGGCATGTTTGTGTATTCCGACCGGAACATTTCATAATTTCTCCTCTCTTTTTTTTCATTTTTCTTTCATTGTTTCTTTTTTAACGTACCACACAGTTTAGTTTCATATTGTCATGGACAAAAGATTTACGTACCATTCAAATAGGTTTGTTTTTTGTTCCTGCGATCTTTCTTACGATCATTTTTTGTTTTTGTTTGTTTTACTTGTTCTTTTCTTTTCTTTTTGTTTGTTTGTTTTCCCTTCTTTCATTTTCGACATCCTCATCTTTCTTTCTTGTCCTTTTTGTTTTACTTAGTTATTTATATGTTTACTATTTACTCATTTATTCAGTTATCGATTTGATGTTTAAGTATAATTATATTCACTTATTCATAAAATTTTATTAATGCATTTATCTATTCATTCGTTCATTTCTTTATTCATCTATAAATTCTATTACCTGTATTCGTTCAATTATTCATTTTTCGTTGTCCTCATCTTTTTTTCCTTCATGTCTTTGTTTCTGTGATTTATTTTCATACTAATTAATTGATGGATCAATTAATTCATCTAATACATTTATCTTTTCGTCTTAATGCAGTCATCACACACACACACACACACACACACACACACACACACACACACACACACAATATATATATATATATATATATATGTGTGTGTGTGTGTGTGTGTGTGTGTGTGTGTGTGTGTGTGTGTTAATAGAATCGATTGCACATTCATTTCAAAGACAGCAGTGCCCCGTTTTTATAGTGTGACCATCTCATCATTTCTCACCCCTACAAATCGCCCCTACCTTCCCATCCCCACCCCCACCCCCACCCAGTGTCCCCCACACTCTCCTTCTTGCACCTCAGCTCTTTCGTGTGAGAATCTTCTTGTTCAGTGCTGTGACGTGTATGATCCAAGCTATCAAAACGTTTTTCGGCGGATTGCACGTGCGTCCTGTCCCACGATGTTCCTGCTGATGCGAGTTCTGTTTTGAAAGAGAATTCAGATTCTTCTTTTTTCCCCCATTTGATCTGACTTAACAATGGTTGGCAATCTCTCTCTGTCTCTCTGTTTCTGTCTGTCTGTCTGTTTGTCTCTCTCTCTCTCTCTCTCTCTCTCTCTCTCTCTCTCTCTCTCTCTCTCTCTCAGTTTCTCTCACACGTTGTGCACGTGTCTGTCTGTATTTGTCTTCAGTCAGTTTGTATGTCTCTCTGTCTGTCTGTCTGTCTCTATCTCTCTCTCCCAGTCGTCTCTCTCTCTCTCCTCTCTCTCTCTCTCTCTCTCTCTACTTCCCTACCCCTCTCTCTCTCTCTCTCTCTCTCTCTCTCTCTCTCTCCATCCCTCCCCGCCCCCTCCCTTCTTCCCTCTCTCTCTCTCTCCCCTCTCTCTCTCTCCCTCTCTCTCACCCTCTCTGTCACACAACACACTTATAGACTGATAATATATAGACAGATAGAAGATAGATAGACAAGATAGATAGACAGACAGATAGATAATAGATAGATGATAATACAGATGATAGATGCAGTTTTGATTTTAAAAAAAATCTTGACGCTTTGCCGTCTTCCACCTTATTTTCTGTTCTTTCCTTTTGAAAGAAAAAAAAAAAGAAGAAAACTCGTTTGCAGCTTTTTAGGTGGCCTTAGGAATCGGCTGGGCGACCAGTGTCAGGGTTGGACAAGAGCTGAAGACCCAAACACCCACCCAAGCCGTCGTAGTTCCGTTGCAGCCCCTCGCCCACGCGGCCGTTTCTTGGCGGTGCGTGTGGAACGTTCAGTGCCAACTACTACCACCACCACCACCACGATTCCTGACTCTGTGAGAAACAAAACATAACAAAACGAAACGAAACCCCCCTCTGCAGGTGTTAGAAGCTCGCTCGGCGTTTATTATTTCAAAAACACTGTTTGAGTTGGGAGTTCACGGGAACGAGTGAAGACGACCACAACAGAAAATAAATAAAGGCAAAGGGAGGAAGAGAAAGAATAGAAGTAAAAAGAACAGAAATAAGTTGGTTCCTGCAGCGTTTCGGATATCTCACGAAGGAAAACGTTATCTAATCGGTGTGTGCTTCTATTTGTGGTTTACTAGAATGAAATAAATCAGACCAAGTTTGTTTATCAACAGAGAGAAGGTGAATCACAGAGTACGTTATTTAGCCCTTCTTTTTTTTTTTCTTTCGTTTTTCTTCTTCTTCTTCTTCTTCTTCTTCTCTCTCTCTCCCTCTCTTCTCTCTCTCTCTCTCTCTTCTCTCTCTCTCTCTCTCTCTGTTTTCTTTCATGTAGTGTCTGTATTTGTCTTCATTTGACTGTCTGTCTGTCTGTCTTCTATCTGTCTGTCTGTCTGTCTTATCTCTCTCTCATTCTCTCTCTCTCTCTTCTGTCCATCTGTCTGTCTGGCTCTCTCTCTCTCTCTCCCTCTCTCTCTCTCTCTGTCATCTCTTCTCTCTTCTCTCTTCTTCTTCTCTTCTTTCTTCTTCTTTCTTCTTCTTCTTCTTCTTCTTCTTCTTCTTCTTTCTTCTTCTTCTTCTTCTTCTTCTTCTTTCTTCTTCTTTCTTCTTCTTCTTCTTCTTCTTCTTCTTCTTCTTCTTCTTCTTCTTCTTCTTCTTCTTCTTCTATGTCTCCCCCCATATTCTATGTCTCTCTGTATTTGTCTGACTGTCTGTCTATCTGTATGTCCGTCTGTCTGTCAATCTATCTATCTGACTGTGTACCCCTCCCCCCCCCTTCCCGCCCATTACACACACACATACTTTGTCTCTCTGTTTGTGTCTGTCTTCTGTTTGTCTGTCTGTCTGTCTGTCTCAGAGAGAGAGAGAGAGAGAGAGAGAGAGAGAGAGAGAGGCGGCTCTGTATGTATGGTGTGTGAGTACGTGTGCGTCCGTGCGTGTGTGCGTGCGTGTGCAAGCGCGCGCGCGTGCACGTGTGCTACCCGTCTGTTTGTGGCAAGGTGATGGCAAACCCAGTGACGGGCATGTTGCCACAATAGCAGTGTTCAATCAGGTGGAAGGGTTGGGGGAAGGAGGTGGGGTGGAAAGAGAGTTGGTGACTGTGGCCAGGAACTAGTCTTGTAAAGCCTTGTTTTCAGCGCTGTCGATGCCAGGAACTGACTTGCCGCTTCAGCCGCTGGCTCAGTCAGCAAGAGAACCGCCGCGTTTTGTGGCTACCAATCAGGAGAAAGCTTACGCGCGTTTTTTTCTTTCCATTCAACGCCTACCTTGCGCTGAAGAGATCAAAGCTAAGTTAACAAACTCGTTCATTTTCATTGTCCTATTTGTTTGTGTCTTGCCTGAAGAAGACCGAAGAGGTCGAAACGCGTCATGTTTTTCTTGTGACTCGTTTGTCCACATTTCCCTTGGCGGCTCGCTAACATTTATTTAGGATTTGTTTAGATTTCCGCCTGCAGTCGTCTGACTTTGCAACTAAAGGAGAGAGAATTAAGAGAGAGAAAAAAAAGATGCACCCGAAGGTATCTGTGTTTCATTTCTTGTCATGTGACCGTTCAGTATAGCATCACTCCGGTGCGGCCCATCCGACTTTCTCTTGTCTAGCCACAGGCCACACGCCACAATTAGCATTTTGTTCCAGTACACTATAATCATAATCCATGTCAGCGTTTTGAGGCCTGCCATAAGTTTCAGCCAGCATCTCATGTTACACTGACAATTGATCAAAAGAACAACTCCCCACCAAATATTTCCCTTGTTTGGGGTGGGGTGGGGGTGGAGGGTGGGGGTGGGTGTCACCGATGAAATCACAAACGATCTCCAAATACATGACCTTCCGCTTAGTTGACGTCACATTTCAGGCCTTTGCTCTCACCCGTGACCGTTTTTTGTTTGGTTTGGTTGGTTGGGTTTTTTTTTGTTTGTTTGTTTGTTTGTTTTGCGCCAGCTGGATGCGCCCAAATAATCCCATTCCTTTGATTTCAATCTGTCTGCTTGGAACCACGTGGTGTGTTTGTACCTTGATGGCCACATGAAAGAAAATGAGGAGAATCAGCTTTCAGACACACACACACACACACACACACACACACACACACACACAAAATCCCATTGCGCCGGTCTATAAATACTCGACTTCTTAAGCAAGGCCTTGGCGCATTCATTCTTTGGTGTGCAGCCACACTCACTCGGCTTTTGTCCGGAAGGAACCCTAGTACCACAGTCAGCAGGTGAAAAAAAAAAGGTCAGAAGTACTACCTTTCTTACTGAAATACAAAAAATATAATAATAATAAATAATAATAACAGAAGAAAAAAAAAGAAAGAAAGAACAGACAGGGAAACCGAACCTGCTGGTTTCAGGCTGGAGTCAAGGGGGACAACCAGGATACATGTCCTTTCCAGGAAGTCGCTCGAAGTACGTACTTCCATGACTTTTCGTGCTCGCTACCGGGAGGGGGGTGGGGTGGGGGGAGGGGGCGTGGGGGTGGGGGCTGACAGCTTGTGTGTGTGTGTGTGTGTGTGTGTGTGTGGTCGTGTGTGTGGTGTTGTGATCTGACTGCTGGTGTGTCTTGTCTTTTCTTTCTTTCTTTCTTTCTTTCTTTTCTTTCTTTCTTCTGTCTCTCTCTGTCTGTCTTCTCTCTGTCTCCTGCTCTGTCTCTGT
>CM065740.1:49350386-49370386 GCA_033310375.1 Conus canariensis
AAAGAAACAAATAGTGCTCCTTTTCTTTATCAAATCTCTCTCTCTCTCTCTCTCTCTCTCTCTCTCTCTCTCCTCTCTCTCTCTCTCTCTCTCTCTGCCTATCCTTATTTGCGCTGGGTGAATCGGTACCGCAAGCGGCATCCGTTTGGCGTGACGGGCATGTAACCGGTTCAGTTTGGGAGCGAGGGCTGTCGTCCTTGTGTGTCGTTGGTTGTTTACTTCTCCGTTCTTCCGTCACCTTTGTCGTTGTGTTTGTTTGTGTTTGTTTGTTATTTATTTCCTTTTTTGTTGTGGTTGTCATGGGTTCATGTCGACATTCGAGACAATAAGCCGACAGATCAGCTTGCCAACAAGGATATGCCACAAGTAAACAAGTGTGCAGACACTCTCTCCCTCGCACCGTTCTGAAACTCTGTAAAGTTCACAGCTTGTGTCAAAGACCTCTGGCAAGAGGACCGGAACCTAGAGACGAATAACAAAACTTTCAAATCCGCTCAGTCCCTAGAGAGTGTGTGTTTTTTACCATCTGTCACTGGGGGGTCGTAAAAAAAGAAAGAGTTTTATGCCGACTGTAGACAGGCCACTGCTTTTACATCCGTTCGTAGCTGTTAAAAGGGGGAGGAATCGAAGCTCCGTGGAGCATTCCATCCCTGACAAACTAGAAAACGTTCTTCATAGAGAGTGGGGGTGGGGGGGGGGGGGAGACTGGCAGGATGTCGAACAACGAACATTTATTACAGCAGACTCCATGAAAGCCTTGTTCAGAGATGTTCTCGTCAGGTGTGATTTATGGATAAACATTTGTTTGTTTGTTTTGTTTTGTTTTGTTTTGTTTTGTTTTGTTTTGTCTAAGATTTTTAGGAGAGAAATATTCTTGAGCATTTTTTCCCGCGTGTTTTGAAAAGAAAAGAAAACGAGTTGACTGTTTTTTTAAGAAATGGATGCGTGTTTGACAAAACAATTGGTTGACTGCTTAATTTTAAAAAGAAATTGACGAGCTCGCAGCCTTGATACCCCCCCCCCCCCCCCCCCCCCGTCCCCTACCTCTCCCACCCCCAACCCGCTTCAAACCTTCTTGGTCGGCTGGGCTAACAACAGCATGAATTGAAATTGATCATTGACAGCAGCACATCAACAGCATGAATTGAAATTGATCATTGACTGCAGCACATCAACAGCATGAATTGAAATTGATCATTGACTGCAGCACATCAACAGCATGAATTGAAATTGATCATTGACAGCAGCACATCAACAGCATGAATTGAAATTGATCATTGACAGCAGTACATCAACAGCATGAATTGAAATTGATCATTGACTGCAGCACATCAACAGCATGAATTGAAATTGATCATTGACAGCAGCACATCAACAGCATGAATTGAAATTGATCATTGACAGCAGCACATCAACAGCATGAATTGAAATTGATCATTGACAGCAGCACATCAACAGCATGAATTGAAATTGATCATTGACAGCAGCACATCAACAGCATGAACTGAAATTGATCATTGACAGCAGTACATCAACAGCATGAATTGAAATTGATCATTGACAGCAGCACATCAACAGCATGAATTGAAATTGATCATTGACAGCAGCACATCAACAGCATGAAATGAAATTGATCATTGACAGCAGCACATCAACAGCATGAAATGAAATTGATCATTGACAGCAGCACATCAACAGCATGAAATGAAATTGATCATTGACAGCAGCACATCAACAGCATGAACTGAAATTGACCATTGACAGCAGCACATCAACAGCATGAACTGAAATTGATCATTGACAGCAGCACATCAACAGCATGAAATGAAATTGATCATTGACAGCAGCACATCAACAGCATGAAATGAAATTGATCATTGACAGCAGCACATCAACAGCATGAACTGAAATTGATCATTGACAGCAGCACATCAACAGCATGAAATGAAATTGATCATTGACAGCAGCACATCAACAGCATGAACTGAAATTGATCATTGACAGCAGCACATCAACAGCATGAACTGAAATTGACCATTGACAGCAGCACATCAACAGCATGAATTGAAATTGATCATTGACAGCAGCACATCAACAGCATGAATTGAAATTGATCATGACAGCAGCACAGTATTAAACCGCTCAAAAACAAAAGAAAGAAAGAAAAGAAAAGAAAAAAGAAAGAAAAAGGAAAAGGAAAAAAAAAAGAAATGCATGCATTTTCCACGAATTAATGCCCATATACTGACTTCCGCTTAGGTCAGGGGCGAGTGACCGACCTTTTCAAACGCAATGCTGCGCGGATGAAAACTGTTAAATCCGGTCTTGGAAAGCATGGGGTTAATCCAGGCTTGGAAGTCAAGGGGTTACACCTTGTTTGTATGGCAGTGCATTTTTCTATGATGTGTAGGAACATGAACAATATTCAAACGAAAACAACATTCACTTTTTCTTATTTGAAGACTGTGCTGTTGTGGTGGTGGTTATAATTATGGTTGTTATTATCATCGTTTATTATTATTATTATTGTTATTACTATTATTATTATGGTTGTTGTTGTTGTTGTTGTTGCTGTTGTTATCATTATAATCATTACATTATCATTACAGTCGTTGTGATTGTTATTGTTGTTTTTTCGTTATTCGAAGAATATGTTGAGCATTATTATCATTAATGATGATGATGATAATAATAATGATGATAATAATGTAATACGAGTAACAATAAAGAGTATCAGAACAATCGTAATATCTATGATAACAACAACAATAATAATAATAATAACAATAACAACTACAGTAGCAACAACAACAACAACAATGATGCAAAGAAGAAGAAGAATGGTGATGATGATGATGATGATGACGATGATGATGATGATGATGACGATGATGAGGAGGACGATGATGATGATGATAATGATGATGATGATGATGATGATGACGATGACGATGATGACGATGATGATGATGATGATGACGATGATGATGATGATGATGACGATGATGAGGAGGACGATGATGATGATGATAATGATGATGATGATGATGATGATGCCAAGAAGAAAAAGGAGGGGAGGGGGAGGAGGACAAATGGAAAATAAAACATTCGTATTATTGTTCGCGTTGTGAGCGCTTCCCTGCTAATTCTTCCATGCTGCTGCTTTTTTTTTTTCTTTTTTTTTTTTTTCTTTTTTTTTTAAATGGACTGCTCCTCTTCAGGATCCGCACTTGTGGCCTGTATCATGTCACCGTGACATGACCTTGAATCGAATCCCATGGTGTTTCTGCGATTCTAGCTGGGGAGGACGATCGTGCGAGCGAGCGAGAGAGCGAGCGAGAGAGGAGAGAGAGAGAGAGAGAGAGAGAGAGAGAGAGAGAGAGAGAGAGAACAAAAGAAAGCCTTCTTCTCTGTGTGTGTGAACGCACTGTTTTCCCAATCTTAGATAGCTGTTACAAGATAAAAGCATCAATGTTGTTCTGGTGGTGGAGGGAGGGGGTGGGAGGAAGTAACGCTATGATTACAGATCTGCTCCGGAGGGTGGTTTCGCGGCGATCTGACATTTTATAAAGCTCCTCGTAGACGTCAGCAGCCAGGGCTGCAGTAACAGGAACCTTGGGTGTGGCTGTGTAGGGTGTCTAGAGACGACGAGCTGTTTGGGGGGAAATAACACCGCAAGGCGAGCACCGGAGATCGTGCAAGAATAGGGGTGGGGGTGGAGGGGAGGGGGAGGGGGGATATCGGAGAATCGTCTGAAGTTACGTTGCTAACAGCATGGAACTGGTTTGAACAGAAAAAAAAAAAAATGGCACGTTTGAAATTTGCAGAAGCCCTGCTGTATCGAGTTCAGGATGGAAAAAAGAAATGAATTTCAGCATATTCTTTAGAAAGAAAGACAAACAGACAGACAGACAGAGAGAAAGACAGACAGACAGAAAGAAAGAAAGCATGAAAGAAAGAAAGAAAGGATGGATGGAAGTAAGGAAGGAAGGAAGGTAAGAAAGAAAGAAAGAAAGAAAGAAAGGAAGGATGGAAGGAAGGAAGCAAAAAAGAAAAGAAGGAAGCAAGGTAGAAAGAAAGAAAGAAACAAAGAAACAAAGGAAGGATGGATGGAAGGGAGGAAGGAAGGAAGAAAGAAGAAAAAGAAACAAAGAAAGGAACGATGGAAGGAAGAAAGAAAGAAAGAAAGGAACGACGGAAGGAAGAAAGAAAGGAAGGAAGGAAGGAAGGAAGGAGGAAGGAAGGAAGGAAGGAAGGAAGAAGGAAGGAAGGAAGGAAGGAAGGAAGAACAGGACTGAGCATGATGTATTTCGATCTCACTGTTCACATCAAGCACATCGCTGGATTATGCAACAGCAGCAACAACAACAACAAAAATCGTTTTGTTGAGAATGAATACAGACGTGTGCGTTACAGTGTTAATGTCACACTTATTCGCATCTGTTGTGTGTGTGTGTGTGTGTGTGTTGTGTGTGTGTGTGTGTGTGCGTGTGTGTGTGTGTGTGTGAACGAAAGCGATCAAACGTGTTATTATGACTGCCCTGAATGAGTGAGTAGAAGAAAAAAGTTTTTAAAAAGATACGAGAGAGGAGGGTGGATCGGATATTAGATTGGGAGGGACGTATGTGTGTGTGTGTGTGTGTGTGAGAGAGAGAGAGAGAGAGAGAGAGAGAGAGAGAGAGAGAGAGAGAGAGAGAGAGGTGGATGTGTAGACGTAATAAAGGGAGACGGACAGAGAAAGGAGGGACATGGGGAAAGGAAAAGAGGTGGGGGAGGGGGGTCAATAAGCAAAGACAATAGCAAAGAGAAATAGAGGCATGGGCGTAATGAGACAGACAGACAGACAGACAGATAGACAGACTGACTGACTGACTGATTGACTGACTGACTGACTGACAGGCAGGCAGACAGACATATAGAAAGAGACGACAGACAGATAGACAGACAAACAGACAAATAGTCACACACACACACGCGCGCGCACGCATGAACACATATACACACACAGGGGGAGAAAAAGACGGAGAGAGAAAGAGAGAGAGAGACAGAGAGAGACAGAGAGAGAGAGAGACAGAGAGAGAGTAAAAGAAGAACAGAGAGACATAGACAGTCACACAAACACAGAGGGGGGTAGGGAGGGAAAGACAAGAGAGAGAGAGAGAGAAGAAGGAGACAGACAGACAGACAGACAGACAGACAGACAGACAGACAGATCGACTAAAAGAAAGACAGAGAGACAGAGACAGCCACACACAGAGACAGATAGACAGACAGACGGACGGACTACAAGAAAGATAAGAGACTGAGACAGCCACACGAAGAGAGAGAGGGAGAGAGAGACACACGCACACAGAGAGACAGGCAGACAGACTTAAAGAAAGACAGAGAGGCAGAGGCAGCCACACAAAGAGTGAGAGAAACACACAGACTAAAAGAAAGACAGAGAGACAGAGACAGCCACACCAGCAGAGAGAGAGACAGAGACAGCCACACCAACAGAGAGAGACAGAGAGAAATAACAAGAGGCCATACATTATGGCCCAACGCTTTACTAGGACACACACACACACACACAAACACACACACACACACACACACACACACACACGCACGCACGCACGCACGCACGCACGCACGCCGCACGCACGCACGCACGCACGCACGCACGCACGCACCACACACACACACACACACACACACACACACACACACACACACACAAGAAAGAGAGAGAGAGAGAGAGAGAGAGAGAGAGAGAGAGAACAAGACGCCATACATCATCGCCTAACGCTTTACCAAAAGGAAGACAGAGAGACAGAGACAGCACACAGACATAGGGAGAGAGAGAGAGAGAGAGAGAGGGGGGGCACAGAGAGAGAGAGACAGACAGAGAGACAGAGACAACCAAACAAACACAGAGAGACAGACAGAAATAACAAGACCCAATACATTATCGCCCAACGCTTTACCCAGCTTCCCGCCCACCCACCCCTCCCCATCCTCCCCCACTCCCACCCCCACCCCCCCACCCCCACCCCCACCCCAGAAAAAACCGCGAGAGCCATAATAACAGTAACAACAATAATGATCATAACAATAACAATAATAACACTGCCGGAACAACAACACCACGGTGTAAAGAGGTGGGGAAGGGGGGGGGGGGATATGCAGAGTCAGTGCTTTCGATGCGCCACCGTAGGAGGTGTGGAAGGAGGGACAGGGAGGGGGTGGGGGCTGGGGGGTAGGGATGAGGTGAGGGTTAATGTGTTGGGCTAGCTGCGATGCTCGGCTAGGGAGGGCTTCTTCCCCTCCCCCCCCCCCTCCTCTCCCCCCCCCCCCCCCCCCCCCTCCCCTTTCTTCCCCTCCTCCCTACTCCAAGGGTTGTCGCTGGCGAGAGGTCCGAGCCCACAGTTACGAATAAGACCCAAACGCTGTATGTTCTCTATCACACACACACTGAGCTACATGTGACTTCTTTCAAGATACAAGAATACTTTATTATCTTAATTCTGAAAAATTACAATCGTGCTGCTGACTAGCTATGAATTGGCGACATAAATAAATATTTTTTTAAAATCAATTTAGTTATAATGTAAAACTTCATACATGTAGATAAACACATACCACACACAACACACACACACACACACACACACACACACACACACACACACACACACACACTACACACACACGCACGCACGCACGCACGCACCACTTTGCTTAAAAACAGAAATAACACTGTCGGGCTTAAATTCACATTAAAAGAAGCATTTAAGTGTATGTACATAATAAATGTTCAAACAATAGTAAAACACATTTGACTAAACAGCAATATTTATAATAGATTTTCAGTGTTGCACAATGGTCACACTTTATTTCACAGAATAGTGATAGCAAAGCTTATAAGATAGCTCTCGGTGTCCCTGTCCATGCCTCAACACTAAAAACCTACACAGAAATAGGAATTTTGCCTTCTGCCGAAAATATGAAACTTGCTTCAGCAAAATATATATTAAGGAGTCATTCAACGCAAAATTCATGTATCAAGGAAACTGGTTTAAAATCAGAAATACATTTTCCAAAGCGAGCACAAAGTTTTGACTCTGTAAAAACTATAGGCTCCTATACGTCCCAATTATTTACAGACGCTGGTGTTGAACCCCAAACAGTAGCTCCTCAAACGAGTTACAGTAATATTCCTCAATGGGAGCTTAGTAAGGCTAATTTCGATATTAATTATACAGATTTAAGGAAAAGTGATGGGACCATGCTGCCAACATATGTCAAGGCACATATAAATGAAAATTATATAAATCATCTTAAAATATATACAGACGGTTCTCTACTTGAAAACCAATTATCAGGTGCTGCATTCATTATTCCATCATTAAAAATAGAGAAATCGTATCACATTGGGAAAAATTTCTCTGTATTCACAGCAGAGCTAATTGCCATTATTATGGCACTGAACTATCTTCTTAGTTTTCCATATTCGATATTTCAAATATTATTTTGTGTCGATTCAAAATCTGTCTTACAAGCTTTAAAATATTCTCATACAAGAGTGAGAGGAGAACTGATATCTGAGATATACCATTTAATTCATTTTTTGTCTTTACGTGGTTCTTCTTTGACTTTTGTTGGATTCCATCACATTGTGGTTTAGCAGCAAATGAAAGGGTTGATCGGTTAGCCAAAAATAGTGCAGCTAAGGAAAAGAGCTTTACAAAAATAAATATTCCTTTATCCTTGTATGAAAATCACAGCCTTTTAGGTAAAGCATCATGGGATTCGGTGATACGAAGACAAAAAGAGTGTCCAAACATAATAAAGGACAACAAGGGAAAATTCTTTAAGAAGCTTGTAAAACATAAAACGGGACACAATCTCCATCAGGAACGGATTTTGAAGAGTCCGATCTTTAGACTCAGACTTGATGCATACAAAACAAAATATTGTAAAAATGTCATTTGCATTTGTGGCCAAAATATTACTCCATTCCATGTCATCTTTCTTTGCAGAAATACTAAAAAATATTTACCTACTTGGTTATCAAGTTTGAACCCATCAATCGCGAATTTTTGGGACATTTTTGGGAACGAAGCGAAGGCTATAGAAGATGTTAGGGCAATTGTTAAGAGTCCAGTTGGCCATTTACTTTGATTCTCGAGTTATTTGTTTGATTTATTTTCTTCTTATTTCAATGGTTAAAAATGTTTTGTTTCTTTAAAAATGTTCATATATGAATCCAGGCTAAAGTAGTTTACCGTTATGCCGGTAGATTAGAATGGGGTTAAAGTGATGGTCACTTATTGGTATCTCATTAATTAAATAGACTATGCATGCAAAGATTAGCATACTACACTACCTCCACACTCTATACACTTTTAATGACATTTTTTAAAAACAACACACACATTTATGCCCCCCCCCCCCCCCCCCCCCCACCACACACACACGTGACATACACACACACCGGCCCCTTTTCCATGTGTTTTTTGTTTTGTCTTTGTTTGTTTGTTTGCCTGTTCGTTTGTCTCTTGTTTTTGTCTAAGATCACTGTAAAGTGGATAGACATTAAATTAAAGAACGAACGAACACACACACACACACACACACACACCACACACACACACACACACACACACACACACACACACAAAAGAATCTTTTTCACAGAGGCAAGGATGCCATTTCCATCTGTCCAGATTGCCTTGTTACTTACTACATGACCTCCAGCTGTGACCCCCTAACTCTGACCTGTTCACGGATGGATGAAGATGACTGGAGCGGTGTCATGCCGGGGGAGTCATCCTCCCATCTCGGATTTAGCCGTCAGGACAGAAACACGTGAAAGACCTACCACCAGCTTCCTTCCTTTTTTTGTTCCTTCTTTACTTCCATCCTTCCTTTCTTTCTTTCTTCCTTTCTTCCATCCTTCCTTTTTTCTGTCTTCCATCCTTCCTTCCTTTCTTTCTTTCTTCCTTCTTCTTCCATCCTTCCTTTCTTTCTTTCTTCCTTTCTTCCATCCTTTCCTTTCTTTCTTTCTTTCTTCCATCCTTCCTTTCTTTCTTTCTTCCATTCTTTCTTTCTTTCTTCCATCCATCCTTCCTTTCTTTCTTTCTTCCATTCTTTCTTTCTTTCTTCCATCCATCCTTCCTTTCTTTCTTTCCATCCTTCCTTCCTTTCTTTCTTTCTTCCATTCTTTCTTTCTTTCTTCCATCCATTCTTCCTTTCTTTCTTTCTTCCATTCTTTCTTTCTTTCTTCCATCCTTTCTTTCTTTCTTTCTTTCTTTCTTTCTTCCATCCTTCCTTTCTTTCTTTCTTCCATTCTTTCTTTCTTTCTTTCCTTCCTTCTTTCTTTCTTCCATCCTTTTTTTCTTTCTTTCTTCCATCCTTCCTTCTTTTCTCTTCTTTCTTTCTTCCATCCTTTCTTTCTTTCTTTCTTCCATCCTTCCTTTCCTTTCTTTCTTTCTTCCATTCCTTTCTTTCTTTCTTTCCATTCCTTCCTTCTTCTTTCTTCCTCTTTCTTTCTTTCTTCTTTCTTCCATCCTCTTCTTTCTTCTTTCTTTCCTTCCATCCTTCTTTTTCTTCTCTTCTTTCTTTCTTTCTTCCATTCTTTCTTTCTTTCTTTCTTTCTTCTTCCTTCCTTTCTTTCTTTCTTTCTTTCTTTCTTTCTTTCTTCTCACTTCTTTCTTTCTTCCTTCCATCCTTCCTTTCTTCCTTTCTTCCATCCTTTTTTTTTCTTTCTTCCATCCTTCCTTTCTTTCTTTCTTTTTCCTTTCTTTCTTTCTTCCATCCTTCCTTTCTTTCTTCCATCCTTCCTTTCTTTCTTTCTTCCTTTCTTTCTTTCTTCCATCCTTCCTTTCTTCTTCTTTCTTCCTTTCTTTCTTTCTTCCATCCTTCCTGTCTTTCTTCCATCCTTCCTTTCTTTCTTCCATCCTTCCTTTCTTTCTTTCTTCTTTCTTTCTTTCTTCCATCCTTCCTTTCTTTCTTCCATCCTTCCTTTCTTTCTTCCATCCTTTCTTTCTTTCTTTCTTTCTTTCTTTCTTTCTCATCCTTCCTTTCTTCTTCCATCCTTCCTTTCTTTCTTCCATCCTTTCTTTCTTTCTTTCTTTTTCTCTTCCTTCCTTCCTTCCATCCTTTCTTTTTTCTTCTTTCTTCTTTCCTTCTTCATCCTTCCTTTCTTTTTACCTTTCATGCATTCTTTCTGTCTGTCTGTCTTCTGGTCCCTCCCTCACCTCCCTTGCTCCTTTCCCTTCCTCTTCTGCACACCTCCCCTCCCCCCTCCCCCCCCCCCCCCCCCCCCCCCCCTCCCCCCCGCCCCTTTCTCCGTCTCTCCTCGTCTCTTCCTCGTACCACTCACCAACTCTGCTTGCTCCCTGTGGATTGCCGGTGCAGGGGGGCTACGGCGGGCCGGGCCTGGGTGTGGCTGTGGACGGGGGAGGTCGGAATGAGCGGCGTGGGTGCAGTGCCACTGAGGTAGCACAGAAAGAAGATAGGACAGCAACAATAACAACAACAACAACAAAGGAAAAAGAAAAAGGAAAAGAAAAATGAGAATGATGACGATGATGATGATGATAACGACGACGACGATGATGATGACGACGGCGACGACGACGACGACGATGACGACGACGACGACGACGATGATGATGATGATGATGATGATGATGATAATGTGATGTAACAATAATGACAATGATGAAGATGGCGATATTAATGACGAACACCTGCACAATTAGCGTGTGAACCTTACTTTTGTTGTTATTGTTGTTACCAAACCCACCACCAAAGCAACAATCTGCAGTGCATGCTTGAGGGAATTGTTAGGATGGGAGAAAGGGTGGAGGTGGATTTTTTTTCGGGTGGGGGGGGGAGGGGGAGGGGGGCAGAGGGTGGCTGGGCGAAGCAGGGGGTGGTGGTGGGAGGGGGAAACAGGGTGGAAGTGTAGCGGTGAGCGGAAGTTAAAAAAAAAAAAAAAAAAAAAAAAAAAAACGCGCCAAGTGGGCTAATCCTAACACCCGAGCGCGGATTTCCTTCGGGAGAGACAAGCAACGAGATGTTGTGTTCTGTCTTGTGCGTGTGTGTGTGTGTGTGTGTGTGTGTGTGTGTGTGTGTGTGTGTGTCCCCGTCTCTCTCTCTCTCTCTCTCTCTCTCTCGCTCTCGCTCTCTGTACTTTCTCTCTTTCCCTCCCCCTCCTTCTCTCTCTCTCTCTTCTTTTTCTCTCTTTCCCCCCCTCCTCTCTCTCTCCTCTCTTCCTCTTTTCTCTCTCTCTCACTCCTCTCTCCTTCTCCTCCTCGCTCTCTCTCTCTCTCTCTCCTCTCCTCTCTCTCTCTCTCTCTCTCTCTCCTTTCCTTTCCCTACTCCTCTCTCTCCTCTCCTTCTCTCCCCCTCTCTCTTCATCTCCCTTCCTCCCTACTGTCTCCTCTCTCTCCTCTCTCTCCCCCCTCTCTCTCTCTCCCTCCCCCTCTCTGTCTCTCTCTCTCTCTCTCTCTCCCCTCTCTCTTCGTCCCCCCTTCTCCTCTCCTCTCCTCTCTTTCTCTCTCTCTCCCCTCTCTCTCTCTCTCCCCCCTTCCTCTCCCTCCCTCTCTCTCCCTCTCTCTCTCTCTTCTCTCTCCCTCTCTCCTCCTCTCTCTCTCTCTCTCTCTCTCTCTCTCTCTCTCCACGTGACGACCATGACTTATTCATGGCGGAGGCCCAGGCACGGCCTGCCCCATACATGACTTATTCATCGATGATATCGTCACGAGCCACGGCAGCGAGCAGAGATTGGGCTGCCCCCGAGAGCGTTAACGCCATGTCCTGCGGTGGGGGAGAAGGGGGGGGAGAGGAGGGAGGGGTGGGGGAGGGGAAAGAGGCGGGGGAAGGGGGAGAAAAAAGGTGGTTGGGGGAGGGGGAGGAAGTGGGGCAGAGGAGGAGGAGGGGGGAAGATTGGGGGGGGGGGCGGGTATGACTCGGAGTAGGGTGTAGGGGCTTGGGAAGAAGGGAGGGAACTGTGGAGGGATCGGGGAGGGGGGGGGGGGTCCTTGTCTAATGTCTTTCTGTTTACAGAGTGAGAAGCAATCCTCTAGTAGAGGAGGCTAGCATGACAACGTCTTTCGACCCTGGAAAAAAGAGGGGGGGGGGGGGGGGGGGGGGGGGGGGGGGGGGGCGAGGGCGAAGGGGAAGAGGGTGGAGGTGGAGAAGGTTGGTGATGGTGGAAAGGATAAGGGTTCAGGAGAACAGGGGGGGGGGGAGAGGAAGGAGGGTGATATGTGTAAGCATCTCTCTTCCGCTATGTCTGTACCTGTATCTCGTATCTGTTGATTCGTCGTTATATTCGATCTGAGCTGAGAGAGAGAGAGAGAGAGAGAGAGAGAGAGAGAGAGAGAGAGAGAGAGAGAGAGACGACAGACCGACAGACCGACAGAAATGGGGGACAGGGGTTAGGCAGGAAAGTCATGCATTATCGGAGGGGGGGGGGGGGGGGTTAGAATTAATGAGTTCCATTTTCCTCACGGTGACATGGTTTATGTCCGTCAAGTTGTTAAAAAGCATGCCCCGATGCCAGAAAAGAACTTTCTCACGCGCTGTTTGTCTTGTCCATCGGTAAGACAACAGACACTCAAACGATCGGGGCAAAGGTGAGCAAGGTAGAAAGGAAACGGGCAAAGGGGCAGCACTGGCATTTATTGACCACAGAAACATCGACAGAAACCGGTTGTTTTCAAGCAAAGGAAAGGGTAACAGCAAAATTAACTCACTCACGTCGCAGTGAAAGAAGCCGTACTTCTCTCCCTCATATCGCACGAAATTTGAAAAAAAAAAAAAAAAAAAAAAGGGTCATTGAACATCGTCAGCCGTATGCACAGGTATAAAAAAAAAAAAAATCGGCGGAGAGTAAAAAGAAAATGGAGGCTAAATTTAATTTGGCGTGATAGCGGTGGAGTTGGCAGTTACCCTCAATCGAAAATGGTATCCTAGTCAGACGAATATGTCCGACACTACCTTCACGGCAAGCAGTTGTGTCGGAATGCCGTTTCCAGTTCGACTCGAGTGAGTTAAAAGAACTGAAAAGAAAAAAAAAACTGAGCAGGGACGAGGGGAAGAGAAGGTGTGTGTGTATGGGGTAGGGGTGTGGGGGATGGGGGGTAGGGTGCAGGTGGGAAGTGGAGGGAATAGGGAGGAAGGGGGAAGCTGGCTGGGGAGGGGGAGGGGGGAGGGTGCATCAGCAGCAGTGGCGGGAGCTACAGCTGAAATCCCCTCCCCAAAACAAGGGAAACAAAGAAAACCCTGTGGTAATAACAAGCTGACAAACTCATTTTGCCGAGAGATTAAAAGAGCAATTGCATCTGCAGCAGTTGGCGCTTAATTACGTGACAGAAAACAAGACAATGTTTATCGCCTTCATAAGGATAGGACTAAAACACAAACACTCGCGCGCACGCGCGCACGCACACATACACATACGCATGCGCGCGCGCACTCACGCACGCATACACGCACGCGCACATACACACACGTGCGACGCGCACCCTTATGTGTGTGTGTGAGCTTGTGTTTAATGTGTGTGTGTGTGTGTGCGCGCGCGCACGCGCACGTGCGCTGGCATAAACAAACCTGTGCTGTCAAAGGAAATGAAGCCAGAAATAAAGCAAACGAAAAAACATATGATTTACTCTCTCTCTCTCTCTCTCTCTCTCTCTCTCTCTCTCTTTATTCTCTCTCTCTCTATCTCTTTATCTCTCTCTCTGGCCAGGTTCGACTACCTCTAGCACAAAGTTCCTGTGTATTCACCTTCGTCTGTGGGTTTGTCTAACATGTAGCAAGATGACACAATTTAAAAACAAAAATCCAACAATAACAAAGAATGGCAGAATAGTGGAATGTGCCCCAGGGATAGGTGTGTTGGGGGGGGGGGGGGGGGGGGGGGGGGGGGGGGGGCTTTTAATTTTGGTGCGTGTCCGTGATACGGATCGGGACCACAGGGCAGATAAACGAAAAGCATGAAGAAGAGAGAGAGAGAGAGAGAGAGAGAGAGAGAGAGAGAGAGAGAGAGAGAGAGCTTTGTGGAGGTTTGTGTTCTCCGTGATGCCCTTGGAGTGAAAGATGTGTTAGGGGCTGAAACCCAACAGACGCAGTTGGGAGCATGTGCGATGTGGGAAAGAGCCAGAGCTCGGAGCGGATTTAGAACTGGCCAATGATATGAACTGCGCATGTGGGGTTAAACAGGGCGACGCCTGCAATCCAATTGTATTCTTTTCCTGTCTGCCAGTGAGCTTGGAGCCGGAGTAATTAGTGATGGGATGCATGGGGATTTAATGACGATTTTATGACGCTTGGTGCTAATTGTTTTTGTTGTTGTTGTTGTTGTTGTTGTTGTTGTTTTCCTTTATAATCTGATGGTGTGTGTTGTTTTTTTTTATATCAGAGACGGTGAGCCTTTTATACATACAACTACTTTAGTTTACGACCCGCGCTTGTAGTGAAGGTTCATTTGGATGGAAAAGGAAAAACAGCATTGCATTTTGTTAGATAGCTATTTATGGTCACAAGACCGATGATTATATTAAAAGCTAGTTTTCTATGCTTGTGAATAATCAGATATAGTTTTCTCTACGTCTTTGAGTGGCGTTAGTACCGGCAAAGACCTGGTTAGCAGTGCAAAAAAAAAAAAAAGTTGCTTTGTATTATGCAATAAAGTATAATTATCCTCAATTTCACGTTTTGAATTTAAATTTCCAAGAAGTTTGATGGGCAATTACAACCGAATGAGCAGTTTGGGTCCAGATTATGGGGGCCGGAATAGCTCAGTTGGTAGAGCGCCGGACTCGTGATCCTGGGGTTGCGGGTTCGAATTTCGGTACAGGGGGATTTTTTCCCTCGGATTTAAAATTGGTTCTGACTCCAGTCCCCATACAGTCCTTCGAATGAGACTATAATCCGAGGTTCCGTGTGTGAACGCACGCATAACATCTTCCACACACGTCAAATTCCATCACCAACTTTCGGAAGAGAAGGCCAGTTTGGCCGTTGGTATGGATGACACGTTACACATAGCATGCACCTTCCCCGAAGATGGAGTATGGCTGCCTTAATGGCGGGATAAAAAAAAACGGTCATACACACAAAACTCTACTACCTGTCTATACAGGCAGTGTCCGCAGGAGTATCAGAAAGAAAGAAAAGGTCCTGATTATGAGGATTAAGCAACATGGCCATACCTCGCGAATCTGTTCCTCTAAAAAATATGGATGGGTAGGTAGGCGAACCCAGAATGATCTTGTTAATGGCCACAAGAGGGCATTCCCCATGTACCTTGTCCCTGGGTTGAATGCATCTCGCTATCTGCGTTATTTACTGCGTATGGAGGATTACTGCACACTATAGCCAGGCTTCGAATGTATTGGATGATATTGGTCGGGGAAAGCATATTGGATAAGTGAAGTACACATGTGTGTGCTTGAGTACTACTGATTTGGAAGTTGTAGACTTGCTTGTGAGTTTGTACACTGTATTCGCCAACAACTGACCGCAGAGGGGCAATGGTATGTGAAAGATTGATTTCTTTTTGATCATCAGAACACATTTTTGTCAAAGTCATCGCTTCAAACTTTATCTGATTTTAGACAAGGAGAGACACCTAAATATAAGATAAGGCTTGGAGAATCGGTGTTGGCGGTTTATCAGTGTACAGTAAAAACAAAAACAAAAAGGAAAAAAAATAGTAACTTCAGTGATTTGCTTTGTCCTCTTTGTGAGTCACCAAAAACAACTTGCATTCTGTTGTTTGTTGTCCTGTCCTCAGGAACAACATTAACAAATAATTGTGTTTATCCAAAATATTGTAGACAGCCTTCCCTATTCAGACTGACTCTAATGACGTCCTCAACTTCTACAGACGTTGTGTCCTCGCGCATGCGTGTGTGCATGTTGTGTGTGTGTGTGTGTGTGTGTGTGTGTGTGTGTGTGTGTGTGTGTGTGTGTGTGTGTGCATGTGTGTGTGTGTGTGTGAGAGAGAGAGAGAGAGAGAGAGAGAGGGGGGGGGGAGAGAGAGAGAGAGAGAGAGAGAGAGAGAGAGAGAGAGAGAGAATCGTAATATGCGATCAGCTTTAGAAAAACAAACACAAAAACAAAAGAAACGTCTTAATGCATTTTGTTCGATGTTGCATTACGCCATGTATATGTGATTCCTATCATACATTACTCTATACTTCCTTTTATAAAGAGACAGGAGCTACCTGTAAATAAACCATCTTTTTCTCTCTCGATCCCCCCCCCCCCCCCCCTTTCAATCCTTACTGCAGCCTGCATCTGACCTCCCTCCCTCTCTCTCCTCTCTCTCTCTCTCTCTCTCTCTCTCTCTCTCCTTCTGTCTCTTTACCCTCCTCACCCCCACCCCCTCCCGCTTCCTGTCCACCCGCTCTCCCTTTCTCTCTCTTCACCACTCTTCCCCTCTTCTCCAGTGTCCTTCCTTTTCCCCCGTTTTGTCTCCCCTTCCCTCAGGGTATACCTCCAAACATTATGTTGCTTTGTCTACCCATTCCAACAACACCACTTAAAACATGGAGGACTAAATCGGTTGCAATTGCAAGGGAACCATCCATGGATACGATGTACTGAATAAGGTACAAAAAAGGTTACCCCCCCCCCCCCCCCACCTCCCCCGCCTCATCCCTAAAGCCTTGGAGTCTAAAAAAAAAAGTCAGAAGTTCACAGTGTCTGGAGAATGATAAAAGGAAGGTGTGGACCCGTCTCTGCTTTCCGCCGCTTTTAACCTTCGCTGAACTGAATCAAATATCCCTTGACTGCTGGTTCAAGAGAAGGGTTTTTTCAAGGTGAAAAAAAAAAAATCCCCGATCCCACACGTGGTTTGAACCTATGATCATCAGCCCCACAGGCAACCGCTCTGAGCCTGTGATCATCGGCCTCCTCTCTAGCTTGAACGACGGCTGACAAAAACAAATGATGATTGTTTGTTTGTTTGCTTTGTCATGTAAATAATGATACCCTGATTGACAGAACGCTTAGTTATTCATCGCTCACCTGGCAGACAACCCCCTCCCTCCCTCTCTCTCTCTCTCTCTCTCTCTCTCTCTCTCTCTCTCTCTCTCTGTGTTCCCATCTCCATGCTGGAATAGCTCATTTGGTATAGCGCTGGACTCATGATCTCGGTGATCTTTTGGGATTCGGGTTCGAATCTCCGACAGACCGTTTCAGTACAGGGGGATTTTCCCCCCTCGGCGTGAGCATGGATTTTGTTTCTCTCCATTTGCAGAGAAGTCCTTTAAATGAGACTATAACACCGAGGTTCCATGTGCGAACACAACATCTTGCACACATGTAAAATCCATCACCAACTATCAGAAGAGAAGGCCAGCTTGACCCTAGGTAGGACTGACAAATATACACATAGCATGCACCTTAAGTGAAAAATCCTGATAGAGTCTGGCCAGTGGATCTGACCCTAGGTAGGACTGACAAATATACACATAGCATGCACCTTTAGTGAAAAAATCCGCTGATGGAGTGTCTGTGCCCTTAGTGAAGATCTGGCCCTAGGCAGGACTGACAAATATACACATAGCATGCACCTTAGTGGAAAAAACGGAAGAGCGAGTTGAAAACTGAGTGATAATCGCCTGGACAACTGGGGAAAAAAGAAAATTGCAGCGCCAGCGGGCAGCTCCGCACTGGGCTCTACCCTGGTAGGCAGCCCGTTGTGTCAACGAGAGCGTGGATTGTCAAGCGCGAAATAGAGTTTGGTCTCTGTCCAGAATAGCTGCTAAGGTTCAGACCTGTCCATGCGATGGCACTGTCTCCCCCCCCCCCCCATCCCCCCCCCCCCCCACCCCCCCCTCCTCCCCCCTCTCCCTCTTCTTCTTCTGTCTGTCTCTTCTTTGTCTTTCTTGCTAATGCATTGCTGGTACTTTCAGGTAAGGGCATGACGTAAACTCTCCCTCCCCCTCCCCCCTCTCATCCCTCCCCTCTTCTTCTTCTGTCTGTCTCTTCTTCGTCTCTCTTGCCTTGTGCATAGCTGGTACCTTTAGGCAAGGGAATTACTCTCTTCTTCTGTCTGTCCTCTTCTTCGTCTTTTTGCTTGTGCATTGCTGTACCTTTAGGAAGGATGACTCCCCCCCCCCCCCCCCCCCCCCCTCCCCCCCCTTCTTCTGTCTGTCTCTCGTTTTGTCTGTCTTGCATTGCTGGTACCTTTAGGTAAGGTTGGTCTGTCTTGCATGCTGGTACCTTTAGGTAAGGTTGGTCTGTCTTGCATGCTGGTACCTTTAGGTAAGGTTGGTCTGTCTTGCATTGCTGGTACCTTTAGGTAAGGTTGGTCTGTCTTGCATGCTGGTACCTTTAGGTAAGGTTGGTCTGTCTTGCATTACTGGTACCTTTAGGTAAGGTTGGTCTGTCTTGCATTCTGGTACCTTTAGGTAAGGTTGGTCTGTCTTGCATTGCTGGTACCTTTAGGTAAGGTTGGTCTGTCTTGCATTGCTGGTACCTTTAGGTAAGGTTGGTCTGTCTTGCAGTGCTGGTACCTTTAGGTAAGGTTGGTCTGTCTTGCATTGCTGGTACCTTTAGATAAGGTTGGTCTGTCTTGCATTACTGGTACCTTTAGGTAAGGTTGGTCTGTCTTGCATTGCTGGTACTTTTAGGTAAGGTTGGTCTGTCTTGCATTGCTGGTACTTTTAGGTAAGGTTGGTCTGTCTTGCATTGCTGGTACCTTTAGGTAAGGTTGGTCTGTCTTGCAGTGCTGGTACCTTTAGGTAAGGTTGGTCTGTCTTGCATTGCTGGTACCTTTAGGTAAGGGCATATCTAATTACATCGAACTCCACACTGATACTCTCCTCCGGCTGACCTTACCTGCCTCTCTAGCTGAAGTCCAACCGCCAGACAACCCCAACGAATCACGTTCTCATCGATGGACGGTCGGTAACCTAACGTTACGGTGGGCAGCAGTCAAAAACCCGACTGTACACCCCCCCCCCCCCCTCCCCCCTCTCCCTCCACCCTTCCCCGCCCGCTCGACATCCAGCCGACCTGAACCGCCGCTTCGCCCTACCATGAAGCGAAACATGGGGGACCAGCCGATGAATTATTCTGCGGGCGACATCAAAAGGAAGAGGACGCGGGGGATGAAAGGGCTGGGCGGCCTTGACAGCGCGGCGCGTTCAGCGAAGCGGACACACGCCCCCCATCGATTGGGCAGGTGCGGGGAGTGAAGAACGTGGAGAGGGGAAAACAAAGGAACAAACAACAACAGAAAGACTGTAAACCAGGGACACAATGGGCGATCAAAGAGACGCCTGGGATGCTTGGGGTTGGCATTTAGGGAGACGTCATATTGGAAAGCTATGTTGCTAATGAAGGGAGAGAAAGAACAAAAAAAAAGGTGTACCTGCCTGATATGTCGTTTTCGCATCTGAAAACGGTTGGTTCAACCTTTTAGAAACACTGTGCAAATGCTTAGTAACACACACACAAACACCTACGCTGTGTCTCTGTCTCTGTCTCTGTCTCTCTGTTCTCTGTCTCTGTCTCTGTCTCTCTCTCTCTCTCTCTCTCTCTCTCTTTTCTCTTGCGCACGCGCGCGCGCACACACACCACAACACATACGCAACACACACACACACACACACACACACACACACACACACACACACACACACACACACACACACACACATTAGACTACGCACTTGCCATCAAGGAAAACACAGGAATATTGTATGGCTAGAGCAAATCAACAACTTTGTATTCAGGTGAAGACGAAACGAACATGCACAACCACACTAGCTGGTTTCTGACGTCTGTACACCGTAACAGCGTACAGTATTTCTACACTCAAACTAATAACCCCGCTGAACACGATTTTAAGTACCTGCAGACGGCTGGCTCGGCAAATCCAGTAATAAAAGAAATGGTAGTTAGTCCTCTTTACTGTGTTTAAAGTTCACAAACAAGTCTGAGAACGACACATTTCGTGACGAAGATGATCATGGGAAGCCTTC
>CM065740.1:49387833-49397833 GCA_033310375.1 Conus canariensis
AAAGGAACATATTTCCAAGTTAGAAAACCAGATAATAACTCTAGGCAAAGAAAACCATTCCTTGAAAACACAAATAGGAACTCTTCAGTCAAAACTTAAGCTTATGATGGATAAAGGTCCTACCTCAACAACTTCAACTCAATATGAAGTGCAGCATCCCCACCCAGCGGAAACGAGAGAATTTACTCCTGTTATTGAAGATTCTCCAAATCAAACCGGTGACAAAAACACACTCGAAAGTGAAACACCAGGTAACGCTGTAATTTATTCAAAGAAGATAGCAGAAGATAATGTATCTCTAAAACAAAACAGTCTAGAAACACACATATCACTAACAACTCCTGTGTCAACTCAAAATCGTTTTGAAATTTTAGAAGAAGAAAACTGTAACACAGAAAAACAGGAAAGTGTTGAATGCAGTGAAAGCAGTGCTGATCCTGGAGATAACAATACTTCCCAACACAGTTTGCGAAATCAAACACCCACACGACAGAGATCACCTTTGCAGGTGTTTAACGAAATCAAGATTCCTGACAACATTTCTTCAGTCCTCATTGGAGATTCTGTTTTAAGATTTATTGATCCAAGACGGTTAGGAACTGAAGAAGATCGTGTGTTTAAACTGTGCATTCCGGGAATGACAATGCAGAACATGATCCAGTGGCTTCATTCAGTGCCCGATAAGCTCACCCATATCCAACACATGATTGTTCATGTTGGGGTCAACGATTGTCCGGCTAGCCCAGTGTCTGCTAAACAGTGGACAGAACTGATTACTCTGTGCAAAAAATCTTTTCCGTCAGCTTGTATCACATTCAGTTCTATCATTCCAGCTCGAGGACGCCATGTTCTAAATAATGCGATCTCCCCTCCAACAGAACCTTGCATTCAGCCTGTAATACATCTAAAATTAATTTGATTGATAATCATGACACTTTTATTACAAAAAATGGTGCTCCAAGACTCGCTTTATACAAAGACCCTGTCCATCTTAGTCTAAAGGGAACGGCAAAGCTCGCTGTTAACTTTATGAAGTACTTGCCACGTTTCTTCCGTTACAACTCTGGCCAACACTCTGAAGGGGATTTTCCACCTCGAAGACAACCCAGAAGTAATCGTGCCGAACCAAGTCGACCCTCTGGTCATAGTAGCAACGTTCCTGGCGTCCCATCCATCACTTCCATGGCCCACTATCCCCTGCTGCCATCCCGGAGAGGTGGTGGGCCATTCAACGACAGGCTGTATCCAGTTCATCCTGAGGGTCCTGTTCCTGTACGTTCTGCTCCTGCACTGCAGCAGTTGGACGCCATGGACCAGACCGTTCAGCCTTCCTTCCACAGACTCCCCCAGGACAGAGGCAATCTGTCTGTCCAGGAAACCCATGGAGTCCCTTTTCCTTTGTGCTCCAACCCACCCCATTACTCATTCCAAGGACCTTGGTACCCCTCTACGCTACACCCATACCCCTCGTCCCTGTATCCACCTTCAGTCATGGGTGACCAAACTCATACAGCTATCCCAAACCATCAGCAATTACTCCATGACCCGCGTGTAGTTGTGCCACTCCCCAATACCTGGTATCCTGAAGGTTTACCGACACAACCCGGACAATACGCCCTTCAGCTGATGAACATGGCATCACAGCTTTTTCACCAACAGAGACCTCAGTAATAGAGTGGTTGCATTCACATGGTGCGCTCTCGCGCGCGCGTTTATGTGTGTGTGTGGAGGGGGGGGGGGGGGGGGATTGAGAGGGGGGAGTGCGTGTGTACATACGTGTGTGCGTACACGGATGCGCGCACCTATAACACCTTTTTTATTTGAGTGTAAATCGTTTTTTCCCATGACAATCAACATCGATATATCAAGTCTGAACGTTAGTAGGGTGAATGTGTGTTTTTTGATATCGGACCTGGGAACTTGTGCCTGGTGACTAATTTTGGACCCTTGAATTTCGAATTTGGCGGACTGCGATTATTTCTGTTGTACTTTATCTGATTTTCTTAATGCATTTTTTTCTGGTTTGAAGATTATTGCATTTGTCTGTTATTCTGTTGGTACATTAATATATATATATATATATATATTATTATTTTTTTTTTTTTTTTTTGGTCCTATCTGAGTGAATGTGTGTATGAATGTTAGAGATTATTTTGTAAAGAATCTTTTTTTTTTTCATTTTTGTCATTGAACTCAATTGCTGTTGCAGTATAGAAGATACAGTGTGTGCAGTGTGTATCTAGTAACGCTGAAGGCGGTGTTCACTTACCCGAACTACTTGTCCTTTCTTTTTTACTCTTTGAGCTTTATAACTCAGATATACATTGCATTACTTGTTGTATATACACATTCTAAAACTGAAAAAAAAAACTTTTCTAGACTTATTGAAATTATTCCCAAACGATCTGCAACATGTCTTTAACATTAGATACGTGGCCAATAAAACAAGGACTTCGAATAGGCTACTTGAACATTAACAATGCAACAAATAAGAAAGACGATATTGCAACTATTCTTCACAACAGTGGTAACAATTTTCATGTATTTTGTTTCGCAGAATCCCGTTTGTCCTCACAAATAACTGATGCTGATATGAATATGCCAGGATACCAGATAATTCGACTAGATCCACATAAACCCAAAACCACAGGCATACTATTGTATGTTGCATCTTCGTTAAACTACAAAAAACTGAATAATCTAGAAAATTATGACATTGAATCTGTATGGATTGAAATAAGCATGAAAAACAGTAAACCACTAATCATAGGATTCATATACAGAAATCCATCAGAAACTACAGACTGGCAAGACAAATTTAGTGTCCTTATGGATGAAGTAACGATGCTAAGTTTTGAAACTATCATTTTGGGAGATTTTAATATAGATTTAACGAAACCCAAACCCAAGTGGCATCAAAACTACACTTTACACGGCCTAGAACAACTTATTGACAAACCAACCCGTTTAACTGAACATTCAAGCACCTTAATTGATCACATTTACACAAACACAAGACAACCTATTATTGAAGTATGTGCTCCACCATGTGGATGTAGTGACCATAATCCCGTTTGTCTTACTTGGTACAAAACCCGTGTTAAAGTTCCAAAGGTAGGGCATAAGATCATATATTACAGAAGCTTTAGAAACTTTAAAGAAGAAGATTTCCTTTCAGACCTTGCCACGGCACAGATGGACTACATATATCAAATAAGAGATCCTGATGAAGCAACTGAATATTGGATCAGTACATTTACTTCTGTATATAACAAGCATGCTCCATTCATAAAGAAAAGAGTCAAACAAGAAACAAAACCACCGTGGATAACAAAAGAAATTGATATAGAAATTAATAAAAGAAATCATTTAAGCAATTTCGGAACAAGTAAAGAATTTCGAAAACAAAGAAATAAGGTAAACTCAATGAAACGAAAATCTAAACGCAATTACTTCCAAAAGATGTTAATTTCTACTAAGGATTCACGTCAGATCTGGAAAGCTATCAATATGTTGAATAATAAACAAGTATCAAGAAGTCAGCAAATTCTTACAGACGTATCTGCAAATCAGTTAAACAACCACTTTGCAAACATCAAAGATAAAATCATATTACATGACAGGTCCAATGAAAATGATCTCAGCCACTTAAAACATTACCTTGATTCAAAGAATATTTACTTTCCTTTTACTCTCCAACCAATGACGGTATTGGATGTCAGTAAAAGTTTCTCATCTTTAAAACAATCTGGTGCACGCGATTTAGACGGTTTAGATGTAAAAATACTAAAAGTTTCATGCCCAGTTATCTCTGACACGCTAACTTATTTATACAATTTGTGTATAGATAAACAAACCTTTCCTTTAAAATTTAAGGAAGCTAAAGTTATTCCTCTCCATAAATCTGGTCATACATCAAATCCATCAAATTATCGACCTGTTTCTATTTTATCTGCTTTATCTAAGCCTATTGAAAAGCACATGCAAAAGTCCCTCTATTCTTACCTTGCTAAAAATAATTTACTCAATGAAGATCAGTCTGGTTTCCGTGAAAATCATTCCTGTCATACAACCCCCATACAGCTCGTTGATAGCCTTCTATGCAGTATAAACGAAAATAAATTTACTGGTATTCTTTTTATAGACTTTGAGAAAGCGTTTGATGTTATAAATCATCCTCTCCTACTGCGCAAATTAGAACTGTATAAATTAAATCCAGAATTCATTAATCTCTTGTCTTCTTTTCTATGTAACAGAAAGCAAGCAGTAACAGTTAACAACATGTGTCTGTGGAAAGCGTTTCGCTACCACCCGTGGCATGAAGATCCACAGAACAAAGATGGGATGTGTGAAGACTCATCTGAATGAGCAGCAGCGCACTGCATCAGCAGATAAGACGTCGGAAGACCAAGGCCAGGATTTAAACCACAGTGCCAAGGACATCCACGCTGTTGGTTCGGATGAGGAATTTGCACAGGCCCTCGATGCCAGGCGCCTGAAACTCAACCTGCCACGAGCAAACGAAACTGAAGATTGGGAGAAACTGGATGCAAAAATCGTCCAAAGACTCGATGCACTGATAGGGAAAAGCACCCTGGAACACAAACTAGCCACATATGGGGACATTGTGTATGCCACATGTAGAGACGCCTATGGAGCAAAACTACCCAAAGAAAAAACACCTCCAAAGAAATCCAGACGCCAAGAAAAGATGGACAAGATCAGGGTCCAAAAGAAAAACCTCAAGATGCAAATGAAGACCGCATTGCCAGCTGAAAAACAAGGCTTGCAAAAACTGTGGAAAGACCTGAAAGAAAAACACAGCGCCCTCAGCAAAGCGGAATCTGCGAGGAAGAGGAAGAGCAAAAAGAAGAAGACACAAGAGCGCTTCTTCAGAGACCCCTTCCAGTTTGCCAGAACACTGTTTGAGCAGCCAAAATCTGGGACCCTAAGTGTGGACAAAGGAGTTCTTGAGCAGCATCTGAGGAAAACATACTCTGACCCACAGAGCAAAGCACCACTCGACATTCAAGGTCTGGTGTGGCCAACCAACCCTGAGGAACAGTTCAATGGCAAGCCTCCAACGTTGGCGGAAATCAAGAAGGTGGTCGACAAAGCCAGAGCCAAATCATCACCAGGGCCAAACGGAATACCTTACCAGCTTTACAAGAAATGTCCCAAGGTGCTGGAGTGGCTCCACAGGCTGCTGCGATCGGCTTGGAGAAACCAGAAGATCAGCGGCCAGTGGATGACGGCAGATGGTGTGTACATCCCCAAAGAGCAAAACTCAAGTGACATCAGCCAGTTCAGGCCAATATCACTACTGAACGTCGAAGGGAAAATCTTCTTCTCTGTCATGGCAGCAAGGCTGACCAAGTACCTGATGGAAAACAAGTACTTGGATGTGTCAGTCCAGAAAGGTGGCATCCCAGGCGTGGCTGGCTGTGTAGAACACGCCACAATGATCTGGGACGCAATCCAAAAAGCAAAAACAGAAAAGAGAGACCTGGACGTAGTGTGGCTTGATCTGGCAAACGCATATGGATCTGTGCCCCATGAGATGATACAGTTGGCTCTTGAGATGTACCATGTGCCAAAGAACATCCGCGACATGCTCAAGAAGTACTTCAATGGCTTCTCAATGCGGTTCTCTACCAAGGAGTACACAACAGACTGGATCAACTTGGAAGTGGGTATTGCAATGGGCTGTGCAATTTCCCCAATACTGTTCGTGCTGGCAATGGAACTCATCTTGAAAGCAGCAACAAACAACGCGAGACAAACAGACCTTGGCGATGGATACAAGATGCCTCCTCTCAAGGCCTTCATGGATGACACTACAGTGATTTCATCCAGAGAAGACGAGACACGTCATGTGCTGGAGAGGCTGGACGACATAGTTGCCTCATCCAGAATGAAGTTCAAGCCAAAGAAATCACGGAGTCTCTCACTGAGGAAAGGAAAAGTGGCCGGATCTGTGGTCTTCAGTGTTGCCAACCAGGCCATTCCAACAGTCACAGAAGAACCAGTCAAGAGCCTTGGAAGATGGTATGATGAAACGCTGAAAGACACACAAAGAGCAAAAGAAACCAAGCAGATGGCGGAGGAAGGCTTGGAGACCATTGCCCAGTGTGGGCTCCCTGGCAAATACAAGGTCTGGTGTTTGCAGTTCATGCTGATACCAAAGCTCCTATGGCCTCTGATGATATACGACATCTGCACCAGCATGGTGGAGGCAGTGGAAGCCAAAATCAACAAGTTCACAAGGAAATGGCTTGGTGTCCCACCCTGTCTGACTGACATAGCGCTGTACTGTCGCCAAGCAAAGCTGAAACTACCACTGAAATCCATCCTGGAGGAATACAAAGCAGGGAAGATCAGACTTCAAAGCATGCTGGAGGACTCAGGAGACAAGGTGGTAGAAGCAATCAAGCCCCAGCTGAAGACAGGCAGAAAATGGAAAGTTCAAGAGGCGATGGATTCTGCAAAAGAAAGTCTCAAGATCAGAGAAATAACAGGATACACACAGACCAACAGACAAGGACTGGGGGTGACCAAAACTGAATGGTGGTCAAAGGCCAAAGGAAAAGCCAAAAGAGACATGATGATTCAGGAGATGAGAAAAGAAGAAGACCAAAAAAGACTCCAAAAAGCAGTCCAGCAGAGCCAGCAAGGGCAATGGACAACGTGGGAGAATGCACTCCAAAGAAGTCTCACTTGGAATGACATTTGGCACATGGCCCCTCTCAGGATCAGCTTCATTCTCAGATCTGCATATGACCTTCTGCCCTCAAATGCAAACCTGGTGAAGTGGGGGAAAACAGACGATCCTGCATGCCCCCTCTGCCATGAAAAACAAACAGTGGAGCATGTCCTAAGCTCATGTAAAGTAGCCCTGGCTCAAGGAAGGTACACATGGAGGCACAACCAAGTGCTCAAAGAGATTGTACAAGTAGTCTGGGCTAGTACCAACACCATAAAAGGGAAAATCAGGACTCCAAAAGCACCCGCAACATTCTTCACGGCAGGAGGCAGCAAATCATGGCCAAGAACAACAGTGCCACTCGAAACATGCAGGCAGAGTCTGCTGGACGGGGCAGATGACTGGGAGTGCACTGCAGACCTCCCAGAATGGAAGAGTCACCCAGAGATCATCAGCAAGAGTGGCATGAGACCAGACATAGTAGTCCACTCTAAGTCAACCAAGCAACTGATCATGATCGAGCTCACGGTGCCATATGAGAACAGAATGGAGGCAGCTCAAATCTACAAGACTGAAAAGTATGCTGATCTGGCAAATAGCCTGAGGAGAGAAGGCTATCAGGTCAAAGTCCTCACTGCAGAAATTGGAGCTAGGGGGTTTGTAGGAACGTCTGCATACAGCCTCATGAAACAGCTCTCAGTTGCAGGGAAGGAAAAAACCAGAGCCCTGAAAGCAATGGCAGAAGCGGCAGAGAGGTGTTCAAGCTGGATCTGGTCAAGGAGGAACAAAAGTGAACTTCATAAGGCTTAATTTCCCTACAAATATCAGGTGTCCCTGTGGCTCAGTGGTTAAAGCGCGAGTCATTAAGTGGAAAATGAGCATGTCCAGAGGGTCATGGGTTCGAATCCCAGCCATGGCTCGTCCCAAGATGGAAAAAAAAAAAAGGGGGGCAGCAGAGGGACATCCGGAGTCATGAACCGGGTGTGGCCCAACCCCCCTAGAGTGTCAGGAGATAAGGGCCGAAACACTTGCTTGAAGGGGGCTTCTCTTCTGAGGACTCTCTGCTGCCACGCTCTCCACGAGTTTCTTTCTACTACTAACAACAAAATGTCAAACTTTTTGCCTGTCAAATACGGAGTACCACAAGGCTCTGTATTAGGTCCTCTTCTGTTTTCTATCTATATCAATGATTTACCTTTTTATGTTAAATGTAAGTGCGAAATGTTTGCCGACGATACATCGCTCCATTCCAGTGATTCAGACACCCATAGACTAGCAAACAAACTACAAGATGATATTCATGGACTTACTGAATGGACCCAACTGAATCATATGTCCTTAAATGCAAACAAGACCAAATGTATGTATGTATGTGCTCGACAAAAACGGCAAAAAATGAAGTCAAAATTTCAACCATTGTTTATATCTGGCAAACAAATTGAAGAAGTAGATTCACATAAAATGCTAGGTGTAATAATTGATAAGGATCTATCGTGGACTGACCATACGAAGTCACTGGGAAAACGTCTTTCAAAAAAATTACTTCAGCTAGCCAAGATTAAGAATTTCCTTGATACCCATTCTCGTAAGCTTTTCTTCTGTGCTCACATTTTATCAATAATTGATTATGCATCGACATTATGGGACAGCTGCAGTGAAACCAACTTAAAAATGATTCATCGAATGTACAAAAGAGCACTAAAATTAGTATTGTTAAGATAAGCACTCTGACTACAGAAGATTATAAAAAACTTAATATATTAACTTTCCACAACAGACTTTTGTTCAATAAGGCAGTATGTATGCATAATGTTGTATACGGCAATGTTCCTAAAAAGATAAGCGACACATTTAAAACTAACATCCATAGACACAATCATTTTTTATCTATTCCTAGACCAAGAAATAATCTTTATAAATCTAGTTTTTTATACTCTGGTGGAAATGTATGGAACAAGTTGCCAACACGCTTTAAAAGTATAAACAATAAAATCCAGTTTAAAAATAATCTGAAAAGGTATCTCATGAATGGTTCATAACTTACATTTTCCCCAACCCTTTGAAATACGGTTTTATGATTTTTCACAGTGTATGCATGTGTATATGTATATCTATGTACATGCTCGTGCATGAGTGAGTGTGCCTCAAAGGAAAGGGTATGTCAGTGTCGACAGTATTCTTGGAGTATACGTACCGTGCACATTTGTGAAGACAATGTACATATTGTATATAACCAATCTCTCTCTCTCTCTCTCTCTCTCTCTCTTCTCTCTCTCTCTTCTCTCTCTCTCTCTCTCTCTACTTTCTGGAATTTCCCCTTCTCATTTGTACACTCCCTATTCCCCCCCTCCCCCGCCTCTCCCTCCCCCCCTCCCCCATCCATTTCTTCTCTGGTTTCTGTTTGTTGTTATCTCTGACTTTCATAAATTTCTGTGATTATTCGTTGTTTCACCGATTTTTTTTTTTTTTTTATGGATGGCTTGATGTAAAAAAGCAGATTTATTGCTTATTCAATGTTCCATCTGAAAATAAAATTTTGACTTTGACTTTGACTTTGACACACACACACACACACACGTAAAACACACACACACACAAACATAGAAGCGCACGCATGCGCACATACCTACATGCGCACTCAAACACACACACACACACACACACACACACACACACACACACCACACACACACACACACACACACACACACACACACACACACACACACACACACACACACACGTGCTTTAATCCTACAGGATCCATCATCAGTCAACTCATTCTTTTTTTTATCTCCACTTTCACGTGTGGGACACGGCCCCTCTTGCTGTAAACTAAGTGCAAGTAACTCTTGCACCCTCGACTACACTCGCATCTATATCGCCCTCCGCCCTCCCCCCCCACCCCCACCCCACCCCCACCCCATTTTGCCCTAGTCCCTCCACCCTCTCCTCCACCCCTTCCCCCGTCCTTTCTCTATGCTTTTGCGATGTTCATCAACACCGCGGTGATTGTGTTGGCAGTTAGCATCCCACTTCTTTGTCTGTACAGATGGTGTACACGTTTCCTGTGTGTATTGTGTTGGCAGTTAGCATCCCACTTCTTTGTCTGTACAGATGGTGTACACGTTTCCTGTGTGTATTGTGTTGGCAGTTAGCATCCCACTTCTTTGTCTGAACAGATGATGTACACGTTTCCTGTGTGTATTGTGTTGGCAGTTAGCATCCCACTTCTTTGTCTGTACAGACTTGCGTGTCATCAACTTTGGGCCGTTCTCTCTCTCTCTCTCTCTCTCT
>CM065740.1:49420333-49422833 GCA_033310375.1 Conus canariensis
GCAATGGGAGAAGGTCGTGTACCTTACAATCCTCTCTCGTTTCCATGTCTGGGCAGAAATTTTTTTTCCGAGATCGAAAATCCGTCATCGCTTTCAGAGTCTGTGTCACGTGCACCTGCAATTCCTCTTCACTGACAGAGCGAGTTCTGAACGCTGCGACTTGCAAGGAACTCATGGATAGAACTGCCCGAAGCGAGGAACAAGTTTGGCGTCCTTCAATCCCCGTAACAGTTTGTGTGCATGCATCGTGCTTTCATACGAACTCGCCTGGCTTGATCACAAGACTGGAAAGGCGAGGAAGAGAGCGAGTGCAGGAAGAAAAACAGAAATCTATTTGTTGCACTTGAGCGAGAGACTCTCGTAGTGTGACAAGGGTTTTAAGAGGAGCCCCGAGGCAGACGTCTCAAGTGTCAGCTGAAACGTCGAGTCCTGGCATTGTGGACAGACAGTGGAAGGCGATGATACAATTGTAACAGTGCGGCCAGAACCGCTCAGTGGGTAGAGCGCTGGTCTCGTGATCCTGGTGAGCCTTGGGTTCGAGTCTCCCCGCAGACCATTTCGAACAGGGAGCTTTTTCACTCAGGGTTAATATTGCTTCTGACTTCATGTCCAGAAAAGTCGTTCGAATAAGACTGTAAACCAAGGTTCCGCGGGTGAAAGCTCGCTTAACATTCTGCACACTCTTAAAGTTCCGTCACCTCTTCAAGGGAGACACTGGTACAGTGAAGATGAGCGGCCAATCAGAACAGTTGTAAAGGTGGCATGAAACAAGACCAGGTTGGCCGTTGTCATGATGGCAAGTACGCACATAGCTAGCACCCTCTGTGACAAATCAAGAATGAGATAAAAACTGAGTGATACTGGCTGAAGGACACGGGCAACGATTGAATGTAGCTCAGCAGGCAGCTGTTCCGTCGGCTCTGCCCAGGTAGGCAGCCCGTTGTGTGAAGGAGAGGATGGACTGTATTTAGAGCTTGGTGTCTCTCCGAGAGTGGGTGCTTTATAAGCACTCGATTAATGAAATTCTAAAAAGTCTCCGGGCAAAACTGGAACCATTTAGTACTCTACACAAAAACTGTAACATGTCTTGTGCTTTTACTATTTTGCGGGGGTAGGTGGGTGGGTGGGTGTAGGTTCAAGAATGTTGTTTTTGTTTTTGTTTTCTTTTGATGCACGAAAATGAAAAAAAAAAATTCTACATACTTCGCATGGTATGTATGAGAAATGAATGTAACCGCTGGTTTAAATAGATTTATTTCAGCTTTGCAAATCACATAGTTTTACAATAAATGTTGTCATGCGGCCTTAAGAAGAGCAGTGGCTCGAAAGCTTGCGCTGAAAAAAGACGGTGTTTTGTGTTTTTATTGAATTTAATTAATAGCTTTACAATAAATGTGAACATTTGAACAACAACAAGCTAACACTTATAATGTGTTCAAGTGGGTGTAATTACATGTGACGAAGGAAATGGCCGGAGACTATTAAAGTTACCATTCCACATAAAAAGACGCAAAACTATACATATCCACACGTATACATATTTATGAATATATCTTATACATGCACACATACATACATTGCACGTGCACATATACATAAATGCAAACATGTACTAAATCAAGGAAAAATGAATGTAAGCGCTATTGAGTTGCTTGTCCACTGGAGGGCGTGTCGCCGACCACACGTCTTATTTCCCTTTTCTAACACTTTCAGATATGTGGAATCAGCTGCCATCATTACCGTTCGTGGATCGTAGGGACGTCATGGACGCTAAGGACATCACGGGTCCCCTCAGCCATCAGTCCTGTGCGACGGGCTAGAGGGTTGCAGCAAGTCCAGGTGTTTTTTTTTTAATTTTTGTCCGGGGCGTGTTTTTTTTTCGTATCCGTCTTTGTGGAAGCCAGTTTTAAAGTGAAGTGACTGCAGGCGGAAATTGAAGCAAATTTTAAGAATGATTCTTCATGAATCCGCCAAAGACGAGGACAAAAAAGTTACAAGACAAAACACTTGCGATTTGTTTGTCCTTGTTTTGGGCGAACTCTCCAAGAATTATTACTTTTAAAATTTGCGAGGCCTGTCTTTCATTGCATTCAATACGCAAAACCCTCGCCATTCCAGGAAAGTGCCAGCACCATCTGGGTTGAAAGTTGAAATAAAGCGGCCTGGCATCATGGCTACACAGGCAGTCAGCTGTGACAGGTTCACGGCGTCCAGGCTTCGCCATGACGGAAGGCGAGCCTAATTATTCGTTTCAGCCGCGCTGGACCTTACCTGACTTGAATCAGGCCCTCGTTTGCTGTTGAGCGCAGAGATTGGGTTTCACAACGGAGTGACTGAGGGTGGAAAATGAAGCCAAATTTAGACAGAGAGGGGGTTAGTTACCGCCAAGGACACAGACAAAGCATAGGACCAAAACACAGCATTTTGATTTTCGCCGAATATGAGAAGATAAGTGGTTTCTCATTCTTCGTTTTCACTGTCCTGAATGTTATTTGTTTTC
>CM065740.1:49425333-49430333 GCA_033310375.1 Conus canariensis
CTGTAACATGCGCTTTGGGCTCTCGCGAGGTAAAACGCTCTATAGATATCCTTTTACATTACATTACATTACTATTCATGGAAAAGGTATCATTTGTTAAAAGAATATTGCTAATAAAAAATGAGGACACCGATTTAAATGCTAAAATTGAACTACGACGATGATTCGGCGAAACCTCTTGCAAAATATACTGCAGAGGCGTTGAACATTCGAAATAAGAAGAATAACTCAAACCGAGGTGATTGAAAGATGTATAACGAATTATAAAGGAGACAGTAAGACATTTTTTTTTTTTAGCTTTCATTGTTAATGCATTGCGGATTCTTGAGAGCGCATTATTTATTCTGGATGGTCGGTATTCGGGATTATGGTGCTTGGAATAGTAGCATTGTTTTAATTCATGATTTACTGTTTACCTTATTTGCTTATTTGCTTTTTCCTTTGTAACCCCCCTTCCGCACCCCCCACCCCCACCCCACCCGTCATCAAGGCTGTATAGTTAATTGAATTAAAAATGTTCAGTGTCCCGTGTTCTCTCTCTCTCTCTCTCTCTCTCTCTCTCTCTCTCTCTCTCTCTCCTCACTCTCGTCCCCTCTCCCCTCCTCCCCCCCCTCCCCTCTCTCTCTCTTGTTCGTGTGTGTAAGAGAAAGACACAGATCCAGAGACTGCTCCTCCCTGTGAATGTCATTTATCTCCCGGCCTCCGCGTTGAAATCTCCTGATGTGACCGGGCTGACATTATGATTGGTTTGTCTTGATTTTGTCGTCAAAGTTTGTTTACCGCTGGAGACAAGTAACATGTCAAAGACACAAGTAACATGTCGAAGACACAAGCAACATGTCAAAGACACCCTGGACAAAAGAACAAAAGGACAAAATTTTCAGGATACTTAGAAATTTTGGGGGGTAAAAAAATGAAAAAGACACATCCAAGAGACACATTCTACATAAAATGTACCTACGTTTTTACAAGTTTGGCGGCGCTGAGGGAGGAATAGTTCCACTGAAGGGCGGACAATTTTGTAGGTGGCTGAAGAAAAGCGATGGGGAATTATTTCCCTTTTACACCTGAAGACAGGCTAGTGTTTATAGTTATGGTTGCCATTTTCGTGTTTCTTTCGTTGCTGCTTGTATGTTTGAGTGTGTGTGTGTGTGTGTGTGTGTGTGTGTGTGTGTGTGTGTGTGTGTGTCTGTGTCTGTGTCTGTGTGTCTGTGTGTGTATGTGTGTGTGTTTGTGTGTCTGTGTGTGTTTATGAGTGTGTGTGTTTCTCTGCGTATGTATGCTTCTCTCTCTCTCTCTCTCTCTCTCTCTCTCTCTCTCTCTCTCTCTCTCTCTCTCTCTCTCTCTCTCTCTCTCTCAGAAACCCTCCACTGACCAACCTCGTTGATGTGATTATGCGGGCAGTGGAGGAAATCACAGGACTTTTTTTTTTGCCACGAAATACAAAGTTTCAGAATAGGCACGTGTGACTGCGAGAAAGGAGAGGGAGGGAGGAGGGAGTAACTGAGGTTGGTGAAAGGAGAACGTGAGGAGAAAGGATTGGGGGGGATACGATCCTGCGCTGACTCATCGTGGCCCAGGAAACGGGTCATGACGACCACTGGGCCGGTCGATCGGGATACTTAGATCCTACGCTCTTCTGACGTCTTGGTGTCCAACCTATCCACCCCACCCTCCCCATCGCAAGACCCTCGCAACCCTCCACCACCCCACCCCAGATGACCCCCCACCAACAACTTCCATCCAACGAGTCCATTTGAGACCGTCACTGGCCATCTGTCAGCAGATTCGGAGACCTACATAACGCTCATGTATGATGATTGGCTGATCCAAGCCAACCACCCAGCGCCATGAGATGACCTTGCTATCCAAGCAACCACCCAGCGCCATAGATGAACCTTGGCTGATCCAAGCAACCACCCAGCGCCGTGAGATGATGACCTTGGCTGATCCAGCCAACCACCCAGCGCCATGAGATGATGACCTTGGCTGATCCAGGCAACCACCTAGCGCCATGAGATGACCTTCGCTGATCCAAGCAACCACCCAGCGCCATCAGATGACCTTGGCTGATCCAAGCAACCACCCAGCGCCGTGAGATGATGACCTTGGCTGATCCAGCCAACCACCCAGCGCCATGAGATGACCTTGGCTAATCCAACCAACCACCCAGCGCCATGAGATGATACCTTGGCTGATCCAAGCAACCACCCAGCGCCATGAGATGATGACCTTGGCTGATCCAAACCAACCACCCAGCGCCATGAGATGAGACCTTGGCTGATCCAAGCAACCACCCAGCGCCATGAGATGATGACCTTGGCTGATCCAACCAACCACCCAGCGCCATCAGATGACCTTGGCTGATCCAAGCAACCACCCAGCGCCATGAGATGATGACCTTGGCTGATCCAGCCAACCACCCAGCGCCATGAGATGACCTTGGCTGATCCAAGCAACCACCCAGCGCCATGAGATGATGACCTTGGCTGATCCAAGCAACCACCCAGCGCCATGAGATGATGACCTTGGCTGATCCAAGCAACCACCCACGCCATGAGATGATGACCTTGGCTGATCCAAGCAACCACCCAGCGCCATGAGATGATGACCTTGGCTGATCCAAGCAACCACCCAGCGCCATGAGATGATGACCTTGGCTGATCCAACCAACCACCCAGCCATGAGATGATGACCTTGCTGATCCAACCAACCACCCAGCGCCACCAGATGACGCTTTGCTCGTTTTTTTTGTTTTTTTTCTTTCCAGTGCTCGGGCAATGGGACAAACCGATTAACTGGCAGAGAGAGAGAGAGAGAGAGAGAGAGAGAGAGAGAGAGAAGACAGACAGACACAGACAGACAGACAGACAGACAGACAGACAGAAATAGAATGAGCGAGAGAGAGACACACACACAGAGAAAGCGAGAGAGCGAAAGAGAGAGAGACCGAAAGAGACAGAGAGGGGTCGCAGAAAAAGAAGGGAGAGAAAGAGAGAAACACAGACAGAGAACAGACAGACAGACAGAGAGAATTGTTGACTCTCCAGTTTGAAATCGCTCTATCGCCAAATGAAAAGACGTCTGATTCTTTTGTTGTCGGAAGACGTTAAAGAAAGAAGATGATGTGAAAAGCCTTCAAACAGCACGGAGACTGCTTTCTTACTTTGTTTTTGATATCAGTATCATTTCGGTTGAAGACTCTTACTCAGGAAGAGCCGGTCAGTCAGTTGGTCAGTACCCCGAACGTGATTGCCTCTAAACTCCAGATCTGGACCTCTTCTCCCCCCCCCCCCCCCCCCCCCCCCCCTGACTCTGCGTCCTCCCCTTCCCTCCAACCGTAAAACCTGCGCGCAGCTTGGCTGTCCAGGACAGGAGAGTGTACTGCCCAAAGAACATGTTAGCCAATGTGAACACGTTTCTGTTTATAGGTACGAGGGTGGGGGATGGGAAGGGGGTAGGGCTGGGGGTGGGAGGGGAGAGTGGATAGTGGGGGGAAGGAGGTGTGGGGGAGCGGAACTTGACCTTTCTAACCTCTTTCTTCTCAACCTCTTAAAAACAGGGGAAAAAACAGCTTTCATCAACAGTAGGAAGAACCGTAAGGGGAAGAACTAGTGGTGGCCAGAGTTCTAGTCTTCCGGATTGGACGCGAAACTGAAGCGCCAGTGTGCAACACGTTCTCAGCACGCAATAGGAGAAAACAAGAGAAAAAAGACAGAAAGAAAAGGAGCCCTGCAAAATCAGAGCGAGGGGAATGTTCACGGTCAAAACCAAAGAAACTAAAGTCGGGGAAAATGTCCGTTTTGACTGGCATGCCATCGTAAAACAGAAGGTTTGTTTTTCAAAAAGAAGCGCCGGACAATCCAGACGAACAGATTACAGGACAAAACACGATGCAATTCGACCTCTTAGCCCTCTCCTCTCTCTCCTCTCTCTCTCTCTCTCTCTCTCTCTCTCTCTCTCTCTCTCTCTCTCTCCTCTCTCATCGTGTTTTGTCCTGTAATGTGTTTGTCTGGATTGTCTTGTGGAACGTTTGCTTAATTTTCGCCTTCACTCACCTCACCATGAAACGAACAGAATGTTTGGTCCTACTGTTGACTCGTTTCAATGGGCATGTGGTTTCCCTTCAGGAACAGCACAAATTTTTCTCACAGGATGTTTCGTTTTCAACCTTGAAACTTAAGCCAACAATAAAATAATAATAATGATGATAATAATAATAATTATTATTATTGTTATCATCATTATGATTATTCTTATTTATGGCGCTTAATCTTACATCATAAGCCCTAAGCGCTTACAAATACAGAAAAGGTTAAAGAAAACATAAATGAAACCAGTAAGAAGATGAATGTTGCATAAGTACCGTGCATCTACAAACAAGGGTGCATATTGACACCGACCCACGCACGCACAGACACACAACACACCACACACACACACACGCACAGCCACGCACGCACGCACGCACGCACGCACGCACGCACACACACACACACACACACACACACACACACACACACACACACACACACCACGCACGCACGCACGCACCACACACATGCACGAAGGTGGATGCCTGTTGGAATGATTTGACCGTTGGCCTGACTTTCTTAAAGACGAAGAGGAGGCGGGGAGAAAGGAGGGACGGAGGGAGGGAGGGGAAGGTAGGGATCGAGTAGGGTGCGAAAGACGGCTTTGGGAGAGAAAAATTGGGCCGGTGGAGTAGCCGTTAGTTGAGCCTGATCGAGACGATTGCTGCCCATAAAACAAGCAGCGCCACCCTCATCCTCGCCTCCCAGATCGCAGACTCGAAGGACGCTTGTTGCTGTTGCTGGTATTGCTGCTGCTATTGCTTCTCCGTCTATCCTGCAGCTAATTCTCAACCGGCCAGATAAATATTGGAAGTCCCAGCGGCGGTGAAGGCTTTTGGGGAGACAACGTAAACGTTGCGAGGATGGGTGGACGGAGAGAGAAAAGTCAGAACAAGCCGACTTTCT
>CM065740.1:49447833-49452833 GCA_033310375.1 Conus canariensis
GAGAGCTCACTCACGCCGGCTCCGCGACTAAGCAATTACTGTCGTCAGTAGGGGGCTTAGTAGGTGGTGTCCTGCGTATGTTAGATCAGAACAGGCGCCACTGAACACCACCGAAGTGACTCGGCAGCAGTGCAGTGTCTCCTCCGGTGGGTTGCCTCTTGACGACTTGACATTGACTGCTCCCTGTGGATTGCCGGTGCCGGGGCTGCGGCGGGGCCGACTGGGCTGTGGCTGTGGACGGGGTGTCGGAATGAGCGGCGTGGGTGCACTGCCTCTGAGGTGGCGCAGAGGTTGGGACAGAAGAAAAAAGAGATAACAGTTACTATCCGAAGAGAAAAAGGGAAAAGAACTGTAAGACTCTGGAACACAGGGGAACCGGTTATCATCGTCAAGGAAAACGGCGACAACAGTCGGTGGAAGTCATTTGTGATTCCAAGGAAACTAGTTGTCGTTGTCAAGATAATTACTGTGTTCTCTCTCTCTCTCTCTCTCTCTCTCTCTCTCTCTCTCTCTCTCTCTCTCTCTCTCTCTCTCCTCTCTCTCTCTCCGCTATTCTCGAAGGTCATAACTGTTTTCAGGAAACTGAGTGTCGCTCTTGCGAAACCTAGTGTGTTCCCATCGGAGGAGGGAGGAGGGAGGAGGAGGAGGAGGGAGAAGAAAAGGAGACGGAGGATGGAGGAGAGAAGAAGTAGAAGGCGGGAAAGGAGGAAGAGACGGGAAGAAGAAAGAGGAATTTTAGAAATTGAAAATGAAAAACAATTTTTTTTTAAAGGAAGAAGGAGAAGAGGGAGAACAACACTATAAAGAATTAAGGGTGAAAAAACCCGCAAGTATAAGAAAGAGAGGATTATTTTTTTAATGAAAATTAAAAAAAAGAAAATTTTTAAAGGAAAAAGTCGAAGAGGGAAAAGAACATGAAGGAAAAAAAAAAGAAGCAAGAAGAAGAAAGAAAAAAAAATGATGAAGATGACTCCCAGGGAAATCCCATCGTCTTGCACGAGCTTTAGGGGAGGGGCACCTCAGTGCAAGCCAAAGGGGGAAGATCACACAGACCTGCCAACCCCCGGAGGGTCGGTTCCCCCCTCCCCCCCCCCTCGCCCCACCCACCCCCTTCCCCCCCGTCCCATCCCAGCCGTGCGTCTTTCAGGGGCCCCCTGTCGATGTCGTCTGCCTGCAGCGCCAAGGGGCCGCTCCCACTCCCACGACTGTTATTACCCACTCTAGTTCAAACCCCGCCCGAGGCCGAGGGTAAAGGGTAGAGGTAGGGTTAGGGGTGGGTGAGGTGTCACAGTCGGCGGCTTGGGGGGGGGGGAGGGAGGGAGAGATGAGAGGAGGGGGGGGGACATATCTGGTGTTGTAAAAGTTTCTTTGTGTTCACAGAAAGGTGTGAGGAGTATGTTCGTCTACCCCACTCTGGATCCCCCCAACCCCCCCCCTCCTCAACACTTCTCTTCCCCCCCCCCCCTCCCCCACTGCGTTCCCTCTCCCTCCCACCACTTGTTTTTCCTATCCTCTAACCATTTGCGTGTTGGTGTCCTTTATTCTCACTGAGCCTATATTATTTTGTTTGTTTGTTATTGTTTGTTTCTTGGTTGTTGTTTTTCAAACGGGAGAAGTATACCTTCGGAGCTCTAATTTTTTTTTTTTAAAAGGGTACTTCAGCTGTTTCACATGTTTCCCTCTCAATACGTTTATTCTGGTGGTCTGTTGTGAAACGCACTGTGGTTTTGTGGAAGTATACTGTTCGACCGATTGCTATATTTCTTGATGTGCGTTGTGATGTGATTCTCTCTTTTAATTACAGGCTCCGACTTATTGTTGATTCTCTCCCTGAATCTCTGTCTCTCTCTCTTGTCTCTGTCCCCCCCCCCCTCTCTCTCTCTCTCTCTCTCTCTCTCTCTCTCTCTCTCTCTCTATCTGCTATTTCATTGTATACCTTGTTTTTATAGCTTTTTATGCCGATATCATCAACTTTGTGATTTGTTGATGCTTTCCCCTATTATTCTTTTTCTGTTTGCTTGTTTATTGACAGCTCCATCAACACTGCTGAGTTGACAGCCTTGGTCCTGGCTCTGGAACTGCTCTCTAAATCAAAACATACATACTTCCTCATTTTGTCGGACTCCCATTCTGCTTTGGAGGCCATTGCCGGCCGTAACCTCAAACACCCTCAACTGCTGAAGTTATTCGAACGGGAAACCTCACTGAAATCAGATGGATATAACATAGTTTTTGCTTGGGTTCCCAGTGGGCGTGTGGGCATTCGAGGCAAGGAGCTGGTTGATCAACTTGCCAAGAGTGCCACAAGGAAAGAGTTGAGGAGATTGTCTATCCCTCACGCTGATCTGAAACCCAGAGCCCAGGCTTACGTCAAAGACCTCTGGCAAGAGGAATGGAACTTGCAGACAGACAACAAACTAAAATTTGTCCAAACCTGAAAGAGTTTTTACCATGTTCACGAGGCGGCCATAAAGAAGAAACAGTTTTGTGCCGTTTGCATACAGGCCACTCTTTTTCACACCCATTCTTGTCTTTCAAAAGGTGAAGAAGCTCCATGGTGCATTCCCTATGTACCACTCACAGTGACACGTTGGGACTTGCATGATGTGAGACATAAACATTCTACAGCAGATTCCACGAAAACCTTGTTCAGAGATGTCCCACCTGATGTGATCTTTGGGTTTCTGAGGGAGATTAACATTTTTCTTCTGATCTAAGATTTTGCAGAAGAAAGATTTTTTTAACAGAACTTCTGGTGTGTTTTTAGAAGGTGTATTTTAAAGGGTTGTGTGCGCGAGTTGTGTGTGTGTGTGTGTGTGTGTGTGTGTGTGTGTGTGTGTGTGTGTGTGTGTGTGTGTGTGTGTTTAAATATGACTTGTGAGTTGACCTTCAACTTGGTGACAGAAGTGATATGGCCCTTTGCGGTCGGCTGGGCTATAAGCAACATTACCGTTACCGTTACCATACGTTTTTTTTTTCTCTTGTTGTTGCTGTTGTTTGTGATCGTCTTTACGTTGTGTTTTGATAGAACATACTAGAATATTAAGATTTGAAGGCTAGACATTGGCTAGAATCTTCATCGCCGAGTAATAAAGTTTTGAAGTTTGTACTGTCTACCCCTCTCTCTCCCTCCCTCTCCCTCCTCCCCTTCTCTTCTCTCTCTCTCTCTCTCTCTCTCTCTCTCGCTCTCTCTCTCTGTTTTTCTGTCTGTCTCCGTCTCTGTCTCTCCTTCTGTCTCTGTCTCAGTATATCTGCCTCTGTCTCTCTCTCTCTCTGTCTGTCTCTCTCTGTCTGTCTGTCTCTACTGTCTCTGTCTCTGTCTCTCTCTCTCTCTCTCTCTCTCTCTCTCTCTTCTCTCTCTCTGTCTGTCTGTCTCTCTGTCACTCTAACTTCCCCTACATTTGCCTCTCTTGTCTGTCTGCGTGGACTAGTATTCGGTATACAGTGTACCCAGTCGTGAGATGACTAAGAAAAAAAAAACCTCATAGGATGTCCGCTTACTGATCATGTGAAAGGCGGTTAAATCGAATTAGGAACACGGCTCGCTTTCAGGAGGCTTTTGTTTTGTCTTTCCTTCCCTCTTTTAGCATTGCTTTTATTCTTTCTTTCTTCTGATATTTCTTTGCCTTTGTTTGTTCGGTCTTTTATCATTTCGTCTTTGACCTTATTTCTTGTTCTATTTTTATATGCTTTTTTCAGTGATTGTTTTGTGTTGTCCTCCTTTTTTACATGTTGTTTCCTTCTTTTTTTTCTTTTGGTTTTTTTTTTTTTTTCTTACTTTCATCCTTCATATTCTCATAACTTTCGTTTTGTCCATTTTCTTCATTGTTTTTTTTTCGTTCTTTCTTTCTTTCTGTCTTTCTATTTTTTCTATCTTTCTCTCTTCCTTCTTCATTTTTTCCCCTTCTTTCTTTCTTTCTTTCTTTTTTCTATGTTTCTTTCTTTTTCCTTTTTTCTTCATTTTTTTTTTCCAATTCCGCCTTTATCTATTCTTTTATTTCTCTCTTTTTTAATCTTTTCCCCCTGTTTTACTTTATGTTTTCTATCTTTCGTATTTCTTTCCGTCTTTATTTTGTGTCTTTCCTTCTTTTCTTTCTTTTCTTTTCTTTCCTTTTTTTTTAAACAATTCTTTTCGTCTTTCTTCTTTCCTCCTCTTGTGTCCTGCTTTCGTTTCTCCTTCGTTCTTTCTTCCTACTTTCTTCCTCATTTCATGCCTCTCTCTCTCTCTCTCTCTCTCTCTCTCTCTCTTCTCTCTCTCTCTTATACACACACTGTCTCTCTCTCTCTCTCTTATACACACACTGTCTCCTCTCTCTCTCTCTCTCTCTCTCTCTCTCTCTCTCTCTCTCTCTCTCTCTCTCTCTCTCTCTCTCTCTCCCTCTCTCTCTCTCTCTGTCTCCCTTCCTTCCCGTGTCTGTTTTTGTGTTTTCGTTTTTTTCCTCGGTTTGTTTGTAGTGGGATTTTTTTCTCCCTCGCTCAAAATATAAGTAATGTTGTTTTCCTGTCAAGTCTTTAACAGCTGCTACCTTCCTGATGTCATCGTGCGGTGTGAGTTAGCGCCTGTCAGTGGCACGCATGTCAGGTCCACTGTCTTTCTTTTTTTTTTTTTTTTTTTTTTTGGGGGGGGGGGGGCCTCTAACCGTCAATTTTTCCACTCCCCCCCCTCCCCTTTTTAACCTTTTTTTTTTTGGTTGAGTGGGACCTATTTTCCCCCCATTATTTGTTGCTTTTTTTGTTTTGTTTTGTTTCTTCCCTTTGTTTAAAACACGCTCGCTTTCCATTCACAAGCCGTCTCTTTCATCATCGATGGACGTTCGCTCGCTGATTTAAAAGAATTTCACGTAGGATACAAAACGTCTGGGTTCATCTCTGTACCTTCGTGTGGTGCTGCTGACACAGTTCTTCCGCTACGTTTATACTCCTTTTTAATTAACGAAAAGAAAAGAAAATGGTGAAAGCGTTCTCTGTTGCTGCACGTGCACGTAGTGTTTCGGAGAAGG
>CM065740.1:49455333-49467833 GCA_033310375.1 Conus canariensis
CCCTCTCTGGTCGATCGGCTGGTCTTCCGAACACTGAGACTGAAACGTGTTTATTTCATTTATTTATTTATGTATTTTACTTATTTATTTGTTCATTCATACATTTGTTCATTTATTTACTTACTTTTGTGTTATTTATTGATTATAATTATTCATAAATTTCATATCTGTCTTTCTTTCTTTGTTTCTTTATCTGACGCTACATTTGTTTACATTTTATTCGATAGGGCTTAAACTTTCGTGGCATAGCAGATGTGGCGAAGCGTGTATGGGTTGTCCGCTTGCAGTGGTGGTTTCTTCGTAATACGAAAACCCAAACTGCGTCTCTGGCTAGGTCGAACATAACTCGGAGCTTCCTTATCGTTCTGTTTTGGTGTGCAATTATATAGGTAAATGCATTTTCCACTTGTTTATCTATCCTTCGGAAGAACAATGGAGAGCTGCTGTTCAAAGTTACCATTGCGTCGCATCCCACCCCCATGACGTTGCTGGGAAACTGAGAGCCAGCACTGCAGGTGTCTGTTTCTCCCCGGTCTGGTTGATGCCCGGATCAAGTCGGAAAGGTAGTGTCGAGCGAACTTGTCACGCCCTCTTATTACACAAGCTGTAGACCCTAGAGTATCTCTGACGAGGTTTGGCGGCATATAATTCTAGCCATAAACTTTGTGTGTGTGTGTGTGTGTGTGTGTGTGTGTGTGTGTGTGTGTGTGTGTGTGTGTGTGTGTGTGTGAAGGTGGTCTCAAAACTTTGATAAAGCCCTCGCTTCTTTTTTTACCTAGCGTGCGTGATGTCTTCACGAAATTTTTTTTAAAAGGGAGGGGGGGGGGGGGGGGGGGGAGGCGGGCTTGTGCAATGTTATTGTGTAGTTATTTCAAGTACACGATATGGTGATATTCAAATTCCACTGCAGGCTTCTCAGTGTATTAAAGCATCACAAGCATATAAAGACATACAAGCATGCTAGCCACTGTATTCTTCCTAATGCCTCGTGCTGTGGGAAAGTTGCGGGCCTCGCGTGCCGAGCCTTCAGAATATTAAATTTTTGGGATGGAGCGCGCAGAGCGAGAGTTGTTCACAGGCAAATGATCTGCAGAAACTGGATTCGAGAAACTAATAATAGCGAAACCGCAGAGTGGGTTTTGGGTCGATTTCGTGATTTGGAGGTGACAAGAGAGATGGTGTCATTTGCTCCACTGAAAGCGTCGATAATTGTGTTGACTTTTCATCCGGGAACTGTCAGCCTCGGCGACTTCATACCGGAACGTTGGGGAAATGGATAATGAAGTTTGTCATCGTGTGGCCAGGCTTCTCTGTGAGATGATCTGTCTGTCTGTCTGCCTGTCTGCCTGTCTGTCTGTCTGTCTGTCTGTCTGTCTGTCTGTCTGTCTGCCTGTCTGTCTGTCTGTCTGTCTGTCTGTCTCTCTCTCTCTCTCTCTCTCTCTCTCTCTCTCTCTCTCTCTCTCTCTCTCTCTCTCTCTCTGTCTCTCTCTGTTTGTATTTCGTTACTTCCTCTCTGCTTGTGTTCTCCATTCTCTTCTCATCGTGTTAGAATTTACAATAATATGTTGATTCACAATAGTCTGTAGAATTTACAATACTATGTTGATTCACAATAGTCTGTAGAATTTACAATACTATGTTGATTCACAATAGTCTGTAGAATTTACAATAATATGTTGATTCACAATAGTCTGTAGAATTTACAATAATATGTTGATTCACAATAGTCTGTAGAATTTACAATAATATGTTGATTCACAATGGTCTGTAGAATTTACAATAATATGTTGATTCACAATGGTCTGTAGAATTTACAATAATATGTTGATTCACAATGGTCTGTAGAATTTACAATAATATGTTGATTCACAATGGTCTGTAGAATTTACAATAATATGTTGATTCACAATGGTCTGTAGAATTTACAATAATATGTTGATTCACAATAGTCTGTAGAATTTACAATAATATGTTGATTCACAATAGTCTGTAGAATTTACTCAATAATATGTTGATTCACAATAGTCTGTAGAATTTACAATAATATGTTGATTCACAATAGTCTGTAGAATTTACAATAATATGTTGATTCACAATAGTCTGTATGTACGACAGAATGATCTGACATTTTTTGTTCGTTTTTTTTAGAGTGTATGCGCATATTGTGGTGCTGTTTGGTCCTGCCTTTGTTGTGCTAATCTTTTTTATTTTTTATTGTTTTGTTTTGTGTGGAATTTTCGTTTTTTTTTTTCTCCATGTGAAAAATAAGTGACGTGCCTATTTTCAGCTAAAAAAAATACAATATTGTTTGCTCTCTCTCTCTCTCTCTCTCTCTCTCTCTCTCTCTCTCTCTCTCTCTCTCTCTCTCTCTCTCTCTTTGTGGCGTTCTCCACTTCTCCCCCCCGCCCACCTCGCCACCATTTCCATACCGTTTCCCTTTTTCCAGTTAGAAATCGGTCCATCATGATTGCACAAGCCTTACACATTTTTCACGGTTGCCAATGTTCGGCTTCTCTTTGTGGCGAATCGAACGGATGAAAGAAAAACAGCTCTAAAAAAAATGATAATAATGAATAATGATAAAACAGATTTGTGGTTTTGGCGTGTTTGAAGTTGGGAGGAAGAAGGGGGAAGGGAGGAGGAGGGGGGACAAGTGCGAGGATTGCAAGCGGCATGGAAGGGTGTTGATGGAGGGTTTGGGAGGGGGGGGGGCATAGATTAGTTTCGTTTTTTTTCTTTTTTTTAAGGTTGATATTATGCGCTGTACCACGCATTGCAGTTGTCTTTCCGGTCCTTTTTCTTCGGTTTGAATTTACGTCTGAACACTGGAATCGCCACCGTTTTTTTTTTCTTTCCCGCCTTGAAATTACATGGCACTTAAAAAAAAAGTTGACCAGAAAGGAAGAATTTTTTTTTAAACAAACAAACAAAAATATAAAAAACGACAGAGTCATTGAATGAAGTGTCTTATGAACGAAATGAAAATGAAATAACTCCTGATTATTTTGGAATTTATGAAATAGGAATAACAATGATACTGCTGCTACTTCTACTTCTACTACTATTACTACTGGCTAATGATAATGATGATGATGATAGTATTAATAGTATTAATAACAATAATCATAATGATAATAATAATGATAGTAATAATCAATAATAATATCATAATAATAATAATGTAATAATAATAACAATAATGATGATGATAATACAGATAATAATAATAATGATAATGATAATGGAAAGGGGGGGGGGGGATGTTATAGGGATGGAGGTCTGGGGAGATTTCCTTTCAGTCCGAAAAAAAAAGAGAAATCAAGGGGATGTAATGTTATTTCATGTTATTTACAGACTGGGACAGATTTAGATCGGCTTGAGGTGAAGAGCCAGATGGGTGGATGAGAAAGGTCGTGTGTGTGTGTGTGTGTGTGTGTGTGTGTGTGTGTGTGTGTGTGTGTGTGTGTGTGTGTGTGTGTGGAGAGAGAGAGAGAGAGAGAGAGAGAGCGAGTGGGCGTGAGTGCGGTTCGTGGGTGCGTCCTGATGTGTGTCTGTGTGTGTATGTACGTGCGTGCATGTACGCGTGTTTGTACGTACGTGTGTGTGTGTGTGTGTGTGTGTGTGTGTGTGTGTGTGTGTGTGTGTGTGTGTGTGTGTGTGAGGGAGGGGCAGAATGTGGCAAGAGGAGAGAGAGTGAGATGTGTAAAAATAGAGAAGTAGAGAGAGAGAGCGCGAGAGAGAGAAGATATATATATATATATTTTATATATATATATATATATATATATATATATATATATATACAGACAGAGAGGGAGAGAGACAGCCAGGCAGACAGAAAGTGAGAGGAACAAATCAAAAAAAAAAAAAAGAGGAAAGACACGAAAACGCAGTCTGAACTCTCTCAGAGACAGACAGACAGACAGAGACACAGAAGAGAGAGACGGACAGATCGACGGAATTTTTTGAAAGGTAAAACACTACGGGGGGGAAAAAAAAGTCTGGACTCTCAAGCACGGTCGAGTGGTGATGCCCAATTTGTAACTTTTGTCTTCCACGTGCCAAACCCTTTTTAGCAAATTGAATTATTACCAGCAGTTTCCCTCCATTTCTTAACCCCCCCCCCCCCCCCACCTTCGAGTCCTCCCCCTCCCCTCCATCTTACACCCCTGTCCACACTCGTTACATTTGAAGGATATGGAATCATTTTTTTATGTTTAATAGTAATAGCAGAGAGAAGAGGATGAAAGGCAAAGAGTAGTGTTAGAGTAGTGTAAAGAGTGTAAAGAGTTGTGTAAAGTTGCAGAGGGCAGCCGCAGTAGTGGTGTAGATGATACTAGGTATGTGCGTGTGAGTGTGTGTGTGTGTGTGTGTGTGTGTGTGTGTGTGTGGTGGTGGTGTGTGTGCGTGGTGGTGTGTGTGTGTGTGTGTGTGTGTGTGTGTGTGTGTGTGTGCGGTGTGTGTGTGTGTGGTGTGTGTGTGCGTGTGTGTGTGTGTGTGTGTGTGTGTGTCTGTCTGTCTGTCTGGTCTGTGTTTATGTGTGTGTGTGTGTGTGTGTGTGTTTATGTGTGTGTGTGTGTTGTGTGTATTATGTGTGTGTGTGTGTGTGGGGGGGGGGGACGTGTAAGTCTGTGAGTGTGTGTGTGTGTGTGTGTGTGTGTGTGTGTGTGTGTGTGTGTGTCTGTCTGTCTGTCTGTCTGTCTGTGTGCCTGCGTGTGTGTGTGTCCCCTTCTTTTTGTTCCCTCTTCCTCCTCCTCCTCCTCCCCCTCTTATTCTCTTTCTCCTCCTCTGTCATCTCTTTCTTCCTCTTGCACCTCCTACTTCTCTTTCTCCTTCTTTTTCGTCTTCGTCTTTCTCTTCTTCTTCTTCTTCTTCTTCTTCTTCTTCTTCTTCTCCTCCTCCTCCTCCTCCTCATCTCCTCCGTCTCCTCCTCCTCCGTCTCCTGCATCTCCTCCGTCTCCTCCTCCTCCATCTCCTCCGTCTCCTCCTCCTGCATCTCCTGCTCCTCCTCCATCTCCTCCTTCTCCGTCTCCTCCTCCTCCTCCGTCTCCTCCTCCTCCACCGTCTCTCTCCTCCTCCGTCTCCTCCTCCTCCGTCTCCTCTCCTCCTCCTCCTCCATCTCCTCCTCCTCTATCTCCTGCTCCTCTCCTCCTCCGTCTCCTCCTCCATCTCCTCCGTCTCCTCCTCCATCTCCTCCGTCTCCTCCTCCTCCGTCTCCTCCTCCATCTTCTCCGTCTCCTCCTCCATTCTCCTCCGTCTCCTCCTCCTCCGTCTCCTCCTCCATCTCCTCCGTCTCCTCCTCCTCCGTCTCCTCCTCCATCTCCTCCGTCTCCTCCTCCTCCGTCTTCTCCTCTCTCCTCCGTCTCCTCCTCCTCCGTCTCCTGCTCCTCCTCCATCTTCTCCAACTCCTCCTCCTCTATCTCCTGCTCCTCCTCCTCCTCCTCCGTCTCCTCCTCCAGCTCCTCCTTCGTCTCCTCCTCCTCCTCTCCGTCTCCTCCTCCTCCGTCTCCTCCTCCTCCCGTCTCCTCCTCCTCCTCCGTCTCCTCCTCCTCCACTCTCCTCCTCCTCCGTCTCTCTCCTCCTCCTCCATCTCCTCCTCTCCTCCTCCTCTCTCCTGCTCCTCCTCCTCCTCTCTCCTCTCCATCTCCTCCGTCCTCCTCCTCCATTCTCCTCCGTCTCCTCCTCCTCCGTCTCCTCCTCCATCTTCTCCTCCTCCTCCTCTCCTCGTCTCCTCCCTCCGTCCTCCTCCTCCATCTCTCCGTCTCCTCCTCCTCCGTCTCCTCCTCCTCTCTCCGTCTCCTCCTCCTCCTCTCTCCTCATCTCCTCCGTCTCCTCCTCCTCCGTCTCCTGCTCCTCCTCCTCTTCTCACTCTCCTCCTCTATCTCCTGTCTCCTCCTCCTCTCCGTCTCCTCTCCGTCCTCCTTCTCTCCTCCTCCTCCGTCTCCTCCTCCTCCTCCGTCTCCTCCTCCTCCGTCTCCTCCTCCTCTCCGTTCTCCTCCTCCTCCTCCTCCGTCTCCTCCTCCTCCTCTCTCCTCCTCCTTCTCATCTCCTCCTCTCCTTCTCATCTCCTCCTCTCCGTCTCCTTCTCCTCCTTCTCACTCTCCTCCTCCTCCATTCCTCTCCTCCTCCTCTCCTCCTCCTCCTTCTCTCTCTCTCCTCCGTCTCTTCCTCCTCCTCCGTCTCCTCTCCTCCCGTCTCCTCCTCCTCCTCCGTCTCTCCTCCTCTTTCCATTCCTCCTCCTCCTCCTCTCCTCCTCTCTCTCCTCTCCTCCTCCTCCTCCTCTTCTCCTTCCTCCTCCGTCTCCTCCTCCTCCTCCAGTCTCCTCTCCTCCTCCTCCTCTCCGTCTCCTCTCCTCTCCGTCTCCTCCTCCTCTCGTCTCCTCTCCTCTCCGTCTCCTCCTCCTCTCCGTCTCCTCCTCCTCCTCCGTCTCTCTCTTCTCCTCTCCTCCTCCCCTTTTTCCTTCTCCGTCCTCTCCTTCTCACTCCTCCTCCCGTCTCGTCCTCCTCTCCTCCCTCCTCCTCATCCGTCTCCCTCCTCCTCCGTCTCCTCTTCCTCCTCCGTCTCCTTTCCTCTCCGTCCTTCCTCCTCCTCCGTCTCCTCCTCCTTCTCCATCTCCTCCTCCTCCTCCTCTCCTCCTCCTTCTCCTCTCCTCCTCCTCCTCCTCCTCTCCTCCTCTGTCTCCTTTTCTTCTCGTCTCTCTCCTCCTCTCCGTCTCTCCTCCTCTCCGTCTTCTTCTCCTCCTCTCCCAGTGTTCTTGTTTCACCTCGTCCTGTTCTCTCTTCCGCCCGTCCTTCAACGATACTCCACCACCACTTGAAGCCATTTGCACGAATCTCTGTGCCATATCCTTCTATCCATTGGTTTCCAGCTCAACAAGACGATATTGTCATGAGTTGTTAGTTATCCGTCATGTTCAGAGATCATATCAATTGAAGCCAATTTAACAACGACTTGTGCAATATCTGTATCATCCAGGAAAGGCATTGAAGATTATGTTATTATGATTCAGATCATGATCGATAATGATAATTTCAGATTGGTATTGTTCTTTGAGGTTTATATTATTTATATTTATTATTGTTATTATAATATTTTGTTTATCATCATTATTATATTATTATAATTATATTATTATTATTATTAACTATTGTTGTTGTTTTGCTATTATTATTATTAGTGGTGGTGGTGGTGGTGTTATCATTACTATTATTATTATCATTGTTGTTGTTGTTGTAGATGTCACCATCACCATCATAATTACGATTAATTGTGTTGTGTATATTGGGATTCCTCCTATGATAATTATCATTTCATTATTACCTTTGTTGCTTTAAGTAATACTAATATTACCATGAAAACATTTTCATCATCATCATCATTATTATTGTCATTGTTGTTATTATTATTATTATGATTATTATTATTATTATCATCATAATTATTATTATTATTGCTGTTGTTGTTGTTACAATATATGTTGTTGTTGTTAATGCTAATGTCATAGGTATCATGTTGGCTTTGTTATCATCAGTATTATTATGATTATTATTACTACTTGTTTTCTGTCCCATCTTCTATGCCACCTCAGTGGCATTGCATTCTTCTTCTTCTTCTTCTTCTTCTTCTTCTTCTTCTTCTTCTTCTTCTTCTCTCTCTCTCTCCTCTCTCTCTCTCTCTTTCTCTCTCTCTCTCCCTCCCTCCCTCTCTCACTCTCCCTCTTGCTCTCTCTATATACCTCTCTGTGTGTCGCTGTGTGTGTGTGTGTGTGTGTGTGTGTGTGTGTGTGTGTGTGTGTGTGTGTGTGTGTTGTGTGTGTGTCCTCCTCCCTCACTCTCTTACTCTATCTTCCATCCTCTCTCTCTTTCCCCACTTCCTCCCTCTCTCCATCCCTTTCTCCATCCCTTACTCTCGCTCTCTCTATCTCTCTACCTCTCTCTACCTCTCTCTCTCTCTCTCTCTCTCTCTCTCTCTCTCTCTCTCTCTCTCTCTCTCTCTCTCTCTCTCTCTCTCTCTCTCTCTCTGCTACGGTTTCTCTTTCTTCTGTCCAGAGATCAACCCATCATGATTGCACAAGCCTACGCATTTTTTCACAGCTGCAATTTTCAGATCGGCTCCCTAACGAACCGAGAAGCTGAAACGAAACTAGCTCTGAAAACAATGATAAGAAAGCAGGTTTGCATCTAAGAGAAAAGAGAAAGGGACGTGTTGAGGTTGGAAGGGGGGAGAAGTGGTAGAGGGGAGGTAGGGGGAGGGGGGAGAAGAACGGAGATTGAAAGGGGCGTGGAGGGGTGTAAGAAAGGGATGGTGGTGGAGGTGAGGGGAAAGAAGCGTCATAGATCAGTGTCGTTGTAAGGGTTAACATCTTCCATCCCACGCCTGGCAGTCGTCTTTGCGATCCCTCTTCCGCTGTTTGAATTTCCATCTGAACACCGAAATTGTGACCATTTTGTCCTATCCTGCCATGAAATTACATGGCACGGTAAAAATGTGGACTGGGACTGGAAAGAAAGTTTTAAGGAAAAGAACAGAAAAAGATTAATACGCCTGGCAGTCGTCTTTCCGATCCCTCTCCGCTGTTTGAATTTCCATTTGAACATTGGAATTGCCACCGTTTTTCCTGTCTCGCCTTGAACTTACATGGCACGGTACAAAACAAAATGTGCACCATTACTGGAAAGAAAGTTTTAAGGGGGAAAAAGGTTAAAAGCATGAAACGAAACGTGTGATGAACGAAACTCAAATGAAAATAACACCGAATTAACTTGGGCGTGTTAAGAAGAAAAAAAAGGGGGATGGGGGTGGGGGGGGGGAGGATGAAGGTGGGGATAGGGAACTGGACATGTTGGAAGATTACATTTCAGGCCACAAAAAGGCGAAAAGGGCGAAATGTTATTTCATGTTAATTACAGATGGGGACAGATCAAGATCGGCCTGAGGAGAAAGGACAGATGGTGGATGGGGAAGGTGTATGAGTTTGCCTCTTGGGAGAGGGGGGAGGGACAGTGGAAAGGAGAGGGAGAGAGAGAGAGAGAGAGAGGAGAGGACAGACAGACAGACGGACAGAGACAAAAACAGCAGACTCAAAATGAAAGACAGACAGAAAGAGAGAGAGAGGACAGACAGACAGACGGACAGAGACAAAAACAGCAGACTCAAAATGAGACAGACAGACAGACAGACAGACAGACAGACAAAAATGGGCAGACTCAAAATGAGAGAGAGAAAGAGCGAGAGGCAGACAGAAAAACAGACAGACACGCACAGACAGACAGAAAGACAGACAAACACCAAAAGAGGCAGACTCAAAATCCTCAGTCTCAAGCACAGCTCATCTTATGATGTACGATCACATCTTGTCTGCCAAGTGCCAAAGGCTTTTTTGGCCGATGGAACTATCACCTGCAACAACCCCCCTCTCTGCTCTCCCACTTCCTTACACCTCCCACCCACCCTCACCCCAACCCCAACCCCCCCCCCCCCCCCCACCTCCGTGACTGGGAATCCTTCAAGGACATAGAATCACTTTTGTAATTAGTAGTAGCAGGAGGAGGGAGGGGTGGATGACAGTGTGGGTATCAGAGGCAGCATAGAGCGGGTCAATAGTGATGCATCTGACAGTGTTGTTCTGTTCGTGTCGTCTCTTCTTCATCATCTTCTTCTTCTCCTTCTTTCCTCCTTCTCTTCTTCAGCTCTGCTTCCTCCTTCCTTTCTTCACCAAGGAGGTTATAGTCTCACTCATATGGCTATCAGTTCGTCAGGCTGTTGGAAAGATCATGCCAAAAATACTGACCCGATGTTTTTTTAAGTAAACAGGAGGGGAGGGGGGGGGCGTACTCAAATGGTTCAAGAACTTGCCTGCAGACCTGACGGTCATGAGTTCGAACCACCCGTGGAGTTGGAGCTTTTTTTTTCTTTTCTTTTTTTCAGCTTCAAAACTTCTCTCTGTCCACCCGGAAGTAAATGGGAACCTGATTCAGTTCAGGGGAATTAAAGTTGGCAGAAGGAGATGGGATAGGCTCTGACTTCCATCATGTCATGTCCTAGACACGCTGGACTTCTAGAAGTACAGAGGGTGAATCACAAATTCACCGCACGCCTCTGTCACTCACCACCCTTTCTCTTGCTCTCTCTCTCTCTCTCTCTCTCTCTCTCTCTCTCTCTCTCTCTCTCTCTCTCTCTTCTCTCTCTCCTTCTCCTGTCTCTCATTCTCTCGCACTTTCTCCCTCTCCTTCCCTCTGTCACTCACCCCTCTTTCTCTTGCTCTCTCTCTCTCTGTCTGTCTCTCTCTTTCTCTCTCTCTGTCTCTCTTTCTCTCTCTCTCTCTTTCCTGTCTCTCATTCTCTCGCACTCTCTCCCTCTCCTTCCCTCCCTCAGTCGCTCAGTCTTTGTCTCTGTGTCTGTCTGTCTGTTTGTCTGTCTGTCTATCTGTCTGTCTGTCTGTCTGTCTCTCCCTCTCTCTCTCTCTCCTCTCTCTCTCTCTCTCCCCCCCTTCTTCCTCTCCCTTCCTGTCCCTCTCTCTCTCTCTCCCCCTTCGGTTTCTCTTTCTTCTGTCCAGAGATCAACCCATCATGATTGCACAAGCCAACGCATTTTTCATAGCTGCAATGTTCAGATCAGCTCCCTAACGAACCGAGCAGCTGAAACGAGCTGTAAAAACAGTGATACGAAAGCAGATTGGCATCTAAGAGAAAAGAGAAAGGGACGTGTTGAGGTTGGGAGGGGGGAGAAGTGGTAGAGGGGAGGTAGGGGTAGGGGGAGAAGAACGGAGATTGAAAGGGGCGTGGAGGGGTGTAAGAAAGGGATGGTGGTGATGATGGTTTGGGGGAAGAAGCGTCATAGATTAGTGTCGTCGTAAGGGTTAACATCTTCCATCCCACGCCTGGCAGTCGTCTTTCCGATCCCTCTTCCGCTGTTTGAATTTCCATCTGAACACCAGAATGGCGACAATTTTTCCTATCTCGCCTTGAAATTGCATGGCATGGTAAAAAAAATATGTGGACCGTGACTGGAAAGAAATTTTTGTTAAGGAAAACGAGAGATAAAAGCCTGAAATGAAACGTGTGATGAGTGAAACTCAAATGAAAATAACGCTAGATTGACTTGGTGTGTGAAAGGAATGGAGGGGGAGGGGTAGTTGGAGAGGGGAGCGGGGCGGGTAGGGGAAGGAACATATTGGAAGATTTTATTTCAAGCTACAAAAAAGGCGAATAGGGTGAAATGTTATTTCATGTTAATTACAGATGGGGACAGATCAAGATCAGCCTGAGGGGAAAGGACAGATGGGTGGATGGATGGGGAATGTGGATGGGTTTTGCCTCTTGGGGAGGGGAGAGACAGACAGACAGGCATACAGAAACAAAAAGAGGCAGACTCAAAATGAGAGAGAGGGGGAGAGAGAGAGAGAGAGAGAGAGAGAGAGAGAGAGAGAGAGAGAGAGAGAGAGAGAGAGAGAAGGCAAACTCGAAATGAGGTAGAGACAAAAAAGCAGACTCAAAATCAGAGAGACAGACAGACACTCAGACAGACAGACACTCAGGCAGACAAACACACAGACAGACACACAGACAAAAAGGCGGACTCAAAATGGGACAGACAGAAAGACAGAAACGAAAAGAGGCAGGCTCAAAATCCTCTGTCTCAAGCACAGCACATCTTATGATGTCCGATTACATCTTGTCTGGCAAGTGCCAAAGGCTTTTTAGCCGATTGAATTATCACCTGCAATAACGCTCCCCTCTACTCTCCCATTTCTTTTCACCCCCACCCCCCCCCCTCTCCTCCCTCATCTCCTCACTGGGAATCCTTCAGAGACATAGAATCTGTTCTTGTCATTAGAAGTAGCAGGAGGGGGGGGGGGGGGTTGACAGGGAGGAAGTATTAGAGGCAGCGTAAAGCAGGGCCATCAGTGATGTAGCTGACAGACACTGTTGTTTTGTTCGTGTTGTCTTTTCTTCTTCTTTTATCTTCTTCCTCCCCTTCTTTCCTCCTCTTCCACCTTTTCTTCTGGCGTTTCTTCCTCCTCCTCCTCCTCCTCCTCCTCTTCCTTCTTCACCAAGGACTTTATGGTTTTGCGCACACGACTATCGGTTCGTTAGTCCGTTGGAAAGGTTATGCAAAAGTTGTTGACTTGATTTCTTAAAAAACAAAATGAATAGAGAATCCCGTAGTCAAATACAGCCTGCAAATCGGATGGTCGGAAGTTCAAACCATGCTTGGGGTCGGATTTTTTTTTTTTTTTTTTTTTTTTTTTGCTTAAAAAATAATTCTATCCACCCATCAGTAAATTGACAGCCCCACTCAGTCCAGGGAGGATTATAGGCTGAAGAAGGAGAAGGATGGGTTCCGCTTTCCATCACGCCGTGCCTTAGACACGGTGAACCTCTGACCCGTACGGCCGATTGGCTATGGCAATTTGAACTTCTTTTTTTTTCCTTAATGTGGTGGATGTGTGGAATATCAGCCAAGGGAGAAATTTGTAAACTTGTGATCTGGAGACGTGA
>CM065740.1:49497833-49505333 GCA_033310375.1 Conus canariensis
AATGTTAACTCCGAGGGAAAAATCCCCCTGTACCAAAATTCGAACCCGTAACCCCAGGATCACGAGTCCGGCGCTCTGCGAACTGAGCTTTACATGAGTCTGTAGATTATTTGCCCGTGTTTGATTGTCTCTTTTTTTCTGAATGCGTGTCTTCCTTTTTTTCTTTTTTTTCACTCCTCTTGTGTTTTAGTTTGTTTGCCGTTGTCCGTTCATTGTTCGTCCTTTATGCCATGTACTCTTTGAAAAATTAAGTTTAAAAAGGTTTAAAACAAACAAACAAACAAACAAAAACAAACAAAGAAAAGAGTCATTGAAGGGGGTGCACTCTCGATTTGCGCAAGGAAGGGTGTAAGTGCGCTGAGTTCGCGTCCAACTCTCGGACGCTTGCAGTTTTCATGACCGATTTAGAAAGTACGAGCTGTTTTCGACACACACACAAATATGTTGAGAGAGAGAGAGAGAGAGAGAGAGAGAGAGAGGGGGGGGGGGGGGAACGACATGGATTTGTATTTGGAGAGAAAACAACCCGTGTCAGACGCTTTTGCTGGGCATTGCTTTGAAGACCAATAATTGAACCTCAGGGCGTCAGAATCAGGATTCGGGACCACAACGTCGGAAGCAGAGCGGATTTTTTTTTATGTCATTCAGTGCGCATCATCGCTACGACTTGTGACCTCATCATTTTGTCTTTTCGCTTTGTTGTTGTTGTTGTTGTTTTGTTTTGTTTTTGTTTAAACCAGTGGAGTTTAGACCTGGTCCTTTTGAACTGCCGTGATGCCAGGTTGAAGGGAGAGGGAGACAGGGAAGCAGGGAAACAGCGTCAAAAGCTCTGTGCTGTTTGTCCCCCTTTCCTGTTTTATGTTGACCTCCACCCCCCCCCCCCCACCCCCCTCATCTTACACGTTCTCCTACTACAATGCGCAGGGGAAGGGAGCAGGGACCGGCAAGTCGATGAGCCTGCGAGTCAACTGAACTTCACTATCGCAGAACAAGGCGCCAACCCCTTTATTTGTTTGTTTGCTCACTGTTTTGAAGATCTGCCCTCTAAGAGAGTGGCTTAAGCCTCTCGCAGGAGACTGGCAGGTTTGATTGGTTTGTTAAAGTGCGGGTTCTTTTTTTTTTTTGGCCACAGCTGACGAAGTACACAAATGAATGAAGAAGTGAGGAAGGCTTTAGGAGGAAGAGACTGGCAGGTTGGACTGGGTTTTTTAAGTGCGGTTTTTTGGGGTTTTTTGGGGGGCCACAGCTGAAGGAGTACACAAATGAATGAAGAAGTGAGGAAGGGTTTAGGAGGAGGAGGAGTTCCTGAACCAGACTTGTGTGTCTGCCTGACCTGCGCCTGAAGTCCACAGACAGATCAGGCATTGGATGGTTAGCTAGCATGGTCTGCACTCCTAGTGTGTGTGCGTGTGTGTGTGTGTGGGGGGGGGGGGCGTGTGTGTGTGTGTGTGTGTGTGTGTGTGTGTGTGTGTGTGTGTGTGTGTTGCGCGCGCGCGTTCGTGCGTGCGTGCGTGCGTGTGTGTGTGGTGTGTGTTAAAAGTAAAATGGAGTGTGTATCGTTTTAAATGAAATAAGATCTTAAGACATTCATAAATAATAAATAAAAAAGACCATGCTTCCAAATAAAAACTGAATATACGAAAACACCCCGTGTGTAAGCGTGCTCTCTCTCTCTCTCTCTCTCTCTCTCTCTCTCTCTCTCTCTCTCTCTTCTCTCTCTCTCTGTGCTCATTTTTTGTTAATTGGGTTCTTTTTCTTTTCAAATGTATGCATGCATTGATTGTTGCATTTTTTTTTCTTTTTCGGTCATATGTATTGCTTGATTTTATTTCTTAAAGCATAGATATTTTCGTTCTTGCCCAGCGGGCTGGATATACAAAAAAAAAGTATTTATGCTAAATCCTGTACCCTCTTAAAGTAACATTCGTTCGTTTGTTCCTTCGTTCTCTCTCTCTCTCTCCTCTTCTCTCTCTCTCTCTCTCTCTCTCTCTCTCTCTCTCTCTGGCACAAAACCACAGACGCATTGACACGCATATGCCGAACAACCACTCAATCACAGATGCCATTGTTGTGCATACAGCCACGGACAATGCACTATGATAGATAAACAAAACACACACGTTGACAATGGCTGCCGACACGCTCTTCGCGAGGAATGCGGCGACACAACGCAAACTGTAACAACACAGCAAAATGTAACAACATAGCAGTTTCCACGAAAAAAAAAAAAAGGAACAGTGCTGCTTTTTTTGCGTGGCGCGTTATCCACTTTAAAAAACAATGTAATATTATTACGTGTTTTGTGTGTTATCCACGTCATATGTAACAGTTGTAATTTGTGTTTGTGCGTTAAAACGTCAACCACGAAAACTATATTTTCGTCTGTGCGTTAAAAAGTCAAACACGAAAAATATAACAATTTTTATTTAGGCCTAATTTGGAGAGAGACTGCAGGTATAGACAGTTTAAACCCAATGAAATTAGAAATGAATTAGTGCGTGGGAGAAAGACGGTCTTGAAACACTATTTACATGAACAGTTACTTGTTTCCTTTTTACATTTTTCTGTTCTCTTGAGGAACACGAACCTTATCGCTGAATGGCGTACGTTTACAACTGTAGGGATGAGTAGGGATGATTATAGCTGGATTATTTTTTCCTTGCAGCTGAGGAGTTCAAATTATGAAAATAATGTTATTTATCACCCGTCAACAGCTGCACGTCTGTGTCTCAATATTTCATCGGATGCAAACGTTTTCAATGGATAGACACTGAAGAAAGCAGCAAAAATGTAAAAAAAAAAAAAAAAAAAAAAAAAAAAATGTAACGGTTGTTAAATAATTCGTTAATTCATGACCACAAATAAAATGTTACGTTTTACATTTATTTGCGAATCAACGACAAAAAAAAAAAAAAAAAAAAAAAAAAAACGAGGTTTCTTACATTCTTCGTTCAGAGTGCAACACTGACATTTGGTGTGCGTGCGTGCATGCACGCGTGCGTGCATGCGTGCGTGTGCGTGCATGCACGCGTGCGTGCGTGCGCGTGGGCGTGTGTTAGTATATTTCTACATTGTTATATTTCGGGGTTGTATCAACCCAGTCCTAATTTCACTCAGAGGAATCGTTGTCATGCAATGCAATACAACACAGTACAATATGACGGTACAACTGTGCTTCAGCCAGAAGCTGAACCCCTTGGAGGACCATGATACGTGTATGTATATTTCGCATTACTTAGCAACCTACCAGTGTACTTGTAGACGTTGAATTACAGTTTTTCTCTCGAAAAGGTCGGAGTTTTCGAGCGCAGTGAGACTCGTCATTTCAGCGTTATTTATCATCCTTGTGTGTGTTACGTAGGATTTGTGGTATTGTTAGCATTCTCTGACTACTCTGGCTTGTTACACAGGATTGGGTGGCGTGCGTGTCTTTGTTTATTCTCTCGTGCAGGGTATGTGGGATTTTTCGATGTATTTGTCGGTACTTCAAATTATCCTTGCTTCGTATATTCGGTTTGTGGTATAATAAGCATTGTCTGAGAGAGAGAGAGAGAGAGAGAGAGAGAGAGAGAGAGAGAGAGAGAGACAGACAGACAGACAGACAGAGAGACAGACAGACAGACAGACAGACAGACAGACAGAGACAGAGAGAGATGTAAAAGTCCTTGCTGATAACGAAGGATTTATGGAGTCTTTAGCGTTCCTAAATCATTTTAAAAGTTATGTAGTAAATGTTGAGCTTTTAGCATGGCTGGATCCTCCTGACGGGTGGTGTAATATCTGTATAGTCCGTTTAACCTTACTGGTCCTGCATGTTGTCTGTTGCTTGCTGTACGAGTTGCCGGTACAGAGTCGCTCTGGAAGGCTGCATAGTGTTGGTGGTGGTGTCTTTGTCTTTATTTAATCATCATTGCGAGCTATACAAAATCATGATGTGTTTAGCCTCGCCATGTCGTCGTTCAAAGTTCTATAGGACTTGTGCTGTGTGGAGCGCTAAGAAACAGATTATTACAATAAACAATACACAAGTAGGGTAACTCTTGCTCCCATAAGAAAACCTAACTCAGAGTAACTTTTATTCAAGACTGGCACAGCCTTTTAAACTTGAATAAAGTCAGACAAATACAAAGACGAACAATCTAATAGTGGGGGAAAAACAAGCGCAGGCCAACAACCCCTCCGTCATCACAGTAATGGCTTGGCAAAGATTTGAACTAAAGGGAGGGGGGGGGGGAGGGGTTGAAGATGAAGAAAATGAGAACATGAAATTAAGAAAATATATTTGAAATATGAAAACTCATCACTAGCTGCATGAGGAACCATCGTAATCCCTCTCGAAGGCAGATCTATTTGTATTGCCTGCTCCTAGGCCTTTCGTCCGCTGGATCGGACTCATCAGGGAGACACGGCTGGTTGTGTTTGTGTTCCTGGCGTCAAATAGAGACACACCACAGTCCATAATACTGTGGTGTTCTCACCACCAAGGGTTATTGCAAGTTAAACAGAGTTTGTGGTGAGTTAAACATGACTTGATCGTAATTACAAGTGACACAGGTTGTACGATGTAATGAACGGTCGATAATGCGGCGTCTTATTAGCAGGAAGCAGGAGGTCTTTGTGTTCGTTGGTTTTATATAATGTCTGTCTGGTGTTTTAGGTGGTATAGAAACGATAGACACAGGGAGAGAGGTCAACCCAGACCTGTACATTTTGTGGCTTTGTGTTTCGGCCAACGTTTCTCTGTGATGTTTTTCCTTTGTTTTTGTTTTTTTCCTTTTCTTTTTCTTTTTTTTCTTTTTTTGGTCGATGGACTAAACAAATTTACGGACTTAATCCATAAACTGGCGAAAAAGAAAGGGTGAACAGCTAATCCGAAAGAAGAAGCAACTATAAGTGTCAATGATGTGAAAAGAAATGATTGAAGAAATCCTAGAACGATCACAACAATAACAGCAGCAGCAGCAGCAGCAACAACAACAACAACAACAACAACAACAACAACAACAACAACAACAACAACAAACCCACGGAAACAGAGCAGAAATTAATTGAAAAAAAAAGAAAGAAAGAAAGTTAGGAGCGGGAAAACTAGCAGGAGAGAACAGGGAAAATCGAATTCTTGAAAGAGAGAAAGTCAGTAGGAAGGAAGGGGGAGGGGGGGGGGGGGCGAGGGTACAAAAAAAACAAATAATGTAAGAAAACAGAAAAGGGAAGAACAGAGAGAGAGGAAGGGAGGGAGAGAGAGAGAGAGATGGAAAGAGAGAGAGACGGAGACAGAGACATAGAGAGAGAAGACAGCAAATAAAGTTTGGGTTGTTTTTTTTTTACCTTAATTGGAATCTAAACGGAACGGATGACAAAAAGACTAAAGAACAAAAAACAAACCGAAGAACAAAGGAAACCACAAAAACAAAGAAAACGAAAAGTAGCAAAGAGACTGCATTCACTGTGGAGAGAGAGAGAGAGAGAGAGAGAGAGAGAGAGAGAGAGAGAGAGAGAGAGAGAGAGGGGAGAGAGAGACGGACTGACAGATTCCCCACGCGGGGAGAGCCAGGCCGAAGCAGAACCAGCCGGCTTCCAAGCGAAACGAGGTGTCGCAGCAAATGTCGAACGCGCAGCAAAGTTTAATTTTACATGAGGAAGACCACAGGAACCGCAAGTGAAGTCAGTGGGTAGGGGGGGGGGGGGGTTGTTGGTCGGGGGGAGAAAGCTTGGGAGGGAGGAGGATTGGAAAGGGAGGGGTGGGGGCTGGAGGAGGGAGGGAGAGAGAGAGAGACGGTGTCCGCTGCATGATTTCGTTTGGATGGGTTCGCGCTAAAAGACGTGACCAAAATGTCTCTCGGACGCTTCCATAGGTCTCTCGGACGACCGGAAAAGTTCGCTAGAAACAGGGCCTCGAACTTTGCCATGTCTGTTCCAGAGAGACAGACAGGCAGACAGACAGGCAGACAGTCAGACAGACAGACAGACAGACGAACAGAAACAAGATTAAAGTCTTTTTGTTTGGGATGCATATATCTCTCCTCTCTCTCTCTCTCTCTCTCTCTCTCTCTCTCTCTCTCTCTCTGTTTTATAGCTATATATATATATATAAGAGAGAGAGAGAGAGAGAGAGAGAGAGACAGTATTAAAACGTCCTTTAAAAATCTGAAAGAGCTCGACCCCTTGGGGAGCAACATTTGCTAAAGATATTTTTTTAAATATCTTTAGCAAGTATATATAATATATATATATATATAATATATATATATATATATATATATATATATGAGCCATTATCCCAGTTCTGCCATCAAAAGCACGCCCTTCCTCCTCCCCACACTCCTCTTTCCCCATCTCCTCACCCCTCCCCCATTTGGAAACAGGCTATTGTTAGGGCCTTCTCGGATGAGGCGTCAAAAACAAAAAAAGAAAAAGAAAAAAAAAAAGAAAAGAAAAGAAAAGAAAAAGAAAAAAAAAGAAAAAAGAAAAAAAAAAAAAAAACTGATCATGACGTACAGCGCCAGATGCAGAGCAAGAGGTTTGATGTAGGGCTCAATGGCGAGATCAGCGTCATGGATGAAACTTTTGAATTTATTCATTTAGTTAGTTACTTATCTATCTGTCTATCTATCTATCTATCTATCTATCTATCTGTTTGTCTGTCTGTCTGTCTATCTTTCTATCTATTTACACACACACACACACACACCACAACACATATATATATATATATATATATATATATATATATATACGTGTACGTGTGTGTGTGTGTGTGTGTGTGTGTGTGTGAATCGTTTTATTACAGATATACATATATGTAGAGAGAGAGAGAGAGAGAGAGAGAGAGTTCTTTATCTACTTATTAATTTCTTTATTTTATTTCATTTCATTTATTTTCAACGCCGGCATTTTTGCCTGACTCCTGTTTAAACATGGTGGAGTAAGGTTGTCGTGTGTCTGCGCGCCTGACTGCACCAGTTAAAAAAAAGCGCTCCACCAAAGTAGAGGGCGCCACTCTGGTAACAAAGCGGCAGAACCACAAATGATAGTGGACACCACCAAAGTAGAGGGCGCCACTCTGGTAACAAAGCGGCAGAACCACAAATGATAATGGACACAAACTACGAAGAAACAGGATTGAAGAAAGAAAAGCCAGGAAAATCTGCACAACTACCCTTGGTCTTTGAACTATGAGAAAGACGAGTTTTCCATACAATTGTTCTTAGCGAGACATTAAAATATTGTCGGATACTCGCCGCCAAGATGCATGAAAAACAACAACAACAATAACAACAACACTGTCGCCAATGTTGCGAGCGCAGTATGCACGCAGCTAAAGGCAAAGAACTGCATGTTCCTTAACGTTTGTTGCTGACGTCAATTGCCGATTCCGACGCCAACGCTTCGTCTGTGATGGTCTTGACGTCTGTCACACCTAGGGAACTCTTTTTCCTATTAGCTCCTTTGGTAAAGCGCCGGTGATCCTGGCGATCCTTAGCTTACGGGTTCGAATCT
>CM065740.1:49510333-49512833 GCA_033310375.1 Conus canariensis
ATATTCGAACTATTTGGTTGTCCAAACTAAGCATTGGTGAGTATCTGAAAGTTGGTAAATATTGCTGGCCAAAGAGAACGAGTTTTGTTTTGTTTTGTTTTTGGTGTCTGTTGTTCTGTCTGTATGTATGCAAGGTTGTGCAAAAAACGTGCAAAACTTTAACACAAACGGAACTTTGTGCTGGGAGAGACTCTGCAGCAGTTTGCATCAGGGCAAACTCCACTGTGCATCAGGGCAAACTCCACTGTCCATCAGGGCAAACTCCACTGTCCATCAGGGCAAACGCCACTGTGCATCAGGGCAAACTCCACTGCCACTGTGCATCAGGACACACTCCACTGCCACTGTGCATCAGGGCACACTCCACTGTCACTGTGCATCAGGACACACTCCACTGCTACTGTGCATCAGGGCACACTCCACTGTGACTGTGCATCAGGCACACTCCACTGTCACTGTGCATCAGGACACACTCCACTGCCACTGTGCATCAGGCACACTCCACTGCCACTGTGCTTCAGGGCACACTCCACTGTGACTGTGCATCAGAACACACTCCACTGTGACTGTGCATCAGGGCACACTCCACTGTCACTGTGCATCAGGACACACTCCACTGCCACTGTGCATCAGGGCACACTCCACTGTGGCTGTGCATCAGGACACACTCCACCGCCACTGTGCATCAGGGCACACTCCACTGTCACTGTGCTTCAGGACACACTCCACTGCCACTGTGCATCAGGCACACTCCACTGTGACTGTGCATCAGGGCACACTGTACTGCCACTGTGCATCAGGGCACACTGTACTGTGACTGTGCATCAGGACACACTCCACTGCCACTGTGCATCAGGGCACACTCCACTGTGACTGTGCATCAGGGCACACTCCACTGCCACTGTGCATCAGGACACACTCTACTGTCACTGTGCATCAGGACAGACTGTACTGTCACTGTGCATCAGGGCACACTCCACTGTCACTGTGCATCAGGGCACACTCCTCTGCCACTGTGCATCAGGACACACACTCCACTGCCACTGTGCATCAGGGCACACTGTACTGCCACTGTGCATCAGGGCACACTGTACCGTGACTGTGCATCAGGACACACTCCACTGCCACTGTGCATCAGGGCACACTGTACTGCCACTGTGCATCAGGGCACACTGTACTGCCACTGTGCATCAGGGCACACTGTACTGTGACTGTGCATCAGGACACACTCCACTGCCACTGTGCATCAGGGCACACTCCACTGCCACTGTGCATCAGGGCACACTCCACTGCCACTGTGCATCAGGGCACACTCCACTGTGACTGTGCATCAGGACACACACTCCACTGCCACTGTGCATCAGGGCACACTGGACTGCCACTGTGCATCAGGCCACACTGTACCGTGACTGTGCATCAGGACACACTCCACTGCCACTGTGCACCAGGGCACACTGTACTGTGACTGTGCATCAGGACACACTCCACTGCCACTGTGCATCAGGGCACACTGTACTGTGACTGTGCATCAGGACACACTCCACTGCCACTGTGCACCAGGGCACACTGTACTGTGACTGTGCATCAGGGCACACTCCACTGCCACTGTGCATCAGGGCACACTGTACTGTGACTGTGCATCAGGGCACACTGTACTGTCACTGTGCATCAGGACACACTCCACTGCCACTGTGCATCAGGGCACACTGTACTGCCACTGTGCATCAGGGCACACTCCACTGCCACTGTGCATCAGGGCACACTGTACTGCCACTGTGCATCAGGGCACACTCCACTGCCACTGTGCATCAGGGCACACTGTACTGCCACTGTGCATCAGGGCACACTGTACTGCCACTGTGCATCAGGGCACACTGTACTGCCACTGTGCATCAGGGCACACTGTACTGCCACTGTGCATCAGGGCACACTCCACTGCCACTGTGCATCAGGGCACACTGTACTGTGACTGTGGTGTGTGCCCTGAAGCGGAGCTTCTCCCAGCACAAAGTTTCATTCTAGAAGGGAGATAACTTGCGTTAAGTTTGTCCAAGGGGAGAATTATTTGACGTAAACAAAGTCAGAGATGTGTTTTAGTAAACCATTCTTTGCCATACCAAAGTAAGGAGCGGTGGATTTAGAGAGTTTTGACAGGCTTACATCATAATAATATGTTAAACAAAAAATTCTAGTTTTTGCTATAGAATTCACCAAATGCCTCTCAGGTTTCAAGAGGGGATTGGACGGAAATTGGGATAGGAGAGTTTGGGGTGGGGGGTGGGGGGCACAGATCCCTGTCAATTTATCCACGGCCTCGTTTCTATAGGAAATTCCTCAAGCACGCTTCAAGAAGTTCTGGGGGGAACAAAAGTGGGATTAAAAAAACAAAAAAAAACCCAGTCTGCTCCTCTCCTCCTCCCCCCCCCCCCCCCCTCTTATGCCAACACCCATCAACCCTTCTGATCTTCAGTTCTCCCACCCCCAACTTCTATTCACCTGT
>CM065740.1:49520333-49525333 GCA_033310375.1 Conus canariensis
CTCTCTCTCTCTCTCTGCGTGTCTGTCTGTCTGTCTCTGTCTCTCTGTCTGTCTGTCTTTCTCTCTCTCTCTCTCTCTCTCTCTCTCTCTCTCTCTCTCTTTTCTCTCTGTTTCTGTCAGTCAGTCTGTTTGTCTGTCTGTCTTTCTCTCCCTCGCTCTCTCTCTCTCTCTCTCTCATTTACTATCTCTCTCTCTCTCTCTCTCTCTCTCTCTCTCTCTCTCTCTCTCTCTCTCTCTGACCCTCTCTTTCTCCCCTTTCTCTCCACTCCTTTCTGCCTCCCTCTCTCTCCCCCTCCCCTCTCTGTCTCTCTCTGTCTCTCTGTCTCTCTCTCTCTCTCTCTCTCTCTCTCTCTCTCTCTCTCTCTCTCTCTTATTCATTTCCATTTTTTTCCCATTCCTCTCTTCCATTCTCCAGATCCAGGTCCCGCCCTCCCTCCCCCCCCACTCCCTTCTTCTACCACCCGTCTCTCTCTCTCTTTCTCTGTTGCATCCTCTGTTCAGTTGTTTCAAAACATGCCTTCCTTCCCAGATAACACTGATCGATTCCTTGCCCACCTCCCTCTCTCTCTCTCTCGCTCTCGCTCTGTGTGTGTGTGTGTGTGTGTGTAGTGTGTGTGTGTGTGTGTGTGTGTGTGTGTGTGGTGTGGTTGTTGTCTGTCTGTCTGTCTGTGTCTGTCTTCTTGTCTGTCTGTCTGTCTGTCTCTCTTCTCTCTTCGTCTGCTCCTGTCTGCTGTCTGTCTATCTGCTCTGTCCTCTTCTCTCTTCTCTCTGTCTCTCTCTCTCTCTCTGACTCTTCGTCTATCTCTCTCTTCTCTTCTCTCTCTCTCTTCTCTTCTCTCTCTCTCACCTCCGTTCTCTCTCGTCCCTCTCTATCCCCACCCCCCCCCTCTGTCAACCTCTTCGTTCTCGTACCCTCTCTATACCCCCAACCCCCCCCCCTTCAACCTGGCTTCTGTAGGGTGTGCAATACAACCTCCCCCCCCCCCCCCCACCCTCCACAAATAAATAACACAACCTCCTCCTTAGGATGTCGAATTTCTCACCCCCACCCCTCCCCACTCTCTCCTACAAACCCTAACCCCAAGCCACGCATCTCTTCCTCCACTCCTCTCTTTTCTCGCTGATCAATTCATCACTGAATGACGGAGATCCTGTCCTGCACAACTGGCTTTGGTGAGCGCAGAGCGGGTCAGAGAGAAAAGAGAGATGGGGAGATGAGGGAGGGAGAGATGGAAGCGGAGAGGGCAGGAGAGAGGTGGAGGGAGAGAGAGAAGAGACAGAGAGAAAGAGACAGATAAGCAGACAGAGAAGAAGAGAAGAAGAGAGAGAGAGAGAGCTCAGAACTCAGAAGAAAACTTTTATTCGATCAAGGACTGAGATTTTAGACAGAGCCTGGTCTTCCAATCTGTTCCTGCGAAGCTAAATTATGCACACACAGAGAGAGAGAGAGAGAGAGAGAGAGAGGAGGGGGGAGGTCTTACGCAGGCACAAACAGGAGGAGGAGGAAGCGGACATGGCGGTTGCTGTTGGAGTGGTGCGGGGAAAGAGGAGGGGGGGGGGGGGAGAGGGTAGTGTCGGATCCCACGATGTGGAATCATGTGGAGGGAAGCTAGCCAACTCTGGAATCTATGCTAGGGCTATGCTGTAAACGGGAGTATGATCAATGTATATCCAGCATGTATCCAACAGGCTGATGCTATGTGGACAACATTAAAAAAAAAAAACGTCACTTCCTAGCCCGCCGCAGCCTGCAAGGGTACGGGTGGTAGGAGGTTCAAGTCCTAGCAGAGCGGTGTCGTTGCAGGATTTTTTTTTTTTTTTTTTTTTTTTTTTTTTTTGGGGGGGGGGGGAGGTGTTAAACGATTCCTACTCAGTTGTGTATACTGGTTAGGCCTACTTGAATGGGAAGATAGGAACCAAAAGAGTCGAGTTTTGTCGATTCTGTGGATGTGTTTCGAAAGTTGTCGCCACAGGGTTCTGGACCAACGCTGCAGGTGTCTGTATCTCCCTGGCCTGATTGATGCCAAGTCACGCTATAAAAAGAAGGATGGATGGAGTGTAGTAGCCCTGTTTTGTAGTTTAGGCCAGATTTAAAATTCCACACTATCATCTTCATCGTTCTCATTCTCATCGATCATTATATTTTGTGAAGAAGTCTGGAATTCTGAGGTCTTTCATACCCTGCTTCTTTGCTTACCTTCATTTCGTTTTTTTCTCATTATCCTTGCTTGTGATAAACTATTATCATTTATGTTGTTGTTGTTATCATTGTTATTGTTGTTGTTGTTGTTGTTCGTAGTAGTAGTAGTAGTACTAGTAGTAGTAGTAGTAGTAGTAGTAGTAGTGTATGGTGGTGGTGGTGGTAGAAGTAGTAGTGGTAGTAGTAACTGTTGTTGTTGTTGTATTTTGCTGTTGTTGTCGTTGCTTTCATTTTAATTATTGTTGTTGCTGCTGCTGCTGCTGTTGTTGTTGTCATTATTATCATATTTTCATATTATCATTGTTATTATTATCATCATCATCATATCATCGTTATTTTTTATTATTATTGTTATTATTACTATTATTATTATTATCATGATGATGATGATGATGATGATGATTACTGTTATTATTGACGGTCTTTATATAGCGCCTCTACTCAGGTAGCAATCAAGCTCAAAGCGCTTTTCAATCCACACTCTCGTTCACACAACGGACTGCCTACCAGGGTAGAGCCGACTGAAGAGCTGCCTGCCGGAGCTAATGATTCGCTTCCAATGTGATCCAGTCGATTATCAGTCACTCCTTCCTTCCATTTTCCCACGGAGGGCGAATGCGATGTGTGTTGGCGCTATCGTTACCAGCCACCGAAGTTGCCTTCTTTCCGACCATTGGTGATGGGATTTTATGTGTGTGCAAGGTGTTATGACTTTGTGTCCGTGTCTTCACCACGTCATCTCGGACTAGTGAGGACATGGTCGTGGTGGCCCTTTCCCGCTAGGGGTTGACGACACTCCACAAGAGTGATTCGTGGATCTCATGTATTGATCATGAGAAAGTTGACAAAGTCCGAGAAATCGCGGAGCCTGATGTATGTGTTAACATTTATGATTGATATACAGACAGTGAGAGAGAGAGAGAGAGAGAGAGAGAGAGAGAGAGAAAAGGGGGGGGGGAGAGAGAGAGAGAGAGAGAGAGAGAGAGAGAGAGAGCGGGGGGGGGGGGGACCACAGACAAAATGGTAATAGCCCAGTGTCAGATTCAGTTTCTCTCAGATCAAAGTCTACTCGTCTTCCATGCAAACCAGATCAACGTTCTCCGCAAGGCGAGAAGCCGGACCGGAAATAATGACACACTGCCAATTCTTGTTCCCTGTCCATCATGGATAAGCAACGCCCCCTCTGATTGGAACACGAAACGACAGGGATTCATGCTTCATTCGCTCATGCTGACTCCGTCACTAAGCGACTACAGTCCGCGTCCTGAGTATACTGGGTCAGAACAGACACCGCTGAAGTGACTCCGCATCGGCGCAGTGTCTCCTCAGGTGGGTTCCCCATTATGACACGACAGTGACTGGTTTCTGTGGAGTAAGTAGAAGAACGGAAGCTGCGGCAAGACGAACCTCAAATTGGTTGTTTAAAGGAGAGCCAAACTAGAAATATGGTCTGGGAGTTATTCCGTTCAGAAGGCGCCAAAGATACGACAGTGAAAAGAGTTGTTGTCTCGTTCGTCATTTGTCAAATGGATTCCCCCGTCTCCTCGACAAAGGTGGCAGTACGTCGCAGGTCCTCCAGTCCTCCGCAGAGCTTCCAGGCCGCTGGGATTGGGTCGGGCCAGGTTTTCTCTCGGAGCGCTTGGTGGAGCGGGCAGGACTGCAGCAGATGTTCTGTTGTCTGACTGCCTGTTCCGCAGGGGCACTGCTCTGTGTTGCCGATGCGGAGTTTAATAAATAGGTGGTGTTACAGGCGGTTGTGGCCTGTCCTGAGCCTGAAAATGGCTACCTGCTCTCGACGAGTCAGCAGGTAGTACGGGTCTGCTCTGTTGTGGCGTGGATGCTGCTGCTTCCACTTGTTCTGCAGCTTGGCCTTGATGATGGTCCTGAAAAGAGTAAACTTGACAGAAAAAGTACTATGCCACCAAATGAAAGAAACAAACTAATTTACGAGATAAAGACGACGCGTTTCGACCTCTTCGGTCTTCTTCAGGCAAGGCAAACAACATTCAAGACAACGAAAAGGAAGAACGAAGAGGCAGTCACTTATCTCTTCAGACTGGCTGCAAATTGAATGTGGAATTGAAATCTTCCATGTCCGCTGCAGTCTCCCCAATTTGAAACTAAGTACAACACTTGTTGCAAAACGAACAATGTATTAGCAATCCATTTCCCTAGTCCATGTATTGATTTGTGTTTAGTCTACATCGTTTTGTTACCAAAAAGAAAAAGGAAGGGGACAAACCCATCACCTGCCTTCTTTCCTTCCTAACACTGTTCCCATCGTTCTTTAACATGCACAAGCAATTCTCAGATTGCCTCCAAGAAAGAGACTGGATGTTGGACTGGCACTTTTGATTTGGATTGCGGTTAAACTGATATCAAAGAGCAAACAATATTTTTTTTCCGAAAACGAATGATTGTGTGTGTGTGTGTGTGTGTGTGTGTGTGTGTGTGTGTGTGTGTGTGTGTGTGTGTGGTCAAATCCTATTTGAAAAGCAGAGAAAACTCATTCAACATCTTTTTTTTTTGTCGTCCTTCCTATCAGCAATAGATCATCACAAAAATTGTTTTCTAGCAAACGCCATTTTGTTCCATGTCAAGCCACATCTCTTCACAAAATTGTTTCCCGTCTTTACGTGTTATTCTTTGATTCCCCTTAGCGAATCCACTGTCTTGGAAGCAATTTGCTCCCCAAAGCCATGCCTTTCTCCAAGGAATAACCAGGGGTGGTTCCTGCGATACATCGCAATCAGTGTCTGGCATCATAAGCTCTCCGGATTTTTACTCTACACCGAGCGAT
>CM065740.1:49530333-49532833 GCA_033310375.1 Conus canariensis
TTGAACCAAGGGGGTGTGTGGGTGGGTGTTTTTTTTCATATAGACAGTTCGATTTAAATAAGGCCTCTAGATTAAAGAAGTTGCAGTCTTTCACACTTTGAAATATCTGGGATACATCAATGGTACTGATTTGTAGGAGTGGAACACGTATTAAAGTCAACCAGAAAAAAAAACTGAAAGAAAACAAAATCCCCGCTGCAGCGTACCATTATAAAACTGGTTTTGTTAACAGAATGAGCAGGGGAAAAACACATATGAAACACATTCAAACAACACACAGATTCACGTAGAGTCCATTCCCCAAAATGTGTAAATGTGCGTGAATCAAGATTGCATTTTGTTCCTATCTGAAACAGAAGTACACTGATCAAACGTCGATTTGGGCTGTACTTTTATTATGCACGTGTGATCTCTATATATGCTTTGTCTGTTTTCGCTAAAGAGTAGCAAGAGCAGAGCAATGTGTTGATTATACGTCCCCAGCTGAGCGGAAGACCCTGATTTATCGCCCTTGATTTTCAGTCTACTTTACAAAGCAACCGACAGGTGTCGTCCCGTTGAGGACATACATTGTCGTCCCGTTGAGGACATACGTTGTCCTATTGAGGTGAACGCTTCAAGAGGTTGGTCTGTTGAGGCAGTGTACGCTAAGACGATGTATGTTGAGGCGATGTACGCTGAGACGATGAACGTTTAGGTGATGAACGCATAGGAGATATAATATACGTGAAGCTGATGTCCAATAAAGCGAGTCCTTTGAGACGATGATCTGTTGCTATGGTCTGTTGACACGATGTGTGTTGTGGCACACGCTCGTACACACACACACACACACACACACACACACACACACACACACACACACACACACGCACACGTACGCACGCACGCACGCACGCGCATGCACACACCACACTCTCTCTCTCACTCTCTCACTCTCTCTCTCTCTCTCTCTCTGTCTGTCTCTCTGTCTCACACACACACAACACACACACACACACACACACACACACACACACACACACACACACACACACACACAGAGCTAAAGGGAGATCACTGTGTTGTTATCCCGTGGGGTTAGTATGGGGAGGTCGGAAGCCGAGGGGAGATGACGGACATGCCTGAAGGGTCAGCGTGGGACTGGGCTGCGGCAAAGAGCAGTGTTATACTTCATGTGTGTGTGTGTGTGTGTGTGTGTGTGTGTGTGTGTGTGTCTGTCTGTCTGTCTGTCTGTGTGTGTTGTCGTGCTGTGTGTGTGTGTGTGTCACTGCGTGTGTGTGTGTGTGTGTGTGTGTGTGTGTGTGTGTGTGTGTGTGTGTGTGTTGCACGTGCGTGCATGTGTGTGTGTGTGTGTGTGTCTGTGTCTGTGTTGTGTGTAGTGTGTGTGTGTGCGTGCGCGCGCGCATGCTCGTGCGTGCGTGTGTGTGTGTGTGTGTGTGTGTGTGTGTGTGAGTAGTGATGAGAGGTGAGAGAGAGAGAGAGAAAGAGAGAGAAAGAGAGACGCTTGACGCTTGACGCGCGCTTTCACGCCATTTATTGTGGGGCCCTCGCCCCGTCCACAGGAGTACGCAACATACATTTCAACATGACAACAACAAAAACATTTGATTGAAACGTTTGATTGTAACATATTTTGTTTTCTGTTTAGAAATTCTATTCTTCCTATATCGTCAGTATTACTATCACATAAGGGTTTCTCTGGTTTTTAAGGCACAGAAGATGTACATTGCAATATCTCTTATGGTTTCAGTATTATCGTTTTGTAGCAGACTTTCCAGTGTGATTGCGTTTCTATTACTAAAGTGTTTGAAAATGTATTTTGTTCGCAATTGCCTGTAATTTAGACACCACATTAAGAAGTGCATTTCTGTTTCTACTGTTGGGCAGAAGGGGCATGTTGTTATAGCTTGATTATCTATATATTTTTTATTGCCATGCAGTTCGTTTATTCCTAATCGTAGTCTTGTCAATGCTTTCCTGAACTTCGCGATTGTGATTGCGCGAAAGTATTCTTCAGTTTGGTGTATAGTTTTAAATGTATGATATGTTGTAAATCGTTCACTATTCGCTATTTTGTTATGCCAGTTCTGTTTGTAACAATCTATGATTCTTTGTTTTAGTGTTATGATAAATCTTTGCTCGTTTTCTACGCCTTCATTCAACCAAACTTCAGAGAAGCCATACGTATCCAAGCAGCGTTTAATTTCCAGTGCCCAGTTCTGTGGTTTGTCAATTTCTGTTTTTTCTCTTTCATATGCTTGTCTAGGTATCCTGTCTGGAGTCATCTTCATTAATTTAAACCAATATCTGATTGCTTTTATTGAACTATCTATACTCATCGGATATCTTCCTAGTTCTCCGTATACTAAGTTGTTTGGCGTTTTCTTCCCTACCCCCATGTGTCTTTTACATGCGAATAGATGTATATTTTCCACCTAATGTATGTATATCTAAGTATCCTAAACTATACATCGTTTTCATTATTTCACCTAGAGAG
>CM065740.1:49545333-49547833 GCA_033310375.1 Conus canariensis
ACACACAACACGCACACACACACACACACACACACATCTCTGCCATATCATCATTTACGCGCGCGCACGCACACACACACACACACACACACACACACACACACACCACACACACACACACACACACACACACATCTTCTCTGCCTTGTCATCCTGTCTACCACCACCACCCCCACCCCCACCTCCCTCTCCCTTTTCTCTTTCTCAAAGAGTGACAAGACGGCAAAACGTACAGACAGAAAAAAAATTATCTCCCTCCCCCTACTACCCAAGACTCCACACCCGTCACTCCCACTCCTTCCCCCATCTCCAGGGACCGACCAAGAGACAGACAGACGGACTGAGAGACAGAGGTACAAACACCCTAGAGTGTCCAGTGATTTTTTTTTCCCCCGCGGGGTTTTTGTTTCGTTTTTTTTTTCCTCCTCGTCCATCGTTTACTCTTTTACTCCCGTTCGTCACCCATGCTTCTCGTAAACATTTCGGCAATTTTATTCCAAGTCTGTTTGTTTGGTTTTTGTTCTGCTTTGTTTTGTTTTGTTTTGCTTTGCTTTCCCTTTGTGTGTGCGTGTGTGTGTGTGTGCGCGCGCGCGCGCGCGCGCGAGCACGCGCGTGCGCATGAATGAGTGCGTGTGTGTGTTCTTATTCTTCTTGTTGGCCAGAATTGCAAAAAAAAAAGCTCTTCAGTCAGACTAATTCTTTTCTCATTAAAGGTTCATTCATCCGTTTATTCTTTTCCTCTCTCTTTCTTTCTTACATTCGTTCTTTATTTCACTGTTCTTGTTCTCCTTCTCCGTTCTTCTCTATGTCTGTCTGTCTGTTTTTCTTTCTTTCTGTTTGTCTGTCTGTATGTCCTTCTTTCTGTCTGCCTGCCTGCCTGCCTGCCTATCTTTCTTTCTTTCTTTCTTTCTTTCTTTTCTTTTCTTTTCTTTCCTTTCCTTTTCTTTTCTTTCTTGCTTTCCTCTCTCTTCTTGCTTATTGCCAGCTGTGGACGTCCATGTTATCTGAGTTGGTTCAGGCGGGCGTCGTAAAGGCTAGTCAAGAGAGAGTGGGGGGTTGGGGGGTGGTTGGGGGATGGGTGAATCGGTATATGAAATCCAGTCTGTACTCTCGTGGGCCTCATCTCGGTGATATTGTATTTTCTCCTTCTTCCTCTTCTCTTTTCTCTTCCTTCCGCTTCCCTCATCTCTTCGCTCTGTTTTTTCTTCTTCTTCTTCTCTTCTTCTCTCTTCTCTCTCTTCTTCTTCTCTTCTTCATCTCTTCCTCTCTCTTCTTCTTCCTCCTCTTCTCCTTCTTCTTCTTCCTCTTTTCATTTTCTTTTTTCTTCTTCTTCTTCCTTCTTCTTCTTCTTCTTCTTCCTCTTCTTCCTTCTTCTTCTTCTTTTCTTTTTGTTTCTTCTCCTTCTTCTTCTTCTTCTTCTTCAAATGTTTTTTTTATTTTTCTTCTTCTTCTTCTTTCTTCCTTGTTATGTCTTCTTCTTCTTCTTCTTCTTCTTCTTCTTCTGCTCCTCCTCCTCCTCCTCCTCCTCCTCCTCCTCCTCCTCCTTCTCCTTCCTCCTCCTCCTCCTCCTCCTCCTCCTCCTGTTCCTCCTCATGCTCCTCTGTTGCTGCTGCTGCTCCTCCTCCTCCTCCTCCTCTTACTCTTCCTCCTCCCCTTGTTCTTCCTCCTCCTCCTCTTCCCTCCTCCCACTCCTCCTTCTCTTCCTCCTCCACTCATTCTTTAATTTGCAGCGTCATCAAGAATCGTGCATACTTGCTGCCTCTAAAGCCAAGCTGAGTTCCATTCAGAGAATTTCCTCCTGCAGTGGCAGGAACGGATGTCACATGCTTCCAGCAATATTCTGTAACATTCCAGCATCAGCAACATTCGAACAAGAAAATGCCTTCTGTTTCATACGCATGACTAGCGTATCCGCAGAAATGGCTCAAAGAAATCACACGCATATACGTTCGCACACACGCACACACGCACGCTCGCACGCACGCACACACGCGCGTGCGCACTCACACACACACACACACACACACACACACACACACACACACACACACACACACGCACGCACGCACACACACACACACACACGCACGCACGCACGCACGCATGCGCACACACACACACACACACACACACACACACACACCACACACACACATGAATGTGCGTAGTAGATGCTGATAAATGATGCAGATGACGTGTGTGTCAAGAAGAAGAAGAAAATGGGCACGATGGAGAAGATGGACAATGAGAAAAGAGAAACAAGAAAACACAGGAAGTAAAGAACGCCACAATGAAAGAAAGAAAGAAAGAAAGAAGATGAAGATGACGACGACGACACGACGACGATGATGATGATGATGAGGAGGAGGAGGAGGATGATCGTAGTATTGGAGTTCTAAGGGAGATCAGAAAAACAACAACGAAAACAAACAGTGCACGCTGATATTTCATCATGGGCACAATCTGTAGAGGAATCCCCTGCATTAAACACCCAACTGAC
>CM065740.1:49560333-49575303 GCA_033310375.1 Conus canariensis
AAGCGCGCGAGCACGCGCGCATAGGTACACACATACGTGCACACACACACACACACAGCGCGCGCGCGCGCGCGCGCACACACACCACATACACTTACCTTTACCAGAGAGAGAGAGTTTGAATCTTAAAATCCTTGGCCATGAGGTCCTTGTTCTCATGGTTGCATCGATTTCTTTTAAGTAGCGGGAAAAAAAAACACATTTCTGGAGGAAAAAAGAAAAATCTCTTTTCGCCAAATGAAGTATGCCTACAGGCGAAATGGCCACCTGTTACCGCACAAAATGTCACACTGCACAAAATGTCACACTGCACAAAATGTCACAATTGTGACATTTTGTGCCAGTAGTGACATTTTGTGCAGTGAAAGACTGCACAAAATGTCACAACTCGCAGTTGTGACAATTTGTGCACCTATGCCCCATTTTCGAATTCACTCTTGCACAAAATGTTACAACCTCAGTCAGTCTTGTTAGTCCGCCACTTTCAAGAATGCGAGCAGACTATTTAGTTCGTTCGTGTCTGTTTTTTTCGTTTTTTGTTTTTGTTTTTGTTTTGTTTGTGTGTGTGTGTGTGTGTGTGTGTGTGTGTGTGTGTGTGTGTGTGTGTGTGTGTGTGTGTGTCTGTCCCACGTCGGCCAAAACGGACCTTTTTGGCAATGTCTCTTCAATCACTTAAGACAGCCTTCTCAAATTTGTTTGTTGATTAGGTAAGGTATGCTGATACTGCTGGCAAAAAATCAAGGTCAGAGGTCAAGGTGAAGGTTACGCTGATCGTTGAACACCCATTTCCTTTTTCCTGCAATATTTTCTAAAAGTATATATTACATATAAAATTTAAAATTATAAATTGCAAGCCAAATTGAAAAGCGCAAAAACATACGTAGACATCATAGAGTATATCCACTTATCCATCCATCCACCCACCCACCCCCACACACACTCACACCCACACAGATAAGAGAAAGAGTTGCGACAAGTTATGCAGCAGTGATTTCAAAAAAGGCATACAGGTGCACAAATTGCCACATTTGTGCAAATTTGTGCAAGTTGTGACAATTTGTGCAGTGAATAACTGCACAAAATGTCATTGTGACGTTTTGTGCAGTGGTGACATTTTGTGCGGTAACAGCCACCCTACATAATTATGTGACTGTATCATTTTTTTTACCTATTGGTAACGAGAGAGAGCTTGAGAGAATGGGCCATGAGGTGGGGGTAGGGGGTAGGGGAGCGACAGAGAGAAAAACGGACATAGAAAGAGGCAGGGGGAAGAGACAGACAGACAGACAGAGAAGCGGACAAACAGGTAGAGAAATAATGAGTCGGTGTGTAAGAGAGGCACAGAGAGAGAGAGAGAGAGAGAGAGAGAGGAGAGAGAGAGAGAGGGGAAGGGAGAGAGAGACAGACAGACAGACAGACAGACAGACAGACAGGGAGAGATGGGGGAAGGGGAGAGAGGCAGACAGACAAACAGACAGAGACAGAGAGAGAATGTATCAAGTTATTCAACATCGATTTACAAGAAAGCACACACACACACCCAATTAAAAACGGCACTCACAACAACAACAACAACAACAACAACAACACAACAACAACAACAAACACAAGACTTAAGTTCTCTACGAGATTCACCCGGTGCAAGATGACTCCTAAAACGTGGAGACCCTTCCCAGACCAATTTGCCCCGGTCCGTCCTGGATCGATTTTTGTCCCCTTCCCTTGGTCGTCAGAGGCAGCGCTTCTAATTGCATCCCCGGCCTACTTTCCCGTCGTCTGACAAAGTATATGCCAATCAACGCCTTTTTCTCGTTAGCGTGCACCCGCAGCAGCTGTGCGAGTCTGTAGGGGAGCATGCGAGCGTCATAAGTCGATAGTAGCTGTTGTTCCCCAAGAAAGTGGCCTTTTTTTTTCTTCAGTAAAATGGCGTTGGCTGTTATCTTGAGTCTGCTTTTTTTTCCTTGGATTACTGTTTCTCGAAGGATTCGCAATTGTCGGGTTTGTTTGTTTTTTTATTTTCACTAGAACTGTTTTACGTACCTTACTCACAACTGTTTTCCTGATCGCGGAAATGTTTACTTAAGAAAGCATGAAATAGGAAAACATCATTATTATACCTCGGGATCACAGTAATTTTTGTCCTTGTTTTGCTGACCCTGTTTGCGTTGGTCATGGTAGACCACGATCGTGTTTTCTCTGTTGGTGAAGGTTTTTTCGTTTGTTTGTTTGTTTTTTTTCAATCGCGATAAATCGGTTTTCCTCAGGAAAACAAGGATGACCGTTATCACACCCCCAGGGAAAACACAGGGAAATGTTATCATACTGTCCAGAAAAACAGGAGAAGCAGTCGTGCTTTCTTCTAGCTGTGATCCTCAGGATTGTGGTGATCGTTTTCTCTCTTTCTGCTATTTTCCTTCGAGGAATTTTGCTGTTATTACCAGAGGAGCACGGTTATTATCGTCTGTACACGCTGGCATTGCCACCAGATTCAGCTAAGTAACCAACCCTCACCGTATCTCTTTGGGATTTATAACCCACACTCATTGGTGTGTCTAGTCCTGTACTCTGTTTGTCTGTGTCCTTGGTGGTAGCTAACCCCATCTCTTTTCAAATTTTGCCACTCTCATGATTTTTCTTTTTTCATATATAAATGAGCCAGTTTGGAAGGTATGCTCACAACGTTTCACGAATCTGTTCCAAAGCGTCTGTGTTTCTGTTAGTAAACAAAGGGCTTGAGAAACAAAACCAGCACGAGGCTATAAGTCCCTGGAGACCCACAACATACGACAAGTATTCAGTCGGTGAGAAAAATACACAAACAAAAGTATGGGTCTCTTGCAGTCCAGCACGTACGGCGAAGCTTTAGTTCGTGGGAAAAAAACAAACAACAATATGGGTCCTTGACGACCCAACACGTTCGGAGAGGCTTTAGTCCGTAAGAAACACACACACACACACACAAACACACACACCACACACACACACACACACACACACACACACACACACACACACACACACACACACGCCAAAGTATGGATCTCTTGCGACCCACGACGCACGGCGAAGCTTTAGTCCTGCAGAAGGAAAAAAAAAGGAAAAAACTTGGTCCCTGGAGATCCACCATGAAAAACACAACATAACAAATCAAAACGAAACAAAACACAACAACACAAAACAAAACAAATCAAAACAACACAAAGGCATGGTCTGGCAACCCAGGACTTCGGCGAGGGTTCCGTCCTTCATTCGAAAGTATTGGTCCTTGGAAACTCAGACGTACGGCACAAGACGCTAGTCGTTTTTGAAATTTTAAAAAAAAAAAAAAAAAAAGGAAAAAAAAGCTTGTGGTGTGCTATATTTTAGGTGACGTGCGGCGAAGGCAAAAATCGGTTTATCAGGGGGGTTTGTTGGGTTTTTCTTTTTTTTTTTTTTTTTTTTTTGGGGGGGGGGGGACTTGCAGATGATTCTGGATCAGGATCGGAATTAACACACACAAAAAATGATGGAATCGTCCAGAGGTGACATACTGTCTTTCCACAAGTTGAAGTTGAAATCAGGTCAGTAGGTTTGGGGGGGGGGGGGGGGGGGGGGGGGGGGGGGGGGGTTATGTGTTTTTTTTTTGTTTTTTTTTTTCCCACGTCATCTCGCCGACTGACAGACAGACAGACAGAAAAACCAGCCGCTGGGGTGGTTGAAAATAAAGCTTCTTGACCATGAAGTTTTGGTGTGTGTGTGTGTGTTTGTGTGTGTGTGTGTGTGTGTGCTTTTTTTGTTTGTTTGTTTGTTTTGTTTTTAATGTCACTTTGATGTGGTTTTGAATGTTTTTCATCCTTTTTTTTAATATTCTAGGGCCGACGAACTAAGCAGGATGGTTTGCTCTCCCCCTTTCCCATCCCCCTCCCCCCCCCCCCTCCCAACCCCCACACCCCTACCGACCTAGTTCTGTCAGCTTTAACGATATCAGTAGTTCCGCTGCCGTTTGTGATTTATAGGATGTAGACATGTAAATATTACGTCGTTTGTGTCTAGATAGGGGAGGGGTGGTGGATGAGGGGGACGTCCCGCTCTCCTCTCCCCCCCTCCCCCCCCCCGTCCCTCCCCCTTTCCCTTCCTCCATATTACCTCGGGGACATCTCTGGAAACGTCCTTGATATTACGTTGTTGTTTTTTTCTTTTGTTTTTTGTTTTTTTTGTTTTTGTTTTTTCTTTTTTTGTTTTTGTTTTTTGTTTTTGTTTTTAGTCGAGATGGGGTGAGGGGGAGTGGAGGAGGTCGACGTCCCCCTCTCCTTCCCCACCCTTCCCCCATCATTCCTTGGTGACATCTCTTAAGAGACCCCCACCCCCCTCCGCCTGTTGGTCGGTCGTCTGGGCTATGATTTATAGCTGTGGGGTCAGACTCTGGTAGTCGGGTGAATTTGACCTTTTTCTCTTTTTTTCGGTTTTCTTTTTGTTTGGTTGATTGGTTGGGTTTTTTTGTTTGTTTTTGTTTTGCTTTTGAGGATGAGAGGGGAAACGTCTCAACGGGATGCTTGGGGGTCCAGCAAGATTCCGGATCAGCCGTGCATCAGCGACAAGCCGCTTCCCTGTTGACACTCTCTCTCTCTCTCTCTCTCCTCTCTCTCTCTCTCTCTCTCTCTCTCTCTCTCTCTCTCTCTCTCTCTCGGTCGGCCTTGAGCACTGTGACGTAGTGGTCTGATGTGTTGTGTGTCTGTGTGTATCATCTGCCTTGCCTGACTGTGTCTCTTCGCCTCTTGATCCCTGTCTGTCTGTCTGTCTCTGTGCCTGTCTTGTCTGTCTGTCTGTCTGTCTGTCTGTCTGTCTGTCTGTCTCTCTCTCTCTCTCTCTCTCTCTCTCTCTTCCCCTCCACCTCCCTCTCTGTTTCCCTCCCCCCTCTCTCTCTCCTCTCTCTCTCTCTCTCTCTCTCTCCTCTCCCCCCCCCCCCCCCCCCCCCGCCCTCCATCTTGCTCAAGCCCAAGTCTTTCTCAGGTTAGGACATGACGTCATCAAAATGGCAGCATACGTAGGATCCTCTACCAGCATTCACCGCCTATGGGTAGGACAGATGGTGAGGGGAGGGGGGGGGGGCGAGGAGAAGGAAGGGGCAGGGGTGAGGGGAAAAGTAGGGAGAGAACGAGAGGTGGGAAGGGGGGTGGGGGGGGTTGTCAGAAATCTTTATTTCATTCACATAAAGAGCAGACACAATCTGGTGATTGAAACAAACAGGTTTAACCTTCCCAACTTCAGACACCCCCCCCCCCCCCCCCCAAAAAAAAAAAAAAAAAGGAATGAAGTGATTTAAAAATTAAAAGAAAAAAAAAGAAGAAATCTTCTGGAGACGGGTACCTGGTTTTGAGAAAAGCAACAGATTGCTTTTCCACACCGACGTCAACAACATGGCCACTTTGCAAAGGATTCTGGGTTTTTAATCTTCTCGAGTCGAGTACCTGGTTTTGAGGGAAAAATGACAGACTGCCTCTCCAAATGCATCGCAAACAACATGGCCACTTTGCAGAGGATTCTGGGTCACGTCCCCTAGACCACCAACGCCCCCCCCCCCCCCCCCATCCCCCAACTCTATCCTCTCCCCCGCTTCACTCTTCGCACTCTGCTCTGAAAAAGTCGTGAACCTTCACAGGAAGTAGGTTGTCGTCCTTCCTGTCGTTGCGCCGTGTCCAATCGCCAACAGGGATTTGTGTTGTTGACAAGCCCAGAAAGATTTTTTTTTTTTAATCTCTTACCACATCTCTACCCGACCACCCCCTCCTTCCATCCAGCTACAAGCTCTCTCTCTCTCTCTCTCTCTCTCTCTCTCTCTCTCTCTCTCGACTCGATCGATCGATCAGATAGAGAGAGAGAGAGAGAGAGAGACGTGCAGGGTTAAAAACTGTCTTTTTCTTTCAGTACTCGCCTACCTATGTTGTTTTCTTACGCGCGCCCTCATCAGAAATTCCGATCAGAGTGTGCTTTGATTCTTTCCTCTCTTTCCTTCCTTCCTTCCTTCCTTCCTTCCTTCCTTTCTTTCTGTTTGTACTCCCAGTTTTTATAGAACAGGGAGTACTTTACAATGGGAACGAAGAAATGCTGTGTGTGTGTGTGTGTGTGTGTGTGTGTGTGTGTGTGTGTGTGTGTGTGTGTGTGTGTGTGTCTGTCTGTCTGTCTGTCTGTCTGTCCGTCCGTGGTCAAAATGTGTTCCACTCGCGCGCTCCAGACAAAACAGCTGGACCGATCTTTCTGAAAATGTGTACTAACGGCTATAAATGATAATTTTGTGATGTACAGTTTAAGCAATGACGCTTTATAAACTTAAGTGTAACCCAATTTTGTAAGCTCCTCGGTAGTTTTGTGGATAGTGTCCCGCCTGTCACACGGGAGACCCGGGTTCATTTCCTCGCCGGAGAGAGCAGACTTTTTTTTATCTTACATACAAAATTTCTACCACCAAAAGGGAGAAAGTGCTATAGTGACTGATTAATACACATCTTTTTTCTTTTTGTTGTATTACTACTTACTGGGAGTACGTTTATATGCTTTGCATCTTGTTTTTCTATCTTTAGCACTATCAGGGAGGCAGTGTTTTCACCCACATGTGTGTATATTTGTCCGTCAGCAGAGTTACGCTAAAAGTGTTGAAACGATTTTAACGTTAACTTCAACTGTTGATCATTTCACAAGCGAATCTGTGAGCTCTACCCCAACCTACCCACTACCTCTATCATTTTCCACTTACACACCATCCCACTGTCCCCCACCTCCTCTCCCACCTACCTTCTCTTCACCCTTGCCCCCACCCCCCACCCCTTCCTTCTCCAGTGTGTTAATCTCTGATCCTTCGTTCCATCTATCATTTTTACCCTTCTCCACACCCTCCAACTGACTCCCTCCTGTCCCCCACTCCTGCACCTACCACTCCCCCCACCCCCCACCCCCATCCCTTCCTTTCTGGTGTTAATCTCTGATCCCTCTCCCCCCCCCCCCCCCCCATCTATCACTTTTCCCTCTACACATGCCGCCTCACTTCTCTCCCACCTACCCCCTCTCCCACCCGTATTTCCCCCACTGCCTCCCCCCCTCCCCCCCTCTGCCCCCACACCACTTTATCCCTTCCTTTCATTTCAGATGATAATCTCTGATCCCTCCCTCCATGTATCATTTTCCCTCCTACACACTAACTGCCCACTTCCTCCTCCTCCTCCTCCTCCTCCTCTCACCAATCTTTCCTCCGCCTTCCCCCCCCCCCCCACCTCCTCCCTTTCATATTCAGTGAAGCAATTCTAAACTTGTGAAAACTCCTCTCTGTTTGATGTTCAAATGTGTATGACGGGACGTGCAATGGAATTCCCTCCCTTGTTGAAAATCAAACAAGATGCAAAGCATATAAACGTACTCCCAGTTTATCTTCCTGAAAAACGTCACAGTCAAACATGCGTCGTAATGTATTTGACGTCACAATCAAACATGCGTGATAATGTATTTCGTCACTGAGATATTCCATAAAGAAGAAAAACCGTTTTGGGGCCGTTGTAGCCGTAATGAACAGACCTACAAATTTTCAGAAAGATCGGCTGAGAAGTTTTGTCTGGAGCGAGTGGAGCACATTTTGACCGCGGACAGACAGACACACAGACAGACAGCATTTCTTCGTTCCCGTTGTAAAGTACGCCCTGTTCTATAAGAATTGGAAGAACAAAAAAGAGAAACGAAAAGACAGACATGCAGAAAGAAAATCGGAGCATGGCTCGAGAAAGAACACATTGCTGGGGAGGGGGAGGCGGGGGGGGGGGGGGGGGGGGGGGTCGCACCGACTGGACTGCAGATGGAGGATCGGTTATCAAGTCGTTATCGTTGTGTCATTCAAACGGTAAAAAAAGAAAACAATTGAACCGATTCTAAATAAACTGCCCGTAAAGGAAAGATGGAACTGGTGGCATTGGTGCGAATCTGCTTAGCGTTGATGTGGATCTATGCCTCGAAGCTAGATCAAAGGTGGCTCCAGATTTTGTTCATATCATCGACAAGATTCGTACAAATGTTGTACAGGTTTTGGACGCTTGTCGAAAACTCCTGTTCTGACTTGATAATTATCTGTGGAGTATTCGTCTTTTTTTTTTTTTTTTTCCTTTTTATGTGTCGTTCGGAGTTTTTGATGTCGTGAACTTTGACCTCTCCTTTGTTACATGTCCTGGTTTTTTTTTGTTTTGTTTTGTTTTTTGGGTTTTTTTTGGGGGGGGGTTTGTTTTTTTTTTTAAAGAAGGAACACGGGAAGTAACTTTTAAGAACCGCAAACTTGTTCGGACTAAACGAGCTTCTAACTCATTTAGGACAAAGCAGTTTCCAGGTCCTCTCTCTCTGTCTCTGTCTCTGTCTCTCTTTCTCTCTCTCTCTCTCTCTCTCTCTCTCTCTCTCTCTCTCTCTCTCTCTCTCTCTCTCATCACTTATGCAAAGCATTTCAGCTGCGTTCTGTAATGATGTGTTGACGGACAGAGTCTAGTGATTGCTGATGTTGCAAATAATACTGTGTTGTACATTTTTTACTTTATAGCCCTACATGAGGGCCAATGGCCTTAATGAAGAAATGTCATTCATCATCATCATCATCATCCATCATCCTCTCTCTCTCTCTCTCTCTCTCTCTCTCTCTCTCTCTCTCTCTCTGTGTCACCCTTTTCCTCTCTCTCTTTCTCCCCTCTCTCTCTCACCTCTCTCTCTCTCTCTCTCTCTCTCTCTCTCTCTCTCTCTTGCGTCTTTCTCTTTCTCTCCCCCCCCCCCTCTCTCTCTCTCTGTCCTCCCTCTCTCTCTTCAAACTGGGCAAAGTCTATAAAAAAAAAAATTGTCGTGATTCACATGGGTTTTCTTTTGTCTGGCTTAACGGTGGAGTTGGTCACGAAAAGCTGTTTCTGCAGGAACTAAAGCAACGAATGATTGATTGCTATCAGCAAGAGTGGAACACCAAACTGTCAAATAGTGACAGGTATTCTACTTATCGTTTGTTTAAATCATTACTACAGCCTGAAAAGTATCTTGCAGATATCACAATCCCAAAGTTTCGAAAAGTTCTTGTAAGGTTTCGACTAGGAATCGGTGATATAAAAGTCCACGACAGATACAAAAATAACTTAAAAAGCTGCCCTTTTTGTGTCAAAACTGAAGATGAAATACACTTTTTGCTGGAATGTCCATCATATCAAGATTTAAGAAATAAGTATATCATGAAATATGTAACAAATGTACACGGACCATTGTTGAAGTTTTTGCTGCAAAACGAGAAAAGGGACGTAATTCGCTCTGTTGCGATGTATATCTTCTATGCCTTGAAGAAAAGAGAACTGTTACTGGGGAGAGAACATTAGGAGTACCATATGTTTTCATAAATTTATCTGTTTTACCTTGTTTCGTGGTCGATACGTCCCTTGTGTATACTCAGGGATCATGATGAAAAATGTGTATGTGTGTGTGGGGGGGGGGGGGAGGGGGGGTATGCGTGAGTATGTGTGTGTGTGTGTGTGTATGCTTGTGTACGTGTGTGTGTGTGTGTGTGTGTGTGTGTGTGTGTGTGTGTGTGTGTGTTTGCGCACGCGCAATTGTAAGTGCGAGCGAAATTGTATGTGCGAGCTGTGCGAGTCTGGGAGAGTGCTACATACGGGTGTGATTTTGTATGTATCTTTCGGTATACTCAATTTACGATTATACAGTTGGTGTGAGCAAGTTTTGTAAATGAGCGTGATCAGTAAAAATGTTACAGCGTCAGTGTGTGTGATTTCATTTTTGTTTCTTGACCTCATTGCAGATAGGTCGGTGGCCTTTGCAATTAAAATTTTCCGAGTTCCGAGTTCCTCTCTCTCTCTTTCTCTCTCTCATTCGCTCTCCCCCCTCCCCTCTCTTTTCTCTTTCTTTCTCTGTCACTCTTTCTCTCTCCCTCTCTGTCTGTCTGTCTCTTCTCTGTTCTCTCTCTCTCTGTCTCTCTCTCTCTCTCTCTCTCTCTCTCTCTCTCTCTCTCTCTCTCTCTCTCTCTCCTCTCTCCCCGCACACTCCTTTCTAAGATTCCTCCAGTCCTGGTCCGTCACCTTCCTTCCATCACACCCACAGCATTTTGGACGTCTCCCCCCTCCATCCCCTCCACTCACCCCCACCCCCCACCCCTGACCCCCCCCCCCCACGACACTCCCCCCCCCCCCACACACACACACACCTAATAGGCATCAGCTTCCCAAAGAGGCTGCCCATAATGGTGGTTAGTAGAGGGGGGAGGGGGGTGTAGGTCGGGAGCCCCACTGCCCGGCAGGAGAACCAGGTCACCAAGTCTCTGTCTTCCCCGCCCATTAGCAGCTCCATGACTCATGTGTGGGGACAGGTCTTCACACACACACACACACACACACACACACACACAACACACACCACACACGCACGCACGCCGCACGCACGCACGCACGCACGCACGCCACACACCACACACATTAACACACACACACACACTTACACACACACAGACACATACACACACGCGCGCGCGCGCGCACAACACACACACACACACACACACACACACACACACACACACACACACACACACGTTGGAATGAGTTTAAGTGAATGTCTTAACTTGATCATCTGTGCCCCACAAAACTCTGGTTTTCATATGGCAATAAAATTATGTTCTTTTTCTTGTTCCTGTTCACCACACACACACACACCACACCGCCAGCCGCGCGCGCCGCGCGCGCGCACGCACGCACACACAGCATGTTTCCCAGCCCTCCCTGTCGTCTGCTGATTGGTCAGAGGCCGTGTGTGTCCATGACGTCTGGGATGTGTCTGGACCCCCCAAAGGCAAAGTGTGGGATGTCACGGCTTTCAGAGTTGTTTGATTCAATGAAGTGGCAGGTACGGGAGGGATCGGGTAGGGGGGAGGGGGGGGGGGGGTCGAAGAGCAGTTGGGAATGACTTCGTGAAGCGGATCTGATTCCATCTATTTTCTTCGTTTGAATAGATACATCTAAACTCATATGTTTGGAGGGCTGGGGCAGTAAGTTCTTCTGTTTTTGTCTCTGCCTGTCTGTCTGTGTGACTGCTTGTCTGTCTGTGTGTCTGTCTGTAAGTCTGTCTGATCTATCTCTCTCTCCATCTGTGTCTGTTGTTTGTCAGTCTGTCTGTCTGTCTCCTCTCCTCTCTCCTCTCTCTCTCTCTCTCCTCTCTCTCTCTCTCTCTCTCTTCTCTCATCTCTGTGTCTGTATGTCTGTCTGTCTGCCTGACTGTGTGTCCTTCTCTCTGTGTCCCTGTCTCTGTATCTCTCTCTCTCTCTCTCTCACACACACACACACACACACACACACACACACACACACACACACACATGCACACACTCACACTCACACACGCACACACACACACACACACACACACACACACCACTCACTCACTCACTCACATCACCACACACACACACCACACACACACACACACACACAACACACACACACACCACCACCACCACCACCACCACCACCAACACCAACACACACACACACACACACACACGCGCGCGCGCGCGCGCTCGCTCACTCACCCCTCACTCCCCTCCAACTTTCCTACCTCCCCAATCTTTCACCTACCTCCTGTGTTACCTACAGACTTTAATAATTGTTTCTCTTTTCTTTAAACAAAAACAACCTCCACAAGAAGCAGCTCCCACCTGCCGTCAAAAGGCTGGAACTACCTGATCCCAGGAAGCCAGTCAGGCGCCTGAAGATGCGGGCAGGAAAAGTAGGTCAAGAAGGCACCGTCAGGGCCCACCGTCAGGAGGAGTGCCAGAGCTCTTGTTTGAGATGCGGTTCTTGACGCACGATCTGTCCCCGCTGTCCTGTGGCTGATTGTTCCGAAGCCGCTGGTCTCCGTGGGTCTGGAACTGTCTGGAATCGGGTGGCTTGCTGCCTGGGGGCTGAGAGTGTGGGTTGTTAGAAAAGAGTTGTCGGGGGAGTGGGGGGATTCTGTTGGAAAGCTCGGGAAGCCGTTTCTTGGGTACAGGGTTGGTTGGTGTTGTGGAAGTTTGTCTGAAGCGACGCCTTTGGTGGAGGGGGGGGAGGTGGGGGAGGGGGCGGGGCAAGGGAGGTTGAAGGGGAGGATAGGGATGGAGGAGGAGAAGAAGATACTGGTGGGGGGTGGGGGAGGGGTGGTTTGTTCTACTTGGAAGTTCGGTATCCGAATTTGTTTTACTTTTTTTCTTTTTCGTGCACGTTCACTGTTTTGGTCTCTGTCTGTCTGTCTGTCGTCTGTCTGTCTGTCTGTCTGTTCCTCTCTTTCTCTCTCTCTCTCTCTCTCTCTCTCTCGCTCGCTCTCTCTCTCTCTCTCTCTCTCTCTCTCTCTCTCTCTCTCTCTCTCTCTTCTCGTTACCTCTCTGTCTCACTCTCTCTCTCTGTCTCTCTCTCTCTCCTCATTAAAGATTTCAGATTTCAGATTTCTGTCTCTCTCTCTCTCTCTCTCTCTCTCCTCTCTCTCTCACACACACACACACACACACACACACACCACACACACACTCACACACACACACACGCACACACACACACACGCACACACACACGCACACACTCACATCCACCTGTACTTTGTCTCTCTGTTGCAGCCGCCCCCCCCCCCCCCCCCCCCCCCCCCCACCCCCCACCCCACTCCACCCCCCTCCCCTTCCGCGCCCAGCCCCCAAAAAACCGGAAGCATCTTTTTCTCCCTGTGGTTCAGCATGATCTAGCTTTCAAAGTGTTTGGTTTATTCTCAACATCTGGAGTTCCTGCCTTCCCGGCCCACAGCACGAGTTGTGTAACCAGGAGGTGGGTCATGGCTCTCTACAAGAACGCACATTCTGGCTTCCCCATGAGCGAACGCGAACGAGGCAGAGAGCTAATCCCATCCACACTTCATCCTCAACAACGACATCATCGTCGTCACGTTGAGTCATCATCTGGTGCGGTTGTTGTGATCTTTGCTGCACCTTTGTCTCTGCTTTGTTAACCTTGGTCCGTGTGTATGATTTTTTTTGCTCCCCATCCTGACAGCAAGGAGACGTTTGTTTGTTCGGCTACCGTTCGGCACGTGCATCTCGTCAGGCGGTGGGTGTGTGAACATATGGGAGGAAGTTGGCACTGTCTCTTGTTGGCTGAGGAATATCAAGTGAATATCAAGTGCAGACCCACCCCCACCCCCACCCACCCCTGGGGTCCTCCACCAGATGGTGGGAGCATCTTAGCTTTCTCCAGCCAGTCCCATCTCAGACATTCTAGAAAAGATTTCCTTTCATACCCCTTTCCTGTAAAAGAGTCTCTGGGGGGGAAAAATCCTTTGGTGAATCTCTCTGACACCAGCGCTTCTTTCTGTGTGTTTCTTTCGACTGCAGAGAATTGATACTTTAACTGGAAGCGTACAATGGCTTTAATTTTCAATATATCAGCTGCAGTACTTTTTTTTTACGCAAAGACGTTCATGGAAAAGGAAGGTACGAAAGGACATCTTTCCAGCTTCTTTCCATAAAAGAATCTAAGCTTATTTATAAAATTTAATTGCGTTGTGTGTTTCTACGTCGTGTTAAGTCGTTTTCTTCGTCATTGTGTGCGATAAAACTGTCCTTATGATATTCGTCGGAGGGAACAGTTGGCACAGGAGTGGGTACGCAGGGAAATCTTCCCCAAATCTCTGCGGATATGACGATGAATGTTGACTACAGATCTTCCAGTTAACGGAAACAAAAAGAACCGGTACCTTCTACAGGGAAGAGCGGGCCAGGAGATCAGTGGAATCAGTCTGTTTGAGGTGTCACGGCTCTAGACCCTGGCTCTGGGTGGTGTTGGGGGGACAGGGTAAAGGTCGACAGGACCAAGACAAAAATGAGTAGGAAAGGCGTCATCAACTCAGCTCAGATTTGGAGTGGGATGGGTGCTGCGATGAATAAAAATCGGTTTGTTTGTTTCTTTGCTTGTTTGTTTGTGTGATTTTTAAAGAGGATAAGAAAGAGGGCGAGAGAGGAGAGAGATGATGGGAAGAGAGAGAGAGAGGGAGGGAGATGAGAGACAGAGAAACAAATAAACGAGAGAGAGAGAGAGAGAGAGAGAGACAGACAGACAGACAGACAGACAGACAAACAAGCAGACAGAGGAGCTGAGGCGTGGGCAGTCATGTCTGCAGTTTGTCTTTCGTTTCTATCAGATTTGTTTGGGTTTCTCTTTGTTTTGCTTTGTTTGTTTTTCTTATTTCACTTTCATTGTTTTTCATCGCTAACCTTCGGCTCAATGTCAAGCCACTACCGTAACAGAAACACTGGGGGATGGGGGTGTGGCTTGGAGGAAGGTAAAGGTGTGTGTGTGGGGGGGGGTGGGGGTGGAGATGAGGATATACAGGAGGAAGGTGGGGGGGAGAGAGAATGGTGGGGTGCGGTGACGTGCATTTTGTTAGACATTGATGATTGTTTTGACCAGTTTACAAAAACACACGTTGATCTCGTTTGTGCATTCGGGTTTATTGTTTTGTGTTCTTTATTTTCATATTTTTCTTCTTTATTTAGTCTGAACAAGAAAGAGCAGGAGCTTTGTTATATCTACAGTTGATTTCGTTACCCAACAAACGCAGTTCATTTGACGCTAAACAGATTTGGTGGGGGAGGGGGGACGGGGGGCAGTGGGGGAGACGTTTAAAGCGAAGCACTCTAGGATACAGTTTTGTTTTCAGCAGTATTTACTCTGCGTACAAATTCTTGCAGAAGAACTGAATCTACCCATCCTGAATTGTTTCTGATAATTCAGCAATCAAAGACTTTTCTATCTCTGAATGAGTCTGTTTGGGGCAGTTCTAAAGATTTTTAAAACGGATTCGATCATAAATACCATGAGCAGAATTGTAGAGAAAAAGCAAAAGAAATGACAATTGATTTTATGAGGAAAGATTACCCCCTTCCAACCTTTCTTAATCAAACTGTTGATAATGAGC
>CM065740.1:49575403-49577903 GCA_033310375.1 Conus canariensis
TTCTTTTCTTTTTTTTTTTTTTTCTTCTTTTTCTTTTACCCCCCCTCTCTCTCTCTCTCCTCCTCTTTCTCCTCTTCTCTCTCTCTCTCTCCTTTCCCTGTCATCCCCCCTCTCTCTGCCCCCCCCCCTCTCTTTTCACTGCTTTTTCCCCCCTGTTTTTCCGACCCATGTTTTTTTACATTCAGACTTTTAAAACGCAAACAAAGGATGAATACTGTAAAAGGGAGCGTGTGAGAATTTAAAAAGAGAAAAGAAAAAAAAAAACTCAAAATTAAAAAATAAAAAAAGGGATTTAAAAAACAGAGAAAAACAAGTGAAGAAAAAAGGAAAAATGAGGGGAAAAAAAGGAGAAAGCAAGTACATCAAGAAAAGGGAAAGGGAAAAAAAATGTAAGCAAAAAAAAAAAGAAAAAGAAAAAGGAAAAAAAGAAAAAAAAGGAAGGTCAAAAAAAAAGAAAAGGGGACAAACAAAGGAAAAGACAACAAAAAAAGCAAGCGATTAAAACCAAAGGATCTCGCCTGTAGGAGCGAAAAACCCTGGGGAAAAAAACCCTTTCCAGACACTTGAGAGAATTTCCCCAAATTTAAAATTTTCGGGGAAACCCCTTACGCGAGACCCACCAACACTCCCCAAAGGGGGACATAAGTAAAAAAACCCAAATGAGGGATCGTTGAAAAGCTTCCCATGGGCTGGAAACTGAGGAACCCCAGAGCTCAAGGGATTTTGGGGCAAGGCCCCGAAGAGGGGAAAGACCTTCTTGGGCCGACAAATGGAGGGAATACTTTGTTTAGGTTTTTGGGGGCGAGGATCGCTGGGGAATGGAAATGCGTTGAAAAGGGGATTGAGAAGATTGTGGACATCGAAAACGAAACTGCTTTTAAACCGCCGTTGTCGCATTGCTTTTACCCCTAAAAAACGTGTTTTATTTTGAAAAGCGTTTATAAGCGGGATGCAAAAAGGAATCGATTCTGGAAAAATCTTTTCCTTGGGGGAAATTCACCGCACTTGGTCCCACTGCGTTATCTTTTGCACTGTAGGAAGACGCAGAATTTAGTTTCCCTGGGATAAGCAGGGGCTTTAAAGCCGCTGCTTTGTTTTTGTCACCTTTCCCCCCCTTCTTCCTGTCTTTAAAGACTTTCTTTTCCTACTCCGTTTGTGCAGCTTTTTTGTTTGATTGTTTTCCGTCGATAGTGGTCGTTCTGATGGGTGTGTGCTTTGGCGGTACGCGTCTGTGTGGTTGATGGGGGGGGGGGGGGGGGGGGGCAACGTGTGCGTGCAGGTGTGTGGTGTGTGTGGTGGTTTGTGTGTGGTGTGTTGTGAGAAGAGAGAAGAGAGAGAGAGAAGGGAAAAAACACCATACCCCAGAAAAACCCTTTTTACATAATAACGAATTTTTAAACAAATTGCTAAGCTTTTACCTAGGTCATAACCTAGGTTTTGGGTTGCTCAACGTTTTGGGTGAGTCAACCGGGGCTGGGAAAGGGGGAGGGGGGGGGGGGGGGGTCTGTGTGGGGTGAGTCTTTAAGAAAAAGAAGCAAGGTTGAAATTTTTAATTTTTCCCCCCTTATTTTCTTTAAGTATGTTTTCCTTTTCAATACTTGACCTACCACAGGGGTTTTTGAAAAGTTAAGGCCTGGAAACGAAGAAAACGACTCATATTCTCTCTTTTTCCCCCCCCCCCCCCCCCTCCCCCCCCCCTTTTCCTCTCTCTCTCTCCTTCTCCTTCCTCTTCTCTCCTCTCTCTCTCTCTCTCTTTCCACCCCCTCCCTTTTTGCAGTGAAGAAGAAACCCAAATACATTTTTTCTAAAATGCCAAGTTAAAAAATTACGAGTGCTTCCATTAAGACGCTATTGCTTTTCCTGTCGCCGTAACCGACAGTCGTTCGGGAAACACCGGGAAACCTTTTACTTACCGAAGATCAGATCCCGCGCCTTCCCTCCAGACCCCCGGGGGCCGACGGTTCCAATCTTGGGGTGTAATAGACAGTGTAATAGACGCTCGTGCGCTCGTGACTTGCTTGACCTTGCCAACCTCTGACCTTGGCTTGATGTCTGATGCTGACTCTGTGTGTGTTGTGTGTGTGTGTGTGTGTGTGTGTGTGTGTGTGTGTGTGTGTGTGTGTGTGTGTATGCGTGTGCTGCTGCGTGTGTGTGTATTGTGGTGTGTGTGTGTGTGTGTTGTGTGTGTGTGTGTGTGTGTGTGTGTGTATGTGTGTGTGTGTTGTGTTGTGTGTGTGTGTGTTTTGTGTGTGTGTGTGTGTGTGTGTGTGTGTGTGTGTGTGTGTGCGTGTGTGTGTGTTCCCGAAGGTATTTGTTTGTGCTGCGGTGCAGACTTTTGCTTTGTGTGGGTGTGTCTGTGTTTTTTATTCCACGCGATATCTGTTTTTTTCTTGTTCTCCTCCTCCTCTTCCTTCTCCTCCTTCTCCTCGTCTTCCTCCTCATCCTCATCCTCATTCTCCTGCTCTTTCTCTTCTTCCTCTTCCTCCTCCTCCTCTTTCTT
>CM065740.1:49585403-49592903 GCA_033310375.1 Conus canariensis
CAAATAGTTGGGCGAGTAAATGAACAAGGAAATCAGTTACAGTTGTGTTTGCATTCTTCAACTTTCTGCTATGATTCTGTCTGGTCCTGCACTCTTTCTCATTTTAAATGTTTAATACCAGCAAGGACTTCTTCACAGGATATAACATGATTAAATAATGGCTCAAACTCATTCTCTTCTACCACACAGACAGAGACAGACAGACAGACAGACAGACAGAGACAGAGGGACAGAGATAGAGTTGTCGAGACCTCCACACATACACATACACACTCACTCACACGCATGCACACGCTCACACACACACACACACACACACACACACACACACACACACACACACACACACACACACACACATAAACATCAGCGCAGACGCACGTACACACACACACACACACACACACACACACACACACACACACACACACACACACACACACCAGAGACAGACAGACAGACAGACAGAGAATTGACGAGACTTCCGGGTAAGAAACTCACACCTATTACTTGCACAGCCTTACTTTATCAGCCCACAATGATGGCCAACGTCAGCAGCCCAGGAGAGAGTCTGGTCATTTCCATCATCACTGTCTATCAGGCAGTTGAAGGCTGGAGGAAAAGTGCGAGGGAGGGAGGAGACGCAGAGGGGGGAAGAACTGATAGGGGGTGGGTATCTCTTTCATGTCGTCCGGAACTGACAGAGGCAGACAGACAGAGTGAGAGAGACAGAGAAAAGAGAGAGAGAGAGAGAGAGAGAGAGAGAGAGAGAGAGAGGGAGATCGACGAGATTCCCGCAGTAAGAAGATCACACCTATTACCTCCACAGTCTTAACAGCCCACAATGATGGTCAACGTCAGCAGTCCAGCAGAGGGTTTGGTCATTTCCGTCGTCACTGTCTATCGGGCACTTAAAGGTTGAAGAAGAAGTGCAGAGGGAGGGAGAAGAAGGGGGAAAGGCGGGCGATGATGTGATGTGGAGAGGAGGTGTGTTTGCCCGTTGCCGGCGTGGTTGTTGTCTTGAGCGAGTGCATCGGTTTGACCCCCGGGGGGAAGAAACTGATAGGGGAGGGAATCTTTATCTGTAGTCCGGAACTGACGGAGGCACTTGGGCTGCCCTACGGGCAGGTGAAAGGAGCTGTTGATTGCCACCAATCGGAAAGGATTTTACAGAATTCGGCGAATGTCCTAGCCCAGATACATCTATCTTACACCTTCGCTGGCTGAAGCTTTTGACTGTACAGTGCGGACCATGTGGGTGCGACAGGTTATTATCGAAACAAGGAAATAACTAATAAATAACTAATAAATAGATAATAAACAAGAAGGAAATAACTGCTTATCCCCATTCCAAGAACGTGAATTGTAGGTCCGAGTCCATGGTTACGGTGTAGGCCCAAAACGCTGTCTATTCTCTATTACACTCAAAGCTGCACCTTTGCTTTTCTCATCAGATCAGCCAGTACCGAAATATATTCATCGCAACAGTCCAGCCCTTGACCCACACCATACCTGACTCTGAGGCAGATGTCATGTCCGTTTCTTTTTTCATGCAAGCAGGATCCACATGACCTTTCATTTTCCTGTCGTCTGCTGGACTTTTCACTCCAAAATCCTAGTGCCCTACCAATGGCGTAGAAACACAAGGAGTCCACAAGTTATATGCATTTTTCTGCTCTTTGTGCTGACCTATGGCACTGAATTAATTTACAGACCCCAAATTCCAGGATGAAATTATCTTTTTCGCATTCAATTTTTTATTCACAGAGCCAGGGCGATTTTCATCTGTTCAGACTTGGTTGTTACCACTTGACCTTTGCTGTAGTCCCGAACTCTGACCTGTACAGGATTCATATTTTCTGAAGAGACGTGTGAGTGATTGCCCCTGTGCCAGAGATGTTGGTCCTATTGTGGCTGCACACCAAAAATTAATGCACCAAGGCCTTGCTTAAGGAATCGACTATTGATAGACCGGCGCAATTCGATTATTTTGAGAATTTCCATCGTGACTTAAAAGTTGATTTTCCTCTTTATCATTCATGTGGCCGTCAAGGTTCAAGCCAGGTAGTTCCAAGCAGACATTAAAATCAAAGAGATGGGGACTATTTGCAGGGCTTCCAGCTGGCACAAAGATAGGGTGAGTGCAAAAGCCTGAAAAGTGACGTCAGCTGAGGGAAGGTCATGTATTTGAAGACGGTTTGTGATTTCATCGATGAAAATTCCCCAAAGCAAGGGAAATAATTGGTGTGTGGGGGGGGGGGGGGGGTTTGTTCTTTTGATCAATTATCAGTTTAACGTTAAACGCTGGCTCAAATTCATGGTAGACCTCAAAACGCTGACATGGATTATACAGTGTTTTGGTGCAAAATCCTTAGTGTGGCTTGTGGCCTGTACTTGATCCAGAACAACCACGGTGATTGTTCTGACAATAATGGTTCTACCCTAAATTTAACCTCCGGCTAATTATTGCAAATTGACCGTCTGCCGTGCTGAATTATCCTATATTAACCAGCAGTCATTGACGGCGAATTCACCCCGTCTGTACTGCTGAATTATCATACATTGACCACCAGTCCTCTGTGTGTGTGTGTGTGTGTGTTTATGCGTGTGTGTTTGTGTCTGTCTGTCTGTCTGTCTGTGTGTGTGTGTTTGTGTGTGGCTGTCTGTCTGTCCGTGTGTGCGTGTGTGTGTGTGTGTGTGTGTGTGTGTGTGTGTGTGTGTGTGTGTGTGTGTGTTGTGTTGTGTGGAGAGAGAGAGAGAGAGAGAGGAGGTTTGTTTGGGTTTTTTTTTGTTGTTTTGTTTTCTCTTTTCTTTGTTTTTTGTTCAGGGGACATTTTTAGTCAAATTCTAGGACAGTTGACAGCGCGCAACACAAACGGCAGTGTAAACGCATCAACATAATAGCGGCATGCAAAACGGGCAGTGTACATAAACGCATTACAACATAATAACGCATCAAAACGGGCAGTGTACAACGCCATCAACATAATAGCGGCATGCAAAACGGGCAGTGTACAACGCCATCAGCATAATAGCGGCATGCAAAACGGGCAGTGTACAACGCCATCACATAATAGCGGCATGCAAAACGGGCAGTGTACAACGCCATCAGCATAATAGCGGCATGCAAAACGGGCAGTGTACAACGCCATCACATAATAGCGGCATGCAAAACGGGCAGTGTACAACGCCATCAGCATAATAGCGGCATGCAAAACGGGCAGTGTACAACGCCATCAACATAATAGCGGCATGCAAAACGGGCAGTGTACAACGCCATCAACATAATAGCGGTATTTCCGTAGTTTTCATTCATGAACTCCTCCGTCCTCAAAACTAGAACAAAGCCGGTAACTTCCAGAGAGAGAGAGAGAGAGAGACAGACAGAGACAGAGACAGAGACAGAGAGACAGAGAGCAAAGAGAGCGAGAGAGAGAGACAGGGGAGAGAGACAGAGAGAGAGACAGAGAGGAATACACATAGAGAGAGAGGAAGAGAGAGATAGAGAGAGAGGGGGGAAGAGACAGAGGGAGACAGAGAGAGAGAGAGGAAGAGACAGAGAGAGGAAGAGAGAGAGAGGGGGAAGAGAGAAGAGAGAGAGAACAGAAGAGAGAGAGGAAGAGAGAGAGAGAGCCAGCCGGCCAGACAGACAGACACAGACAGACATACAGACAGGCAGATAGACACAGACAGACAGATAGACACAGACAGACAGACATCAGACAAACAGACAGAAAATCACACATTCCTTCCCCAGCCTTAAGAGCTCAGTTGACGGCAACCATCAGCAGTCCCCCGCAGATGCTAACCATTGCCTCCCCCACTATCTGTAGGAGTGTTGACGGCTGTGAGGGGACGGAATGGTGTGGTGGGGGGGGGGGGGGGGGGAAGGAAGAAGGTGGAGGTGGGGGATCTGATCACGCGTTGCTGGAATGTCGCTATTTTCACCAGTTTAATTAACCAGCAGTAACGATCCGTTACCTGAGTCACAGACTTCACAGATTCGGGAAAATGTCCTCGTGGTTCACACTTTCATTTCGTGGTCTCTGTTGACATACACAGCCACCACCTTCGTATGTTAAAAAAAAAAAAAAAAATTAGCTGTGACCTTTTTATTTTTTTAGGTAAAAATAGAGGAAGAGAAGCGAGGGAGATGGTGGTGGGGAGGAGGGGGAGGGGGGAGTGAGGTGAATTGCTAGTTACCAAACAACACAATAACAAGGGAAGACGGATTTATGAATCCGATTTATGTAAACAACGCCCTGCATGGGTTAAAACTAAAGATTATGAAAGATGCTCTTTAAGAAATAAAACAATAATCTCCGCCGAGCCGTTTCGGTACAGGGGGATTTTTCCCTCGGAGTTAACATTGGTTCTGACTCCATTTCCCATACAGTCCTTCGAATGAGACTACAAACCGAGGTTCCTTGTGTGAACGCACGCATAACATCTTGCACACACGTCAAATCCCATCACCAACTTTCGGAAGAGAAGGCCAGTTTGGCCGTTGGTATGGATGACAAGCTACACATAGCATGCACCTTCCCCGAAGTTAGAGTATGGCTGCCTTAATAGCGAGATAAAAAAAAAAACGGTCATACACACAAAACTCCACTCCCTTTGTTGGGCAGATGGGTTTAACGCTTGTCTGTCTATAAAGGGAGTGTCCGCAGGATTACCAGCCTGCGTACGCAGAAGAAGAAGAAACAACAGGAAAAACAAAGAAGCAAACACGGGTAGGGAAGGGAAAGGCCTGGAAGCAAGGGTGCTAGGACAGAGGGTTCCAGAGTAGCTGTGTGGTTTAAGAGGGGAGGTTGGGGGAGGGGGGGGGGTGGAAAGGAGCCGATATGAACGGCGGGAGAAAGTGCCATAAAGATGATAATTATACAAGTTAGACAGCAACCACTACCTCACTCCCTTCCCCAAGCACACTCACTCTCTCTCCAAGGCGTGCATGCGCGCGCGCGCGCACGCGCACGCACGCACGCACACACGCATGCACTCACTCTCTCTCTCTCTCACACACACACACACACACACACACACACACACACACACACACACACACACTGCCCAGAGTCCACAAGGACCGTGGGGGTCACTGCTATGATGACCACTGCACCAGTTGTCTCCCCTCTGTCGGTTGTTGGCCAGAACCTCGATGGAGGTCACGCTCCTCTCTGTCCACTCAGCCATGTTGCCTGTCTCTGTCACTCTGTCAGCTCTGTGTCCTCACTCTCTGTACTGTCCACACAGATACAAACGAGCTAACATTAGGCCAGGAACGGTTGTAGTCTCTTGATGTAAAAAAAAAAAAACCGTTTGCTCTTTCTGTGACTGTTCTCGGGACCTGTCAGTGATTGGTCAGCGGAACGGCCGTTAATGAACTGAATGTCATAACATTGATTTCATTTCATAGAAAGGCTGCTCTGTGCAGTTATTTGCTGCTGGACTGCCTAACAGCTATTTTTACGTTCTGCATGTTATCTCTAAGGATGGTTTTCTGAACTGATTGTTAAAAAACAACAAATAGGGTAACTCCTGTTCCCATGATGAAAGAAATATACGCCCTTAATTCCTAACGAATGCTCCGTGCAACAACGAATCGCATGGCAGATATGACAGCACAGAGCGCACAGAACAAACAAGGAGACATCCTCCACCCACCCACACCCCGCCCCCAAAGGATGTTCCAAGCTTGCCCACATACCCCATACTGGACACATCTACACAGCAACAACAACCGGAGAAATGAACAAATACAAATTATGGGCCTATATTCATGTCATCACGGGATCTAGAGTAAACCTGCTTGTTCGTTATTTACTGTTTACTGTTCCCTGCCGCATTTGTTATTTCCTTTGATTGTTGATAGTCCATTATGCAGAGTTGTTATTGTTGTTGTCGTCGTACCCTGGCTAAAAGACTCCAGGGATCATCCAAACAGCCGAAGTATTTGAACACTATGGTACAAATGCATCAGCTGGGATGAGAACATTACGTGTGTGACCGTTTTTGATTACCCCGCCACATGGGCAGCCACACTCCGACTTCTGGGGATTTTGGAGACTGATAATGTTATGCTAGGAGCTTGTCACAACTGAAACAATCCCCGCATAACTATACAGAGCATAACAACATTTTGATGTAGCCTTGGTGTTCTAGCCTATGTCAACTGGCCTGACACAGCCTTAAGCCAAGGCGGGATTATGCATAGTGATGTCACAGAGTTCACATACCGCAGGTAGTTACAGCTCTCTGCTTGGCGGGTCATAGGTATCATATGGGATACAAAATCATGGAGACCACCCGTACGTCTGGCATAGTCTTATGTAAGTTGCCTGGCCTACTCAGGGAGGACGTGTTTAGCGGCACAGGCCATCACTACACAATCTTTGATTTCATCATTTCCTCACTATCTTTGTGCCAATCGAAACCTTTGCGTTTAGCCGTCAAGACAGATATGGACATCACACACTGTCATTCACATACTCATTTTTACCTGCGTTGTTCTTCTCCCGGTGGTCTAGTCATTCGCTTTGTAACAGTCCAAACAAGTGCGTTTCACTACAACAGAAGGAAGTAAAACATTCAGGACAGTTATCACCTCCATGCCCTACATACCAACCCCCCCCCCCCCCCTCCCCCTTATCAGAGAAGATCTCACAGGCGCTGTCAAGACCATTCACAGCAGCGTTGGTAAGTGACTTCACCAAGTCCCACCCCCTTCACCCCCCACCACCACCATCACCACCACTACCTCCACCACCACCACCACCACCAGGTTCTGATAGCCCGTGTCATCGCTATGCCAGACAGGTGAGCATGTCAGCACGAGTCTATCTCACACAGGCAGGAGATGGGGAAACAAATCAGTTTTCTGTGTTCAGGGGTGACAAGAGACGCGAGGCTGCCTAGGGCGTAATATGTGCAGGGCAGCTGTGTTGCAGATAGTGGAGACGCTGAGCCTGGTTCTTGTAGATAATGTACTGTGGTTGGTCTTGTTCTTTTGACTAGGGGGGGTCGTAGATGTCGTGATGACAAAACAGTTCACCAGAATTTCTTGTTGTTCACACATCTGTTTCAGTGTCTGAGTTTCTGTAGACTATTTGCTCGTCCGTTCCTCGATGTTTTCGATCCCTTTTTTTCCACTCTTCATTTCGGGCTCTGCTCATTCCTGGGGAAAAAATGATCTTGAGAAGGTCACTCATCGTTTCATGAGATCATACAATCACAACTTTCTTTTCTCCAGTATTAGACAGGCTATGCTTTTATGTGAGGCGTTGACTCGTTTTACAAACCTGTTCATTCAAGATGTAGTTTGTGATTAGGAACTGAAGTATATTACAATAACATCTCATTTATAGAGGGCTTTTTTTAGTTTCTTTTTAATGAAGACTGATGTTTTGCATATGCTCTGTAAAATGAAATAATGAGTAGTGATCTTACGCTCATGATGATGATGTCCCAATCCCTTCCCCCACCCCCGTTCTTCATGCC
>CM065740.1:49597903-49600403 GCA_033310375.1 Conus canariensis
CGTCTTTTAATCAATGTTTCTTCTTTCCTGTTTTTTGGCACGTGTCCTGTGAGTCATATGGGGTTTTATTTTCAGATGTGTCTTGAACTCATTGCGCTATAATGTCGTGACCAGAATGCATTTCAAGAGGTAGACTGGGGTTGCGGTCGAATGCGAACCCCGCTATACAACAACTTCTTGACGACCGAGATAGCAGAGAAACTCACCAGGGCGAAGGTGAGAAGGGAAGAAAGAGAGAGACGGGGAGAGGGAGGGGCAGAGAGGGAGACGAGAGAGAGAAAGACAGACAGACAGACAGAGAGCGAGAAAGACAGGGGCGTGGGGGAGAGAGAAGGAGAGAAAGAGAGGAGAACGGGAGAGAGAAGGAGACAGAGAGAGAGAGAAGAAGACAGAAGAGAGAGAGAGACAGAGAAGACAGAAACAGACAGAGAGAGAAAACAGGGTGGGGAGAGAGAGGGCAGAAGAGAGACGGAAACTGCGGAGAGATAGAGACCAAATGACGGAAGAAGAAGAAGAAGAGAAGGGAATGAAGAGAGAACATGGGGAGAGAGAGGGCAGAGAGGGGGAACGAAACGCGGACTATAGATTTGACGTGAATGAGAAGAGGAAGTGAATGAATGCAAGTGTGGGGGAGGGGGGGGGGGGGGGGCAGAAAGGGTATTTGCACATCATGCGACGTCCGTGAATGTCACGTGTACTTTCAAGTCTTGGGGTGTGTGTGTGTGTGTGTGTGTGTGTGGTGTGTGTGTGTGTGTGTGTGGGTGTTTTGTGTGTGTGTTATCTGTGTGTGTGTGTGTGTGTGTGTGTGTGTGTGTGTGTGTGTGTGTTTCCCCAAACATTGACCATGTCGTTTCATGATTGATCTCCCTTCCAAACCTCCCTTCTCCCCTCTCTCCTCTCCCACTATGTTACTACCACCATCATCACCCATCTCCCCCCCCCCTCCCCCCACCCGGTCTTCTGCTGCCACACACCAAGACACCTGTCTTGTGTTTAAAGTAAGGAACTGGCATTGTGCGCGTGCACACACACACACACACACACACACACACACACACACACACACACACACACACACACACACACACACAGGTGCACACACACACACACACACACACACACTCACACACACACACACACACACACACACCAACGCACGCACGCACACTCGCACGCACACACACAGCACGCACGCACACACGCACGCACACACACGCGAACTCACGCACGCACGCACGAAAGCACGTGCACACACACACACTCTCTCTCTCTCTCTCTCCTCTCTCTCTCTCTCTCTCTCTCTCTCTCTCTCTCTCTCTCTCTCTCTCTCCTATTTTCTCTCAGGGAGGGAGGAAGGATATGGTGGAGATTCATTAACTTTCACTCGACGACAAGAATTCACGGAAAGAAGGGAGGGATGGGGGGGGGGGGGCAGAATGGAGTGGGTGGGTGGGGGGGACTGGGGATGGATGGATGGACGCAGTGAAGGATATTCTAAACGCATGCGCACATCACCTGTCACGTGGAGATTTCAACATCTTGGGCGGTATGTATGTTATCGCCTCAAACATCCGCCCTGTCGTTTCGTGATTGATCTTCTTCCAAATTCCCTCCCCCCCCCCCCCCTCGACCCCGTCTCTTATCTTCCGTTAAGGCACCCCGACCCACCCCCACCCCCCCCCACCGCTCCTCCTATACTCCCTCTTGTGGTCTGGTGCCACACACAGAGAAATCGGCAGGATGTTGTTGTTGTCGACAATTCATCAAACAGGGTCAACTGTTGGAACAGATGTACAGCTTCATCCCTTTTTTCATTTTTTTCATCGTTCACCGTCCATCCGCGCGCGTGCACGAACACATACACACATTTACAGAGAGAGAGAGAGAGAGAGAGGCATACTCACAGCCCTACACACACACACACACACACACACACACACACACACACACACACACACACACACACACACACACACACACGCACGTACGCAAGAACGGACGCACGTACGCACACACACACAACACACACACACACACACACACACACACACACACACACACACACACACACACACACACACACACATTGCGTTGATCACAGTACGAAACTCAATGTTTCAAGATGAGAGGGGAAAAAATGCCCGAATACCCTGTGTTTATTATGAAATAGCATTTGTATTTCTCTCGCCTGCAACTCGAAGCCGCAACCTTAACCATGCACGCTTCTGGATATAATATCCATAGGAGAAATGTTTCAAAAGTTGATAGCCTTCATATTGCTAATGTGTTCGTCCGATCCCATTTGTATTGTGTTACTATGTCAGATGACGGGCCTGTGTAAGAGTACAATCTAGCTGGGGCACGCAGCGTTGCATGCAAAAGCTAAACACACCTGTATTGACTCTTAACGCAACTGACACGTGCACAATTAGAGATAAAGAGTAAAGCAACAGTTAGAAAGTAGGTGCTGGAGACCTGGTCTGGTAACAAAGTCGTTGTT
>CM065740.1:49620403-49630403 GCA_033310375.1 Conus canariensis
TTGGTTTGAACCAGCTCTAGTCTCGCTTCATTGGTTTTGTTTGTTTGTTTGGGTTTTGTGCTGTTGGGTTTTTTTTGTTGTTTTTTGGTTTTGGGTTTTTTTGTTTGTTTGTTTGTTTTTTGGGGGGTTGTTTGGTTGGGTTCTTTTTAGTTTAATCTGACTCCTTTGTTTAATCTTACTTTTCCTTGGTTAGTCAGTTTGATTTTGCTTCCTTGGTGGTGTTTGTTTGTTTGTTTTTTCCTCATCTCTCTTCCTTGTATTGTGATTTTCTCTTCTTCTTCTTCTTCTGCGTACGCAGGCTGATACTCCTGCTGACACTCCCTATATGGACAGGCAAGTATTAATCCCATCTACCCTACAAATGGAGTGGAGTTTTTGTGTGCATGACCGGTTTTTTTTTCTCCCGCCATTAAGGCAGCCATACTCCATCTTCGGGGAAGGTGCATGCTATGTGTAACGTGTCATCCATACCAACGGCCAAACTGGCCTTCTCTTCCGAAAGTTGGTGATGGGATTTGACGTGTGTGCAAGATGTTTTGCGTGCGTTCACACACGGAACCTCGGTTTATAGTCTCATTCGAAGGACTGTATGGGAAATGGAGTCACAGAACTAATGTTAACTCCGAGGGAAAAATCCCCCTGTACCGAAACGTCCCGGCGGAGATTCGAACCCGCAACCCTTGGATTACGAGTCCGGGTGATTTTCTCTAATCTTGCTTCCTTCGTGTCTGAGCTTGAATCTTCTTGTACCTTGGTTTCTTGGATGTAGTTCGCTTCCTTTGGTTTGCTAGCTTATTCCCGCTTCCTTTGGCATGTTGCATTAACCCATTCGCTGCCTAGGAATTAAGCCTTAAAGTTAAATCCTATTAGCCAGGGTTTTTTCCCCCCCCAAAAAACGAGCATATATTTTCAAAAAATTTACTGACTTTCTCACTGCCGAAAACGAGATTACCAACTATCAATAGAATCTAGAGACTTCCTTTACCTCTCTGAAAATATCCTCCGTTTTGTAAGCAGTTTCAATATAAAATGAGGAATATTCCGGACTTCCCCATTGACGAGTATACTCGACGGCCATGGCAGCGAAGAGTACACGCCCTTGCCGTCGAGTTATCGCGTCAAGTTAGGCACCGAACGGGTTAATATGGTGTAATCATGGTTAGTGAAGTCTACTACTTTTCGACAGTTGTAGTCAATTCCCTAGGTAATTACATCGTGCTGGCATTGGTTTGTGGGTTATGTAGGGGTCTTTGCTATATACCTTGCTTGGTAAGTTGTGGGTCTGAGATTTTGTGAATCCTGCTGTTTTATTTTTTTTTTTTTACTTTTTTTTTCTTTTTCTTTTTCTTCTGTTTTCTTTTTTTTTTTTTTTCCTCCTCACGCTCAGGAATCTTGTTTCCTTGACTTTCTTGGCTGTGGTTCTCTTTTCTCTCATCTCCTTTTCTCTTCTCTCTCTCTCTCTCTCTCTCTCTCTCTCTCTCTCTCTCTCCTCTCTCTCCTGTGTCTCTCTCTCTGTTGTCTGTCACTCTCTCTCTCTCTTCTCTCTCTCTCTCTCTCTCTCTCTCTCTCTGTCTTCCTTTTGTCTGTCTGTCTGTCTGTCATCTGTCTGTCTGTCTGTCTCTCTGTTGTCTTGCTCCTCTCTCTCTCACCCAATGTCTCTGTCTCTGCCTGTCTGTCTCTCTCTCTTTCTCTCTCCCCTTCTCTCTCTCTCTCTCTCCTCTCCTCCCTCCTCTCTCACTCTCTCTCACTCTCCTTTATCACTCTCTCTCTCACACTCTCTCTCACACTCTCTCTCTCTCACTCTCTCTCTCTCTCTCTCTCACTCCCACTCTCCTTCTCTCTCACTCTCTCTCTTCCTCACACTCTCTCTCACTCTCTCTCTCTCACTCTCTCTCTCCCCTCACACTCTCTCTCACTCTCTCTCTCACTCTCTCCTCTCTCTCACTCTCTCCCCTCTCTCCTCTCTCTCTCTCACTCTCTCACTCTCCTCCTCTCTCTCTCACTCTCTCTCTCTCTCTCTCTCTCTCTCCTCTCCCCCTCTCTCTCTCTCTCACTCTCTCTACTCTCTCTCACTCTCTCTCTCTCTCGCTCTCTCTCACTCTCTTTCTCACTCTCTCTCACTCTTCTCTCGCTCTCTCTCTCTCACTCTCTCGCTCTCTCCCTCACTCTCTCTCACTCTCTCTCTCCTCTCACTCTCTCACTCTCTCTCTCACTCTCTCTCTCTTTCACTCTCTCTCTTCTCACTCCCTCTCTCTCACTCTCTCTCTCCTCTCTCCACTCTCTCTCTCTCTCTCTCACTCTCACTCTCACACTCTCTCTCACTCTCTCTCTATCACTCTCTCTTCACTCTCTCTCTCTCTCGCTCTCTCTCTCTCTCTCACTCTCTCTCTCCTCTCTCGCTCCACTCTCTCTCTCTCTCACTCTCTCTCTCACTCTCTCTCACTCTCTCTCGCTCTCTCTCTCTCACTCTCTCCTCACTCTCTCGCTGTCTCTCTCTCACTCTCTCTCCTCTCACTCTCTCTCTCTCACTCTCTCTCTTCACTCTCTCTCTCACTCCCTCTCTCTCACTCGCTCTCTCTCTCTCTCTCTCTCGCTCTCTGTCTCTCACACTCTCTCTCACTCCCTCTCTCTCTCTCACACACACATTCTCTCTCTCACTCTCTGTCACTCACTCTCTCTCTCTCTCACTCTCTCACTCTCTCTCATCTCTGTCTCTCCTCTCACTCACTCTCTCTCTCACTCTCTCCTCTCCTCTCTCTCCTCTCTCCTCTCATCTCTCCTCACTCTCTCTCACTCTCTCTCTCTCACTCTCCTCTCTCTCTCCTCTTTCCTCCCCTCTCTCTCTCACTCTCTCTCTCTCTCTCTCTCTCTCTCTCCTCACTCTCTCTCTCCTCTCCTCTCTCCTCTCTCTCACTCTCTCTCACTCTCTCCTCTCTCTCTTCCTCTCTCTCTCTCTCTCTCCTCTCACTCTCTCGCTCTCTCTCTCACTCTCTCTTCACTCTCTCCTCTCACTCTCCTCTCACTCTCTCGCTCATCTCTCTCTCTCTCACCCCTCCTCTACTCTCTCTCTCACTCTCTCCACTCTCTCTCACTCTCTCTCACCTCTCTCACTCTCTCCTTCTCTCTCTCTCTCACTCTCTCTCACTCTCTCTCACTCTCTCTCTCTCCTCTCTCTCCCCACTCTCTCCTCTCTCCGCTCTGTCTCTCGCTCTCTCTCTCACTCTCTCTCTCGCTCTCTCTTCTCACCTCTCTTTCACACTCTCTCTCTCTCACTCTCTCTCTCTCACTCTCTCTCTCGCTTTCACTCTCTCTCTCTCACTCCCTCTCTCTCACTCTCTCTCTCTCCTCGCTCTCACTCTCTCTCACTCTCTCACTCTCTCTCTCCCTCCTCTCCTCTCTCTCTCCTCTCTCTCTCTCTCTCTCTCCTCCTCTCTCTCTCTCTCTCTCTCTCTCGGCTTCGTGCATGCGTCCTTCTGATGGCCATCATTGTTGTATTTTTTCTGAGAGAGAATAATGGAACTTTTTTTTTTTTGCCTGGAGTAAAACCCAGTGCCTTCAGAGACAATGTGCCCGCCCTTTATCCATTAACCCATGCCTTCAGAGACAATGTGCCCGCCCTTTATCCAGTGCCTTCAGAGACAATGTGCCCGCCCTTTATCCATTATCTCACTGGAGTAAAACCCAGTGCCTTCAGAGACAATGTGCCCGCCCTTTATCCATTATCTCACTGGAGTAAAACCCAGTGCCTTCAGAGACAATGTGCCCCCCTTTATCCATTATCTCACTGGAGTAAAACCCAGTGCCTTCAGAGACAATGTGCCCGCCCTTTATCCATTATCTCACTGGAGTAAAACCCAGTGCCTTCAGAGACAATGTGCCCGCCCTTTATCCATTATCTCACTCGCACACACTCCAAGGCGGGAATTGCTTTTGCTCGGAGGAGAAGGGGGTGGGGGTTATGGGGGGAGGAAAAGGGAGGAGACGGAAGAGGAGGGGGCGGACCACTGTTCTTTTTTTTTGATGAGGTCATTAATTTCTGGACGCTCTACCAATCATTTCAGGGATTTCTCAAGGATGTTATTCTTATGGTACGTTTGGGGTTTTCGTTTTTGTTTTTGCTGTTGTTGTTGTTGTGTTGTTGTTGTTGTTGTTTTATTATTCACGATGATCATGATGCTGCTGCTGTTGATGATGCTGATTATGATGATGATATTGAATATATTCATAATAATAATGATAATGATAGTAATAATGATGAAAATCATAATAGTAATAATAATGATGATGAAGAAGAAGAAGATGATGATGATGGTGATGATGATGATGATGATGATGATGATGATGACATTAATGATGTATGATGATGATGATGATGATGATGATGATGATGATGTAATTATGAGAAGCAGCGACAACAACATTACTACCACTACCGCTGCTGCTGCTGCTACTGCTGCTGCTACTGCTGTAACTGTTGCTGCTTTTATGATTAATAAAAATAATGACAATCATTAAAGTAATAATAGTGATCATAATGATGATAATATCATAGTAATAAATGACATTCTAAAAAATCATCATCATCGACAGCATCATCATCATCATCATCATCATCGTCGTCGTCGTCGTCGTCGTCTCATCATCATCATCATCATCATTCATCACATCATCATCATCATCATCATCATCATACAGTGCAATTCATCTAGCGCCCATTCCAGATTTATTGCTTGGCGCCAGACGGTCGCAGACGTGAACATTAACAGACATAATCACACGAAAGAACTCAGAGTTCAAGGCAATCACAGCAGTTGACATACGCACGCGCGCACACATGTGACATGCAGGAAGCAAACCTCCACGCTCATTGCTGTGAACAATCATGTGATGTAGACATTTGCACATCATGCACCTTCGTAGTGGACAAAATCATAAATACGTACAAGAATTAGAACATGGCGGAAGAGATGTAGGTAGACACGTTGTGAAACAGTCGTCATACGGACAAGTTTTGATTTTTGGTTTTCTGAAGACAGTAGTATTTCTTATTTGACGTATTAGGAAGACACTTTAAGGGAGAGCTAGACAACAGAAGGTCTTTATAAAAGATCCCTCCCCCCCCTTCCCCCACCCCCTTCCTTCAGACAAGTGTTTCGGCCCTGAACTCCTTACACTCTAAGGGGGCCGCCGGACTACATCCAGGTCATGACTCCCAGATGCCCTTCTACTGTCAGATTTTGTTTCCCCACGACGTAGCCGGGATTCGAACCAGCAAATTGTAAGTGGCCTTTTAGATGGATGTCTTAAACCACATCCACCACGGGTCCCCTGTCGTAAGCTGGGAAATGTAAGCCTTATGAAGTTCACTTTTGTTCCTCTTCGACCAGATCCAGCTGGAACTCTTTTTTTTCAGCTGCCTCTGCCATTGCCTTCAGGGTTCTGGTCCTCTTCTCATCAGAAACCCCGAGATGTTTGGTGAGATCATAGGCTGATGAGCCTACAACCCCCTTCGCTCCAACCTCTATGGCGAGGACTTTGGCATGGAACTCGTAGTCCCTCATGTTGCTGGCTAGACTGGCATACTTCTCAGTCTCGTGGATGTGAGCTTGCTCCATTCTGCTTTTGTACTGGCACGGCTGGTTTTTGTACTCCCAGTTCTTATGGAACAGGCAGTACTTTACAATGGGAACGAAGAAATGCTGTCTGTGTGTCTGTCTGTCTGTCTGTCCGTCCGTGGTCAAAATGTGTTCCACTCGCTCCAGACAAAACTGCTGGACCAATCTTTCTGTAAATTTGTAGATATGTTCGTTATGGGTCACGGATGATGCCCGATGTTGTATTTTACCAGAATAGCCGTTACTAACGGCTATAAATGATAATTTTGTGATGTAGAGTTTAAGCAAGAACCAATTGCTATAAGTTCTTCAGTAGTATAGTGGTTAGTATCCCCGACTGTCACGCGGGAGACCGGGGATTCATTTCCCTGCCGGGTGTTTTTCTCTTTTCTTTTCTCTTACATACAAAATTTCTACCACCAAAAGGGGAGAAAACGCTATAGTGACTGATTTACACACACACACACACACACACACACACACACACACACACACACACACACACACACACATATATATATATATATATATATATATATATATATATATATATATACATACTACTGTACTGGGAGTACGTTTATATGCTTTGCATCTTTTTTTTTTAAAATCAATTGTTTTGATGAACCTGGGTGGAGTACAACAACATCCAGTCTCATGCCACCACTCTTCCTGGAGATCTCTGGATGATTTTCCCCAATTTGGAAAATGCGCTGTGTCCTCCCAATCATCCACTGCATCGAGGAAACCCCGCCTCCGCCAGCAGTGCAGTGTCTCCTCCGGTGGGTGGCCTCATGACGACTTGACATTGGCTGCTCCCTGTGGATTGCCGGTGCCGGGGCTGCGACAGGACGGGCCGGGCTGTTGCTTGCGGACAGGGGGGAGGGGGGAAGCAGGGAAGGGGGGGGGGGTGCTTGGAATGAGCGGCGTGGATACAATGCCACTGAGGTGGCACAGAAGATGGAACAGAGATGAAAAAAAAAAACCGCTTCTGCTTGGATAGGTTGTGAGATTCAGAGAAAAGGGTCTACGTATGGGGGAAGAAAGGAAGTGGGAGGGAGGTTTTCGTGCGAAAAGAGAATCTATGTGTGGGTGGAGGACTGGGTCTGTGTGCATAGAGCACAGACAGACAGTCAGAAAGATGAACAGGGGGAGAGCCCTCTACTCCATCTAAAAAGAAATAGAAGTTGTGGAACCTGAGAGCCACGAAAACCATAGCCAGAAACCGAGAAAGAAAGAATGAATGAAAGAAAGAAGAACGAAAGACGGAAAGAACGAAAGGAAGAAAGAATGAAAGGAAAGAAGGGAGGAAGGAAGAAAGGAATGAAGGAAGAATGAATGAAAGAAAGACAAAGGAAGGAAGTAAGGAAGAAAGAAAAAAGAAACGAAAGAAGGAAAGAAACAAAGAAAGGAAGGAAGGAAATAGACAATGAAAGAAAAGAAAAGAAAAAGAGAGAACAAATAAAGAAGGAAGGGAAGAAAGAAAAGAAAGAAAGAAGGAAGGAAAGAAAAGAAATTAAAAGGAAAGAAAGAAAAGTTGTTTTATTAAACGGATCTTTCGAATTGAAGTCTTACTAGCGTTTGGAGCTGTCGAGTGTTTCTGTGGTTAAGGAAATGCATTATAATTGATTTTCTTTTTTTTTAAGGAATATTTCATCAGCTTCAAAGACAAAAATTGCTCAGTGTCGCTGAACTGAGCAAGACCGGAGACAGCAACTCTGTCAACAATTTTTTTATTTTTTTGTTGTTGTTGTTGTTGTTTTTCAATCTCTGATTTCATTAATTGATATATTTGCACCTCGTGTTTGGGTCAGTTGAAACATGACCTGGCACGACAGTAAAGGATGCCCGACTTCCCCGGGCAAGCGATCTCTTTGGATCGGGCAAGTGGTGAACGCTGTTACTAACCCTGTGGGCAGAAATGACCGCTGACCAATCGTCTGCTGTGGAGAAATAAAGTGTTCAGTGTCGACAGAGAATGGATCATAAAGACAGCCTCACATTTCGCTTTTTGATTGGCCGAATCAGGGAGCACTGGCCAATCAGAATGGAGAACACAAAGTTGTCTAGTTTGGGGGCCACAGACTGATAAAATGGTGGGCAAAAATTAATTGCGCCGCGTTGTTGTTGTAGGTTTTTTTTTTTTGGGGGGGGTTTGTTTGTTTGTTTGTTTGCTTGCTTTTTGTCTCCTGTGTTTCCGTCATTAAGTACTTTACAGAATTTAGAATTATTGCCTATTGAATAAGAGAGAGAGAGAGAGAGAGAGAGAGAGAGAGAGAGAGAGAGAGAGTTGCTTATAGCCCAGCCGACCGCAAAGGGTCATATCAGGGCCGTCACCGCGTTGAAGTCAACTCACAAATCATTCATTCACACAACCCTTTAAAATACATCTAAAAACACACCGAAAATTTTATTGAAAATCTTTCTTCTGTAAAATGTTAGCTCAGATGAAAAATGTTGATCTCTTTCAGAAATCCAAAGACCATGACAGGTGTGGGGGGGGGGGGGGGGGGGCATCTCTGAAACAAGGTTTTCATGGCGTCTGCTGTAAAAATGTCTTATGTCTCACATCATGCAAGTCGCAGCACTCTTAAAAAGAATATGTTTCACGGTAGGAGTGGTACGTGACGCGGAATGCCCCACGGAGCTACAGGTTCTTCACCTCTGGTGAAAAGATAGAGAATGAGAGTCAAAGGAGTGTGGCCTGTGTGGTGCAGATGGCGCAAGGCTTGTTTTTGCTGTACAGCCGCCTCGGGGACACGTCTGTGGAATGGCAGGTGTGGGTTGTGCCTGCGGGTAGGTTACAAAGTCCACGTGCGCTTCCACTCCTGCGTCCTCCCCCTCCGCCACCATCACCACCACCACCAGCACCCACCCACCCACCCACCCCCATCTTTTTTATGACCAGGTCAGAAAAAACAAAAACAACACACCAAAATACACCCATGTCCCTCCCACGCTGCCTCCATCCCGAAGAAGGGTCCACGGGTGAAGAGATGTGGTGGAATCTGAAGACTGCCTTCGGTTTTTGTTGTTGTTATTTGTTTGTTTTGTTTTCATTCAGAGATGTTCTGTTCGTTATGGTTGATAGTGAAGAGGAGGAGGAGGAGGAGGAAGAGGAGGACGAACGAGGGGGCTGAGGAGGATGGTGATGAGGATGAGGACGACAGAAGAAAAGAGGAGGGAGACAAGAAGAAAGGGGAGGGAAAGCATGTGAAAGACGGAAGACGAACAAAAACAGGGAGGGGTGGGGGTGGTTAAAGATACAAGAGACAAACAGACAAACAGACAGATAGACAGAGAGAGGAGAGAAGAGGAAGAGAGAGAGAGAGAGAGAGAGAGAGAGAGAGACGCAATATGTAGCACAATCCTCCTTCAAAATCCAAAAGAGCGAGAATGTTACACTGCGACAGAACAAAGAGTTTATGATAATGGTGGGTGAGTCTAACTTTTTTCTTCCTAAATTCACTTTTAAAAAGTGCAATAAGCAACACACACACAACACACAACACACACACACCCCACACCACCACGCACACGCACGCACGCACGCACGCACGCACGCACGCACGCACGAACGCACGCACGCACGCACGCACCACACACACACACACACACACACACACACACACACACACACACACACACACACACACACCTTTTTGCTTTGTCTGAAAACGCCTAAACGAGTGCGAGTTGGAATTCTTTGTGTCAGACCTTTCTCCCATGTCTTCCAGCCAGCGACCCTCAATTAACGACTCCAATTCAACCCTGACATAAAAGAGGAGATAAAACATGGCTAGTGTGGAATACAAAACGGTGAATTCTTCGCTGATAGCCAGGTAAATTATTCGTTTAATGGGAGAGAGAGAGAGAGGGGAAAATCAAAGATGAAATGAAGCAAGCAAACAAACAAAAACAAAACAAAACCAACATCGCGGGGTTTTCTTGCCCACATTTTTTTCCATTGGTCTTTTCACCGCTTTACCAATTCGCGGAAGAAATAAGAGCGATGATTTCTTTTTTTTTTTTTTTTAATACGGTCCACCCATTTCCGGTTTTCAGAGAGGTCATTGCTTTGTCGTAGGCTTGAGAGAGTCTGATAATGACGTCTTGGTCTCCAAAGGAAACCCCAGACATAGGATAAAGCAAAATAACCGGTCTTCTAAGGGTTAACGTCCAGTTTAAAGTACACTTCCATTTGAGCCAGTAACGGCGAGGACAATAATGAAGCCAACGGCGAGAGTCAATAGGAAAAACGAGACGCATAATGTAGTGTTCTATATTCAGCCGCAAACGCTAAGCGACATCCTGTGTCGAAGTTCTTTCAAAACACCCTGGCAGGAACTACTTAAACTGTAGCAGTCTTGGGGACTCCAGTAGCT
>CM065740.1:49635403-49637903 GCA_033310375.1 Conus canariensis
CGGGAGTGGATACCGGGGAAGGGGGGGGGAGGAGGGGAGGGGGAGAGGAAAGGGGGGGGGGGTGGCGAAAGAAAACACGTGAGTGAAACCAGTGCGAAATGCATGCAAGATGGCTGTGTGAAGAGCAACTAGCGAGTACTGGCAGATTTGATAAGACACCGAAAGGACTTGTTTCAAAGGTAAGTCATAAACAACAGAATCTGTGCGAAGTATGTCAACGTGGAGAGAATGAGAGGTAGACAAATGGACAAGCGAAGAGATGCGGGGGTAGACAGGAGACAACATAAGCAGAGAGAGAGAGAGAGACAGAGAGAGAGAGAGATCCAGATTCAGATTCAGATGATGTATTCATATAAACAGGCTAAGGCCCATAATGAAGGGGTGTGTAAACTCACAAAAATACAATAGTTATGACAATGAATTTAAACTACGGAACGAAACAAGAATAATTCGAAGGCAATTTCAAGACGTGAAAATGTCTTTTACTTTAAGGCTTTGTACAACAACAAAAAACAGAGAAAAATTTTAAACAACTTCAGCAGAAGTAGGTGGACAGAGCAGGCACAGTTTAAACAAAGATGGTTGTCTGTAATATTTGGGCTTAATAAACTTTTTGTCAGATGCTCATGAGAGCTGGGCAGGACAGGACAAGAGACAGACAGACAGGCAGGCAGGCAGGCAGGCAGGCAGACGACAGACAGACAGATAGACAGACAAAGAAACGATGATTGTCTCTCTCTTTACTCATATTGATTCCACCATGTCCTGTCGAATTATCATGTCTGGTATTTCTGAAGTCTGAAAAAAAATATGTATTTATCGAGAATTCACTTATCTGTTCTGCATTGTGTGTTAAGTTAGCAATTCTTCGACTTCTCTTGTGTCTTTCGATTATTTTGTATTTTAGGTTCTTTACTTCAACGAATAAAAGGGTGGAGAGAGGAGAGAGAGAGAGAGAGAGAGAGAGAGAGACTGACAGACAGACAGACAGAGAGAAAGAGACAGACAGACACAGACAGACGGACAGACAGAGAAAGAGGGAGAGAAAGCGAGAGCGATAGAGAGAGACAGAGAGAGAAAGAGACAGATTCAGACAGACAGACAAAGAGAGACAGACAGACAGACAGACACAGACAGACGACAGAGAGAGAGAGACACAGAGAGAGAGAACACACACACAGAGAGAAAAATCACAGAGACAGAGAGAGACAGGCAGGCAGACAGACAGACACAGACAGACGGACAGACATACGGACAGACGGGAGAGAGAGAGAGGGGGGGGGAGGGGGAGAGAGAGAAAGGGGAGGCAAGGGGGGCGTCTAGATGTGCGTGGAAGGAATGGTGGGGGGTGGATGTTACCGGAGGAACTGGAAAGAGGGGGAGGGAGGGGCACAGACCGGATAGTCATGTGAATACAAACAGGCTAATCCCGGCTCAGCCTCTTACGTCAGCTCCAAGACCTGTATTGAGGTGGTGATGGGGGTGTCGGGGTGTTGTTGTGTGTGTGTGTGTGCTTTCTGTCTCTGTTGGGTCAGAAAAGAGACAGAGAGACTTGCAGAGAGGATTGAGAGAGATGTATCGAGTGTGAGATGCATTTGTAGGTCTTGTCTCTTTCAGGTCCCCGGCGATGGACACACACACATATTCTTCTCGTCTCTTCTTCTCTTGCGCGCCAACATCAACATCATGCAACCACTTTCGTCGCGTTGAATCTCCTGAGTCAATATAGATCTGGGGAGACTGCCTTAACTACAACACATCTCGCTGAGTTTATAATGGCGTAAACCATTTCACATCCTGGTTTACGTTATATCCGTGTGAAACTTTTCTTGTGACGAAGATTAAAAGAAAAAAAAAAGCATATATTATAATATATATATCCTGAACAATTAAGTAGTGGGGGGAAAACAAGTGCAGGTTAACAATTCTTCAGTCATTATAGTAATGACTTGGCAAAGATTTGAACTTTTAGAAAAGAAAAAAAAATGGATGAAGAAAATGGGGGGGGGATATATTATAAATATGAGAAACCCTTCACTAGCCGCCTGAGGAAACCACCGCAATCCCTCTCGAAGGCACATCTATTTGTATTGCCTGCTCCTAGGCCTTTCGTCCGCTGGATCGGACTCATCAGGGAGACACGGCTGATTGTGTCTGTGCTCTTGGTGTCAAATAGAGACACACCACAGTCCATAATTCTGTGGTGTTCTCACCACCAAGGGTTCAAAAGAGAATGCAACAGCACCCCCGAAGCAGCCAGCGAAGGGTAGCAAAATGGAACAAAACAAAATGTGGAGAGGAAAAAAGTTGCTGAAAGACTAAAAGCATTATGCACACAGTATAAGATATAGGGGACAATCTTTGAGCCTATGCTTGAGGATCCATTCAAGGATACAAGGGAGATAAAAAAAATGTGGAACAGTCTGAGTGGTCAGCTCTGCTGTTCTATATATATATACATATATATATATATATATATATGTGTGTGTGTGTGTGTGTG
>CM065740.1:49645403-49647903 GCA_033310375.1 Conus canariensis
CTTAGCGGTCGGCTGGGCTATAAGCAACATTACCTTACCTTACCGAAAGGGATGTCAGACAGCCCCTGGGCAGATCAGACAAGGTCAGCATCTTCAGACTTGGCACAGGACAAGCAAGATTTAGCAGCCATACGCACGGCAAACTAAAGATTGCCACTGTCCCGGACTGCCGGAGCCGTTAAGGTGGAGAAGGCGGCACTGGGCGTTCTACAGGACTGCCCACTCCATGCTGATCTGTATAGGACTGCCCACTCCATGCTCATCTGTATAGGACTGCCCACTCCATGCTCATCTGTATAGGACTGCCCACTCCATGCTGATCTGTATAGGACTGCGCACTCCATGCTGATCTGTATAGGACTGCCCACTCCATGCTGATCTGTATAGGACTGCGCACTCCATGCTGATCTGTATATGGACTTGCCCACTCCGTGCTGATCTGTATAGGACTGCCCACTCTATTCTGATCTGACAGACAGAACAGGGCGTTGGGCGTTCTATAGGACTGCCCATCTCTATTCTGCACTGACAGACAGAACAGGGCGTTGAGCGTTCTACAGGACTGCCCACTCTATTCTGATCTGACAGACAGAACAGGACTCTGAGCGTTCTACAGGACTGCCCACTCTATGCTGATCTGTATAGGACTGCCCACTCCATGCTGATCTGACAGACAGAACAGGGCGTTGAGCGTTCTACAGGATTGCCCACTCTATTCTGATCTGACAGACAGAACAGGGCGTTGAGCGTTCTATAGGACTGCCCACTCTATTCTGATCTGACAGACAGAACAGGACTCCGAGCGTTCTACAGGACTGCCCACTCTATGCTGATCTGACTGACAGAACAGGGCACAGAACGTTCTATAGGACTGCCCACTCCATGTTGATCTGACAGACAGAACGGGGCGTTGAGCGTTCTACAGGACTGCCCACTCCATGCTGATCTGACAGACAGAACAGGGCCTGATGGGATGCCCATGCGCCAGAAGCTTGTTGGGATTCCTCGAGGAGAGCTCCAGAGGGCAGCCCAGTTCATCTCAGTAACATGAGCCACGAAGGTGACAGCGAACGCGTGGAAGAAACATTTGTGACAGACACTGGTTTGAAGTCGTCGGTCAGTGCAGTCTTCTCGTCGCTCCCGACCTTCACCTTCCTGTTATGACCTCTGAACCGAGCAACTGACCTGTTGTGGGAAAGCCTGGTGGGAGGGGAAGGAGGGGGGGGAGAGAGAGAGAGAGAGAGGGAGAGTTGGGGACAAACATACTGCTGTTTGTGATCTGTAACACAAAAGAACGTCGTTCCAAGCACATATGTGCTTGTGTGTGTGTGTGTGTGTGTGTGTGTGTGTGTGTGTGTGTGTGTGTGTGTGTGTGTGTGTGTGTGATTTGAGAGAGAGAGAGAGAGAGAGAGAGAGAGAGAGGGGGGGGGGATTTTCAAATTTCAATTTAAGACGTGATTTGTTTTATTATAACAATTTCTGATTTTATTATTTTACTTGTAAATGTTAAATGTTTCCCTGTTCAGTTTCCTTTACGATTTTTATGTCATTCAGATGTTACTTGTATTATTTTGGTTTCTCATTAATTCACTAAGGTTTTTAAATGTCAGTACAACAATATGTTAATCTGACAGTAAATGGTTTCAGTCAGTCAGTCAGTGTGTGTGTGTGTGTGTGTGTGTGTATGTGTATGTGTGTTTTGTCTGTCTGTCTGTCTGTCTGTCTGTGCCTGACTTGCTGCTTATTTACGGCCTTATCGGGTCCCAATGCCTTAACGCAGAGAACTGATTTGCTAGGCCTAGACAGAGCCTGAGATGAGGTCAATGAACCAAAGATAGTGCAGTAGTCTATGATTCTCGGCACTCTCACCCCTGGTCACCCAGTTACCTATCACCTATCCCCCGGAGTCTTGAAGACCGTTTGGGCGCCACAGAAGACTTCACAACCAGCTTCCTCCACTCTTCCAAGGTTGTTGGTGGGTGTGTGTGTGTGTGGGGGGGGGGGGGGGGTGCTGTGGAAATGCCTTTGTTGTCTGGAAGCTGCATCCTAGCTGGTAGGGTGGACGGGCACCACCGGTCCTCATCCATCTCCTAAATCTCTCACGTGCTGGCTCCAAGCGCCACACCCTGGTACACCGCTTCAGCTGGCGGGCTGAACCACGTGAGGGGGTGATGCTGACACGGCATCATTGAGCGAAGGAACTCCTTACTGAGTCGGGGCCGGAATAGCTCAGTTGGTAGAGCATCGGACTCGTAATCTTGGGGTTGCGCGTTCGCATCTCCGCCGGGCCGTTTCGGTACAGGGGGATTTTTTCCCTCGGAGTTAACATTGGTTCTTACTCCATTCCCCACACAGTCCTTCGAATGAGACTATAAACCGAGGTTCTGTGTGGGAACGCACGCACAACGTCTTGCACACACGTAAAATCCCATCACCAACTTTCGGAAGAGAAGGCCAGTTTGGCCGTTGGTATGGATGACACGTTACACACAGCATGGAG
>CM065740.1:49652903-49655403 GCA_033310375.1 Conus canariensis
AGAGAGGGGGGGGGAAGACAAAGAATAAAGAGAGGAAGAGGGAAGAACAGAGAGAGAGGGGGGACGGGGGGAGGGATATTACTCTATTCATTCAGCTGGAGTGAAATAGTTTGGGCTTTTGTTTTTTGCATACTGTTCAACTGTGTTTGCAGCCCATGTACTTGGTCAGATCTAAACGCAGTGTCATCACTTAGAAGTAGGATGAATGTTTCCATAGTATCACGTATACAATGTGCCCCAAGTCTACCACTTCGCTTTTAGAGACAATTCATTAATGAATTACAAAAATAGAACTGGGCTGCAAACATCGCCCTGGTTTACACCAAACGCACAGTTGATGTAATCTGTTGATGTAGCATCAGATCCTACCTTTGCCTTCACATAGTCACTCATGCTCATGATGCTTTTACACATAGTACATGGAACACCATTTTTGACCCCCAAAAAGGCCGAATTATGTCCCTGTTTTTTTGTTTTTTTTAATCAAATGCTTTTTTCCAGGTCGGTAACAGCAACGAACAGTTCAATCTTCAGCACCTTTTGGAACATTGAACAAAAAAAAAAAGGGGGGGGGAGGGGCGGGGATGAAAGATGGGTAAGAGGAAGAGGGGGGTGCAAGAGGGGATGGGAGGACGGGGTTGGGATGGAAAGAGAGAGAGAGAGAGAGAGAGAGAGAGAGAGAGAGAGAGAGAGATTGTGTGTACCTGTGTTTGTATGTCGGTGAAAGAGACAGACAGACAGATGGACAATGGAAAAAGGAGAAGGAAGAGAAGAAGCAGGAGAGAGAGAGTGAGAGAGAGACAGAGACAGAGAGAGGGAGAGTTTGTGTCGGTGTCTGAATCTGAAAACAGAGAGAATCAAAAGAGGCGAACAAGAGAGAGAGAGAGAGGACGGACACACAACACACACACACACCTAACATACAACAACACACACACAAAACAACACAACACAAGCGCGCGCGCGCACGCACGCACACACGCATAAAGAATGAGAAAGGAGAGAGAGAGAGAGAGATTGTTGTGCGGTGCCCATGTCAGCCGTAACCCACCCCCATACCGGTGTTATGTCAGCGTCACATGGCCTGTCTCTGTCTTGTGTCTCCGGCCAATAATCGCTCGTGCCACACTTCGTATTGTTGCTCCTCTTTTTTTCCTTTTTCTTTTGCCGTCTCTCTCTCTCTCTCTCTCTCTCTCTCTCTCTCTCTCTCTCTCTCTCTCTCTCTCTCTCTCTTCGTGATCGATTTTGCTTACCGATCCAGGAAGGTGACCCGGACAAAACGGAGCAGTATGTGAGAGGCGGGAGGGAGGGGGTGGGAAGTTGGGGAGAGAGAGAGAAAGGGGAGGGAAGGGGGGAGAAATGAGGCTGGAAGGAATGGGGATTGGGGACGGGGGCGGGGGGGGAGGGAGGTAAACGGCCAGGGGAATTGGGGTCGGGGCATGTAGAATTGGGAAAGAGTACAATCTTCAGACTGGTCAGATCGTTTGTTTTCGTTTTGGATGGTGTGGTGACTGACTGGATTGTTAATGCCTAGGGGGGGGGGGGGGATTCAGGAGCGGGGGGAGGGAGAGGGGAAGTGTGGAAGGAGTGAGAAGTCAGAGGATTAGAGAGAGGGGGAGGGGATTGGTTCTGGAAGAGAGAGGGAGAGAGAGAGAGGGGGGAGACAGACAGAGAAGAGGCACGCAGAGAGAGAGAGAGACAGACAGACAGACAGACAAAGAACAGACACGCAGAGTGAGAGAGAGGGAGAGAGAGAGAACAGACACGCAGAGAGAGAGAGAGAGAGAGAGAGAGAGAGAGAGACAAACAGACAGACTCAAGACTCAAGATAATTTACTAGCACATGTCCTCCAGGACTGTCCCCCCGATGATGAGAGACGATGGCGAGTCTGGCCAGAAGGGGCAGACCTCAAGACAAAACTCGGGGGGGGGGGGGGGGGGGGGGAGGGGGGGGGGGGGGACTGCCAGCGATCTCCACCGCACAGCCGAGTTTGCCGCCACTCTTGCAGTCCGGCTGTAGCTGCGTAGCTGCCGAACGCTGAAGAAGAAGAAAAAGAAGAAGAATATAATTTACTCATGATTAGGCCATTGCTCCTCATGAAGGGATACCAGCAAAGGCAATCACAGAAGCACCCTAAGAACTACACACAACATAGCCAACGTATGTTCCTAAACTATTCTGGAACTACACACAGAGATAACCAGCGTATGTTCCTAAACTATTCTGGAACTCCACACAGACATACCCAACGTATGTTCCTAAACTATTCTAAGACAATGCAGAAGACCGCAGCTTTGAACGCTTTAAAAAGATAAATCGACAAACTTCTGACTGTTTGTTCACACTTACTTCGACTTAGTGCTCCCGTGTCTTGCGACGCATGAGGCAGTCAAGGCGCTCCACTGTGCACGGTCCTCAGCCAGTCTGCTAGTGTCAATCCATCCTCTGTCAACGAGTCTGAAGTCTCTCTCCACTCTCTGTCACCAGTTCATTTGTTCA
>CM065740.1:49677903-49697903 GCA_033310375.1 Conus canariensis
GGGAATACTGTTTTAAGTCCCAAAGCCTGCACCCGAAGATCCCCAAGGTGCAAGCGAAACAAAGTGTTTTGAGAACCCATAAGAAGGTGTTCTTAGTGTTGAGGGGTCATAAGCGGTCGCCCTGACAGAGCCTCGTATCAGGGAAGGGCAATGGATGTCCATACATGTAGGGAACGCCTGCACATATGAAGTCCGTGAGCCTAGTGTCGCCCTAGGGCCAGACTGCATACAGGGTGATGCAGGCATGTTAATTAGAGAGTCCACAGACGTGAGTATGCAAGTCTTGGTGTGGGAGTGTGGGAGTGTGTGTGAGTGAGTGAGTGAGAGAGAGAGAGTGAGTGTCTGTGTGTGTGTGTGTGTGTGTGTGTGTGTGTGTGTGTGGGGCGCGCGCGTGCGTGCGTGCGTGCGTGCGTGCGTGCGTGTGTGTGTGTGCGTGCGTGCATGCATGTGTGTGTGTGTGTGTGGGGTGAGGAAAAGCCGTGTCCTTAAGCGGTGGTCAGGAAATGAGAAATGGCCCCCAGTGTATAATTACCATGGGGGAAGGAAAGCTGTGTTCTTAAGTAGCGGTCAGGAAATGAGAAATTTCCCCCAGGGTATAACTACCATGTGGGAGGGAAAACCCATGTCCTTAATTTAAGCGGCGGCCAAGAAATAAGAAATGTCCCCCAGGGTATAATTACCATGGGGGAAGGAAAACTGTGTGCTGAGCGACTCAGCCAGAGACAGACGGTGAGCACATGGTGACACAGATTGTGCTGTGCCGTGCTCCACACAGTGTGACAGCCCTTCCACGCTTCACAGGCTGCTTCAGCCATGGATGGTCTCCCTTGGAGAGAGTCAGATTCATATGATTTATTCATATAATAGGCCAAGGCCCATATCGAAGGGGTGTGTGAACATTCATGGCACAATAGTCATAAGCAGTGGAATTAGATTACAGAACGAAATACAAATAATTAAAAGAAATGCCAAGAAGTGAAAATGTCTCTATACTTAAAGGCTTTGAACAAACAACAGCGAAAAACTGTTAACAACTTCAGCAGAAGTAGGTGAACAGAGTAGGCTCAGTTTAAACGAAGATGTCTGTAATTTTGGGGCCTAATGAACTTTTCTCTAATGCTCATGAGAGCTGGACAAAATAAGACGAACTGCTGTTCAGTTTCCTTTGATTCTCTACATAAAGGACAAAAAAAAGCAAATCATAAATATTATATCATCGATATCTAAAACGATGGATGAGTCATGCAGATATTCCTGATCTGAATTTTGCTATTACATATTTGAGAGAGAGAGAGAGGGGGGGGGGGAGGGAGGGCGAGAGTGAGGGAGGGAGAGAGAGAGAGAGAGAGAGAGAGAGAGAGAGAGAGAGAGAGAGAGAGAGATTTCGTATTGTTTGCGTTCCTGTATGTGTGTTGTTCTTCTTCTTCTTTCGTTTTCATTTGTACTTTTTTTCTTCTTTGTATATTCGAGCTTGTACATGCATAACGCGCTCTGCTCCGTTTTCAAGCGACTGTCTTCAGGGTCTGCTGATTGTCAAAGAAAGAGTACATGTGAGCACAAAATCACACTTTGCTCAAAATCCTTCGATTTCGAACTAAAACCTATGGCGATCGTTCTTTTTCTTTTCAGGGTCTGGTTTCTTGGAATAAACCCCAGTACCTGTGTGTAGTACAAACTCTCTGTCTTCCTTCAAGGCATCTCTTAAAACAACCCTCTTCACCTATCAATAGCTGACGTGTGTGTGTGTGGGGGGGGGGGGGGGGGGGGGCGTGCGCACATGTGTTTGTGTGTGTGTGTGTGTGTGTGTGCGCGCGCGCGCGCGCGCATGCTGTTGTGTCCGTTGTTGTGCGATAGTGTGTGTGGGATCATGTGTTGTGTGTGTGTGTGTGTGTGTGTGTGTGTGTGTGTGTGTGTGTGTGTCAATATGCACCCTTGTTTGTAGATGCATGGTGCTTATTGCAATATTCATCCTCTTACTTGGTTTCATTTATGTTTTCTTTCACCTTTTATGGATTTGTAAGCGCTTAGGGCTTATGATGTAAGATTAAGCGCCATAAATTATCATTATTATTACTACTATATAATCAGCATCAAATAGTACTCACAGGGTGCTTCAGCCATGGATGATCTGTTGGATGATCTCCGTTGGCTGTTACACATCACGAGTGAACAAGGAATGTCTACTAGTAAGTGTGAAATGACTGGAAAAAAAAATACTGTTATTGAGATGATCTGTACATTATGATTTTGGTGATGATGATAATGACAATGACAGTTGCTAACAATCATCATCATCATCATCATCATTATCATCAATCATCATCATCATCATCTTTACAATCATTATTATCATCATTATTAGCATTACTGTTAACATCATCATCATCATCATCATCATTATCATCATCACCATCATCATTTTTTTTTCATTATCATTACTATTGTTATCATTGTTATTATCAATTATTGTTGACATTCTTTCCGTTATTGTTTCTTCTTCTATTGTGGTAGTGATTAATAGTTGTTGTTGCTGTTCTTATACAAATGTTGTTTTTGTTGATATCGTTACTGCAGTTTTACACGCAAGAAGACACTGGCTTGTAGCTGAAAACAAGCATGGCATATGACATGATGATATCAAACTGGAAACCGTGGAGAACACTCACTGAAACAAATCCCAAAAGAAGGCAAGGTTAACATACTGCCAATGAAGAGACCGGAATTCCTTTGAAAGTGTAGCACGAATGGAACTGTCAACCAGTCCACAGAAAGAGCCATTTCCGCCAGCCGCTGTGGCACAGAGGCTGTGGCATCGCGGTTCCCAGTGAGGCTGCAGAATGCACACAGCGGTTGCTAGAAGATGGTGTTTTCTCGCTGGTGGGCTTTGCAGCCATCAAATAGGGGCAGGTGCACCCATGGGAACACTCCCGTGGAGTTCTGTTGCGTCACATCCAGTTGCCATTACACAGAGGCATCTGCCAGGGAGCAGTTATGTTCCTTGATGCCTTAATTCATGAAAGGTTCTGTGCGTGCCTGCGCCGTATGTGAACACAGCGCAGGCTTCCAAGGGTGGTGCAGGATTGCTCCCAGCTGATTGGTTCGGCAGGTGAGGACAGTACTAATGGGGTACCATCCGCACCAACGGGTGTTTTTTTTTTTCCAGCCGGCCCCAAACCACAGCTGAGTTTGCTACGGAGCTCCGTTGGGAAGACTGGGACCACACAGTTAGTTAGCCATTAAATGGATGCGTCTCTGAGAGTGGTGCTCAAATTTCCTGACCAACACTGCGGGTGTCTGTATCTCTCGGGCCTGGTTGACGTCAGCATTATATTACACCGCTGCCACGCAGTCTCAGACCAGAATGGACCTCTACAGCATCATCTTCATCATCCTCATCCTCGTCGATCAGCATGAAAACAGACGTTTCCAATTCAATGGCCCTTCATGCCCTGCTGTCATGGTGACGTCAGCTTCGGCTTCCTGCCCACGTCAATGCCTTCAGTGCTTTGTAGTCGAGGTCGCGGGTTCCGGCAAGTTCATTGGGACCATGGATGAATTGACATCCCGCAGGAAGAAGAAACTCACTCACGCCGGCTCCGCCATTAAGCGGTTATTGTCGTCCGTAGGGGGCACAGTATATGGTGTCCTTGTGTGTTTTCTACCCAAACAGGCGCCACCGAAAGCCATCGACATGATTCATCAGCAGTGCATGTTCTCCTCTGGTGGTTGCCTCATGACGACTTGACATTGACTGCTGCCTGTGGATTGCAGGTGCCAGTGCTTGCGGTAGGACAAACAACCAGGGTTTCATTGTGCAGGGGGGAAAGTGGGGGGTGGAGGGGTGGGGGGTCAGGAGGGGGAAGAGACCAGAATGCGCTGCGTGGGGGATAATTCCATCTAGAGTAGCACGGAGGAGGAGACAGACAAAAAAAAAAGAAGAAACAAGAAGAAGAAAAAAAAGTTCCTGATTCCATCCTCTGATTACCAGAGCCACTGTGTGTATTGGGGCAGGGGATTGTGAAGGAGGGAGATGTGTGAGGGATGGGTGACGGAGGAACTGTAAATGCCATACCAATTCATGAGCACCAGGAGGAGGGGGAGGGAGGAGGGGTGCGGTGGGAGGGGGATGTAGGGGGGGGGGGGGTCCGGGAAGAAAGGGGACTTAGGACGTTATGTGACTTCCTGCGTACACACATTTCAGCAAAGCTGGAAACCAGAGAGAAAGAGGAGGGGGATGGAAAGAGGGACTGGAAAGAGAGACTTAGTTTCAGCCGTGGACAATTCCCCGGAGAGAACGCCTCGGAAGTATCCAGTCTTCGTCTTTGGCATAATAACAGGAAGGGAAAGGAGCCCCGGGAAGGGGGGGGGGGGATCGACGGTGCTGTAGGCCCAGGCTGAATAGTATTATTCTTGGACCGGCGGATGACCATGGACCTGAGGTCACGTCGGTGAGAAGGTCACTCTATGGAACAATTGCCCCCCCCCCTCTCCTCTCTCTCTCTCTCTCCTCTCTCTCTCCTCTCTCTCTCCAATTACTGGCTACCAAAATGACCGACACACATTTTCGGCCCAGGGATCGTCTGTGTCCGTGGCCGCGATTGATTGGTGACCGTTTCCGGTGTGGCGACTTCCGGTGAGGCTTTTCCTTCTTTCTTTTCTTCCGGTCACTTTTCATTTCGTTTTGGTCCAAGACTCAGTTTGGTTGGTCGGTTGGTTTGGTTTGGTTTGGTTTTTGACCATTCCTCTGCCTTTTCTTGATAATTTTCAGGAATGTAATTATCAACCTTATGCTCGTAATTTGTTTTTTGTTTGGCAGGGGTGGGTGGGGCAGAGGAAGGGGGCTGAGGAGGTTGTATCACAGTCCAGTACTTTTGTACTTCTGCTTGCGTCCAAAAGACAGTGTATTTTCTTCATCAGCGGCTGTCCAGGTTTGGAGCGGGTGTGTGGTGTAGGTGTGACAGGATTGGGTGTGTGCTGTAGATGTGACACGATTTGAAGGCGGAACCAGGATCCATGAAGCAGAAATATTACAGCTTCCCAACTCATCATAATTTTTGTAATAATACCGTTTACGAATAAATGACATTCTCTTAAGTAATACATTTTCATAGAAAAACAAAAACTTCCTAGTTATCTAAATGTTAACGTGTCGTAAATTGACACACCTTTTTCTTAATGCAAGATAACTCTTTCAACTCGTGCATGGTGTTACCTCCCCCGACAAGAAAAAAGATATTTTTTTCAGGATCCGGTCGACCCTGGCGGAAGTGTGCGCTGTCTGGAGTGCTCGGTGGGTTTCAGGCATTGAACGGTGGCACTGTTGATGGGCAACTGGTAGGCTGTCATCCTCGTTGTCTCAGGAGACAGTGGAAGATGCTTAGCTCGGTTCCTTGTTCAGCTGCGGCGCCTGCTATGGCCGTACAACGCAGACCTTGTTCCTGCTGTTGCTGAGTGTGTTACGGCACAAATTGTCGCCGGCGACAGTTTTTTGTTCTTTTTTTTTTCCGGACATCAAGACGCAATATGTCGCCTCCGGTATATGTTGTCGCTCAGGTGACAATTTGTACCAGGAGTACCTTTTTATTTCCAATGAAAGCGTCTCAGCATATCGTTCGTTTTTTCACTTGGATATTTTTCCCCCGTGTTCATCGTGACGTGGTTCACCGTGTCCAGTTTCATTAACATACTAGCATTGTGGAGAATGGAACTCCAGACATCAGAACTGCTGCACGGCGCACCACCCACTGACCTGGATGTCCTGCTTGTGTTGTTCATTGGCATCTACGGCATTAAAAATAAATGTAAGTTCAAATTAAAGATGATGGTGGTCGGGCAGTAGATGCACAAACTGTAGTGTAATAAACCATTGTCAACAGCGCTCTCTGTCAGCTCCTGGTCACAACCAGTTTTATGAAAGGAGGCTGACTAATCGTACAAATTTCACTGCTTCGGTTATTAATCGGCATCTAGAGCATTATGAAATCGAAGTTCAAAGTAAACATAATGGTGGTAGGTCAGTACACGCGTTTTTATCACAACCAATCTTATGGAAATAAGTTCAGTAACTGTTAAAACACACACACACACACACACACACGCACGCACGCACGCACGCACGCACGCACACACACAACACACACACACACACACACACACACACACACACACACACACACACACACACACACACACACCAGACCGATAAACGGACAGACAGAAGAACGGACACGACGATCCTTACACAAAATGTGTAGGAGCGACAATAGGTGCCAGGACCACAATATGAGCCATCAGGTTAAGATACGTACTGTCACCAGCGACAGTGTGCGCCGGGGCGACAGTTTGCGTCGCAACATGCACGCGAGTGTCACGTGCGGTTGAGGCGATTCTGACGCTGTTCTCTGCTGTCTGCAGTCTGTCCTCTCGTGGCCCCGCCGGTTCCGCTGCTGGTCAGTCACTCCTCGCCGTTCCAGCCCGTGACTGCCTGCGTCTGCTGGCTGTGGTCAGCCATCATGGATTCTCAGTCTGTTGAGGAGATGCCCATGGACTTTATGTCAAGTTTCCAACACATCTTTTAAAAGCGCAGCGTGGTTCCACTGGTCTTTTGAATCACAGTCAGAACCAGGGTTCTTCAGCATTCGTATGTCAGACAATGCGTAAAAGAATTTCTTTAAGCAAATAAGATTCAAATAAATAAATAAATTGATAAACATGAAAACAAACCCGAATCCCTGCGTATGGTAAACCGAGGGAAAATGCAGGCAAGAAATGCTCTTCACTCTCCACCCCACTTTTGATCCCCCCCTTCCCCCTCCCCCTCCCCCTCTCCCCTCTCTCCATCCCGTCCCGATGCCAGTTTCAATGTTATTAAAAGACAGCTGACGATATTTAGGATTGTAACCAAACAGGAGAAAACGTTTTTGATCTTGAAAAGAAAAAAAAGTATATAATCGCATTCAAAATGTGCATTCAGTGTACGTCATGATAACTAATCTACGGGCATCCTGGAAAAGCTCCAGGCTTAGTCTCATACCCTTGTGGCCGTAGCGGCAGGAATTGTCAGAGGCTCACCTGTCCGGGGCACGGCATGTGAGAAGATGGAGCCCACCTCTGTCCTTCAGCCGCTTTTAGCCTTCCCTGAACCGAATCAGGTACCCCTTCACTGCTGGGAGGAGAGATGGGGGTTTCAAGCCGGAAACATCTGACCCCACGGGTGATTCGAACTCTAGACCTGTGGTTCTGCAGGTTAACGTTTTAACCAATGGACGACGGGCCCTGTAGCATCCCTAAGGTAAGCAAGATTCAGCCGTGCTGAGGGCGCCATGTGTTCCTTTTACTTTTTACCCTCAGATCAGCAAATTTGAAAAATTACCCTCCCCCCCCCCCCCCCCCCCCCAAAAAAAAAAAGAACATTTATATGCAACAAAAACCTACACGTTCAAACATCCTTTTAGTAAATAGACATTACAGAGTGGACAGCTAATGCCCACTGTAGACAGCATATAAAATTCTTTTATCTGATCACCAGAATAGAACATAATACCGGGCATGTTACGAACTGTTACCAAAAAAAGTGTTAAACTCTTTCAAACAAGGGGAAGAAAAGGTAAATTCAGTTCACTTTGCTTATAGCCGAAGCGACCACGAGCGGCCATATCAGGGCTGTTGAACAAGGGGAAGGAGGGTCCAGAAAGGTAGAAAATATAATGACAACGGTAAACACTCACAAAATAAAACTTAAGAGTGAATTGTGAAAGGGGGCCAGAATAGCTCAGTTGGTAGAGCGCCGGACTCGTAATCCAAGGGTTGCGGGTTCGAATCTCCGCCGGGCCGTTTCGGTACAGGGGGATCTTTCCCTCGGGGTTAACATTAACTCTGACTCCATTTCCCATACAGTCCTTCGAATGAGACTATAAACCGAGGTTCCGTGTGTGAACGCACGCATAACGTCTTGCACACACGTCAAATCCCATCACCAACTTTCGGAAGAGAAGGCCAGTTTGGCCGTAGCATAGCATGCACCTTCCCCGAAGATGGAGTATGGCTGCCTTAATGGCGGGATAAAAAAAAAGGTCATACACACAAAACTCCACTCCTTTTGTTGGGTAGATGGGATTAATCCTTGATTGTCCATATAGGGAGTGTCCGCAGGAGTATCAGCCTGCGTACGCAGAAGAAGAAGAAGAAGAAGAAGAATCGTGAAAGAGGACAGAAGAAATGACTGGCACAGAGCTTCCTATAGGCGAGGATACGTTTGCACCAAAATACCCCCCTTCCCTCCGACATGCCCATGGGAAGGGGAGGGGGAAGGGTGGGGGTGGGGGGATGGGGGAGGAAGAGGGCGAAATTCATTTCAGAAAGCCAGAGAATTGTTTTCACATAAACGAGAAAAGAAAATGGAGAAGACACACTCTTATCACGACGACCGAAACGCAGTCAGATTGTCCCCACGTGAATGGAGTAGAAAAAAAACATTAGAAGGTTAGGTCCCATAGCTCTGTGTCACCAAGGGCAGTAAGCTGTTAGGAGTTCACTGTCCTCACCATGATGGAAAGCGGAGCCCATTTCTCTCCTTTTGCAGACATACCCTTTCCTGACCTGAATCTCGTACCCATCAATTGCTGAGTGGTCCACAGGGAGGGTTTTCAAGCCGGAAGAGTCCGACGCTACAAGTGGTTCGACACTCAGCTCCCTGGACAAACGCTCCAGCTATATGACTACGGAATGTGACAAACTCCACAGAGACACTCCGTGTGTTTAAGTCACTAACTACCCAAACGCTGCGAGAACAATTTGTCATTTTTCTCTAGAAACTTACAACCCGATAAAAAGTGTGGACAGTTTCAGTATTTGGAGCAGACCATTTTTTCTTTTTTCTTTTCGTCGAAGATGGATGAGGGAGGGGGGGAGAGAGTAAAGGAGGGGGGTGGGGATGAGGAATCCCCAATTCTTTCTAGATGTTTGGAGTTGACAAAGTTTGTTGATCGATGATGGACGAGCGTGATTGGGAACGGGGAAGGGGAAGCAGCAGAACATTCCTTCGTCTACTGAACGAAGCGCACTTGTCGGTAAGTCCTCGAAGCGGTTGAGTAGGGCGAAGTACTCTAACCATAAAAGTCCTTAAAGCGGACAGGAGAAAGAGGGAGGAGTGGAGAGGGGGTGACAGCACAGGCGGGATGAAAGTGTGTGGGGAGGAGGGGGGAGGGGGGTTGGGGGATTAGAAGTGGGCAGAAGCGATAGAATGTATTTTGGGTCAGCGAACAAGTACACTGACCGAGAAAGTTATTGAGCGAAGGGGAAAGGAAGGATGGTGGAGAGGGTTTGGGTGGAAGGCCACAATCGGCGCATTGTCTAATTGTTGATAATGTGTTTTGATATGATGCTCGTGTGTGTGTGGGGGGGGGGGAGGGGGGTTGTGCCTGTGTGTTGTGTGTGTGTGTGTGTGTGTGTGTGTGTGTGTGGTGTGTGTGTGTGTTTTGGGGTGTGTGGGTGTGCTGCGTGCGTGCGTGTCTGCGTGCGTGCGTGTGTGCATGCGTCTGTGTATGTGTGTGTGTGTGTGTGTGTGTGTGTGTGTGTGTGTGCGCGCGCGCGCGCGCGCGTGCGCGCGCGCACGCTAGTTGGTTGTTAGTTAGCTGGCTGATTTTTTTCCATGAATTTTCAAATTCTGGAATTTGCCTTTTAAGGGGCTGTCAGACTATATTTTTCAAAAGTAGGTCAGAGTTTGGAGAGAGTAGATGGGAGATAGGTAGGGGGTGCTTGGGGGAGAGGGTAGGGCACTTCCAAAGCCCCTGGGCTGCTGTCCTATTCAATGCCACTCTGCTGGCACAATTGTAGCCGCTTATTTTTTCTGTATTTTCAATCGACTTTGTCCCCATATCTTCATGTTAAATGTTTTATCTAAGCAGCAGGACGAAAGTCGTTGTCAAATGTGTTGAATGTAGGGAAATGTGGCAATAAAGAATTTGATCTACGTTATCCCCAAAGATGGAGTGTGGTTACCTGAAAGATAGTATTAAAAATGATTACATACATATTCAGTGGTGAACCTCAGACTTCTAACCAGGGAACAGCTAGGGGTGGGAGAGAGAGAGAGAGAGAGAGAGAGAGAGAGAGAGAGAGAGAAGAGAGAGAGAAGGGGGAGAGAGAGAGAAGGAAAGAGGGGGAAGGAGAGAAATGGGGGAGGGAGAGAGAAAGAGTAGAAAGTAAGACAGACAGACAGACAGACAGAGATGAGGATGAGAAGGATGAATTCACGTAAATGGAACAATGCTTCATCATGAACGAGCACAAAGCCATATGCATGAAAGGTGCAACGACCATCACGAACCTGAAAGAAACTGCTGGCCACTGCTATTTCAAATGGAACCTTTTGTTTGCAAAGTCATTCACATAACCATATCAGCACGTGAATGTGGCTGCCACGAAGAACAAATCGTCAGCTTTGTGTACTTCCACTTTGAATGCTTCCCAGAATTCTCCTTGGCTTCGGTTTTCTTGAAAACAACTCGAGATCACTCCACGTAACACGGACAGCTCAGAATTCGAAGGGCCGCAGCTTAATTAACCGACACCACGTGTTGGTAAGAAGAATATCATGGTTACCAGCCGCCGTGGCGAAGTGGTTAGCGTCGCGGACTCCCGGCTGGGAGGTCGTGGGTTCGAATCCCATCAGAGTCATGTGGGTTTTTCTGCCCCGACCGGCTCCTACCCAGAGTTGAGTTTGCTGCGGACTCAGTTGAGAAGACTGGGACCACACAGTCGAGTTTCATCCACTTAATGGATGCGTTTCTGAGAGTGTTGCTCAAATTTCCTGACCAACACTGCAGGTGCCTGTATCTCTCGGGCCTGGTTGACGCCGGGATATATTATGAAAGGAAGCGTAGAGTACAGCCCTGTCATGTAGTCTCAGACCGAAATGGAAATCCGTAGTATCATCTTAATCATCCTCATTCTCATCGATCAGCATTTTAAAAAAAAAGTCTCAAAGTCTGTGGCCCTTCATGCCCTGCTCTCATGGTGACCTCAATTTCGATGACCTCCCCACGTCTGTGGCCTTGTTCCGTCGGGGTCACCGGTATCGGCGAGTCCATGGGGGCTGTCGTTGGACGGACGTGGTGGCTCCCTCCGGAGGGAGAGCTCACTCACCCGGCTCCGCGACTAAGCAATTATTGTCGTCAGTAGGGGGCTTAGTAGGTGGTGTCCTGCGTATGTTAGATCAGAACAGGCGCCACTGAACACCACCGAAGTGACTCGGCAGCAGTGCAGTGTCTCCTCTGGTGGGCTGCCTCTTGACGACTTGATATTGACTGCTCCCTGTGGATTGCCGGTGCCGGGGCTGCGGCGGGACTGGCCGGGCTGTGGCTGTGGACGAGGTGTCGGAAAGAGCGGCGTGGGTGCTCTGCCTCTGAGGTAGCGGAGAGGTTGGGACAGCAAAAAAAAAAAAAAAAAAAAAGAATATCATGGTTTGCATACTTTGTCTTGGTATACGCTTGTGGCCCTAGTGTGTGTGTGTGTGTGGAAGCATTGTAACAGAAAGACTGAATATTTTTTTTTAATTTTCTTAATGTGAAAAAGAACACCAGTGAAAGACGCAGGTATCAGGATCCACAATTCAACCAGACGAACGAACGGCTACAGAAAAAGAGTCGCCTGCCTACATGATTATACGACACTGAAACGAGATCTTCCCGCCAATTCTCGTGCCCAGCGAGACTGCGCCAGACAAGGGGAGATAGGCAACAGTAAAACTTTTAATCTGTTTTCAGCTCACGTGCACACAACGGCTGCACCGCTGGGGGGGGGGGGGGGGGGGGGAGGATGGAAGGCGGTGAGATGGGGGGGATAGGTTGGGGGTGGTGGTGGGGATCATTTGACCTTATCCTCTCTTCCTACCCTTCCCCCCCCCCTCCCAATTCCCCCTCCTCCCGTCTCCCGGTAACCTATTCCTGAAAGTCTTCTGGGAGTTAGTCGTGGAGGAAAGGTTCCCTTCTTCTTTTACTTAGTAACTGCTGCAGGAATGAGGTTTGGTAGGCCGGACGGGGATTCCTTCTTTTACCTAGTATCAAGAACGGTAACAAGTTCTGTACCCAGAAGGGCGTTTCGTCTGGTGCATAATAACTTTCTCGGTAATAAGGTCCAGTATGAAGAGAGAGAGAGAGAGAAGAGAGGAGAGAGAGGAGAGAGAAGAGAGAGGTAAATAATAAAGTTTGGTATTCGGGGGAGCGTTTTTTTTCTTTAACATGGCAGCTATTACTCTGAGGAGGGGTTGCTTTTGAACATAGTAACAACTACAATGACAAGTCTGGTATCGAGAAGAGTATTTTTTTCTTTACATGGTAACAAGTACAGTAATAAGGTTTGGCGCCCAGAGGAGAATTTTTCTTCTTTTTTACATAGCAACAAAAACAGTAGTAAAATTTGGTGCACAGAGGAGAATTTTTCTACTCTTTTACATAGCAACAAAAACAGTAATAAAATTTGGTGCACAGATGAGAATTTTTCTTCTCTTTCGCATAGCAACAAAAACAGTAATAAAATTTGGTGCCCAGAGGAGAATTTTTCTACTCTTTTACATAGCAACAAGTACAGCATTAAGGTTTGGTACCCAGAGGAGGATTTCTCCTTTTACGTAGTAACAAATACACTAATAAGGTTTGGTACCAGAGGAGGATTTCTCCTTTTACATAGTAACAAGTACAATCATGTTTGATACCTAGAGGAGGATTTTTTTTTTCTTTATACAGTAACAAGTACAATAATGAGGTGCGATACCCAGTGGACGATTTGTACTTTTACATAGCAACAATTACAGTAATAAAGTTCAATACCTGCATGAGGATTAGTTCTTTTACATAGAAACTGGTACAATTATAAAGTTTGGTAACTAGAGGGGTATTTCTTCTTTTACATAGTTACAAGTACAGCCAAAAAAACATAGGCACCCTGGAGAGATGGGGGGGGGGGGAGTATTTAACAAAGGAACAGTGGCTGTAACAAAGACAGTTTGCGCCCAAAAGAGGATCTCTTTCATCTGTTACATTGTACCATGGATAGGAACAAGGACAATTTACCACCAGGAGAGGAATATTTTCATCTTCTGCGTTTTGGATTTCGGACAGCAACAAAGATAAACTAAACCCAGCGAAGATACGTTTACCTGTTTCCTATTGTGACGAGGACAACAACAAGAACAAGCGACACCCAACGGAAGATCTGTTCCATCTTTCACATTACAAAAAAGCACATCAACAAGGCAAGGCAAGCAAGATCTTTTTCCGTACGTAACAAGGACAGCAACCAGGACAGCTTACACCCAGAGGATGATCGTTTTCATCTTTTACATTGTAACAAACACAGCCGCAAGGACTTGCATTGTAACAAAGACAACAGCAAGGACAACATCAAGCCAGTGGAGGATTTTTTTCCATCTTTTACATTGTAACATAGGACAATCTACACCCAGTGGAGAGTCTCTTCTATATTTTATATTGTAACAAAGACAGCAACAAGGACAACCTAGACTAGCGGCGTCCCCCCCCCCCCCCCCCCCATCTTTTACATTGTAACAGGACAACCTACACTAGCGGCGGATTTCCCCCCATCTTTTACATTGTAACAGGGACAACCTACACTAGCAGCGGATTCTCCCCCACCCCTACCCCCTACCCCATCTTTTACATTGTAACAAGGCCAATCTCGACCAGCGGTGGAATTTTTTTCCTCCATATTTTTACATTGTAACAAGGACAATCTCGACCAGCCGTGGAATTTTTTTGTCCATATTTTACATTGTAACAAGGACAATCTCGACCAGTTGCGGATTTTTTTCTGTCCATATTTTTACATTGTAACAAGGACAATCTAGACAAGTGGCGGATTTTTTTTTCTCCATATTTTACATTGTACAAGGACAATCTCGACCAGTGCGATTTTTCTTCCATATTTTACATTGTAACAGGACAATCTGACAGTGGCGATTTTTTTCTCCATATTTTTACATTGTACAGGCAATTATGGCAGATTTTTTCCATTTAGTACAAGGACAATCTAGACAGTGGCGGATTTTTTCTCTCCATATTTTTACATTGTCACAAGGACAATCTCGACCAGCGGTGGATTTTTTTCTCTCCATATTTTTACATTGTAACAAGGACAATCTAGACCAGTGGCGGATTTTTTCTCTCCATATTTTTACATTGTCACAAGGACAAGCTACTCCCAGCGGCTGGTGTAACTTCTTTTCATATTTCTTTTTCATCGTAACAAGGACCGCAGCAAGAACTAGCGGCTGACTCTCTTTTCCGCCCCCCCCCCCCCCCATCCCCCCCCCCCCCCCATCTCTTTTACATGGTAACAATGACCGTATCAGTGACAGCCTACTGTCGGGGGGGGGGGGGGGGTGAGGGGGGTGTGCACAATGCCACAGAACAGGGTTCATCAGTATTCACAGACACAGAGGTCTCGGTGGTCTCCCGGGGGACCAGACTTCTCTCGCACATGTCCAGGCACGTTAGTCTGCAACCAGCCCCTCCTTCTTTCTTTAAATGCTTTTGTACTCGGTCTGTCTGTCTGTCTGACTGTCGGTCTGTCTGTCTGTCTGTCTGTCTGTCTCTCTCTCTCTCTCTCTCTCTCTCTCTCTCTCTCTCTCTCTCTGTTTGTCTGTGTCTCTCTGTCTCTCTGTCTCTGTCCTCTCTCTCTCTCTCTCTCTCTCTCTGTTTGTCAGTCTCCGTCTGTCTGTCTGTCTGTCTGTCTGTCTGTCTGTCTCTCTCTCTCTCTCTCTCTCCTCTCTCTCTGTCTCTCTGTATGTTTCTCTGTCTGTCTGTCTGTCTGTCTGTCTGTCTGTCTCTCTCTCTCTCTCTCTCTCTCTCTCTCTCTGTATGTTTCTCTGTCTGTCTGTCTGTCTGTCTGTCTGTCTGTCGTCTGTCTGTCTGTCTCTCTCCTCTCTCTCTCTCTCTCTCTCTCTCTCTCTCTCTCTCTCTCTCTCTCTCACTGCTCCAACCTCTCCTTCCAATCATCATATCAAATACTCAGCTGACGGAAAACAGATTAGAATTATAAAACGAAAACATTTTTTTTTCTTTTTGAAATCCTCAAACTGACACTCTTCGTCAAGAATTCCAACAGCCTGACACACCAAGAACCCTCATCCACGACTCTGGAATCGGACGTTTCCTGCAGAACCATTCCTAGGTCAAGATCCTTCATGACATTTTCACAATGTCTGATGCAACAGAAATAACTCGTCGTAAACAAACCGCCCGCCTGCCCGCCTGCCCGCCCGCCGTGAGAATGCAAACAATGTTGCACAGTCTCGCTCAGTCACACAAAACTGAAGGTCATAACAGGACTCATGTGTGTACCCTTCAAATGGATGGGAGGCTTGTAGTTTGAAGTACCAAAGAGCATTTGATTTAAAAGGAGGCCAGAACAGCTCAGTTGGTAGAGCGCCGGACTCGTGATCCTGGGTTGCGGGTTCGAATTTCGGTACAGGGGGATTTTTCCCTCGAGTTAACATTGGTTCTGACTCCATTCCCCATACAGTCCTTCGAATGAGACTATAAACCGAGGTTCCGTGTGTGAACGCACGCACGACATCTTGCACACACGTGAAATCCCATCACCAACTTTCGGAAGAGAAGGCCAGTTTGGCCGTTGGTATGGATGACATGTTACACATAGCATGCACCTTCCCGTAGATGGAGTATGGCTGCCTTAATGGCGGGATAAAAAACGGTCATACATACAAAACTCCACTGCCTGTCTATACAGGCAGTGTCCGCAGGAGTATCAGCCTGCGTACGCAGAAAGAAAGATAAGAATTTGATTTAAATGAGAGAGAGAGAGAGAGAGAGAGAGAGAGAGAGAGAGAGAGAATAAAAGATAAGGACTCGAGTGCGCGCCTCATCAAGATCCAACGGATCCAGGATCGTCCCCTGCATCTAGATCTTTACCATGGATCTGCAATAGAAAAAAAAATAATAACGAGCTGTTTACAGACATTTAAGAAACTGTACTCTCGAGCAAAATTTGGAAAGAGAGGGGCTTAGTTACCGCCAAGGACACAGACAAAGAGAGTACAGGACTTGACACAATGCATTTCGACCTCTTGGGTCTTCTTCAGGCGAAAACAAATAACATTTAGGACAGTGACAAGAAGAGCATGTAGCCACTTAGCTTCGCTTCTGTTCGTCTCCAAATCCTAACTGTACTCTCCAGATTGAAGAGGCACATTTAGACCTGACGCGTGTAGATTTCTCTGCCGAGTGCTTGGTTTACTAACCATGATCCTCAGTCTGTGAACTCTCGGGGTGTGTGTGTGTGTGTTTTTTTTAATGTCCCTAAATGTCAAGCTTGTATGCAGGATCTGACCAAAAAGTTTTTAACGTTTTGTTCTGTTTGTGTTATGTTAGATACTTGATGTTATTCAGCCTATTATGACCAACTTTTAAACAAGAATGAAAACTCAGACAGTGGCTGACGTCATCAAGTCCCCACCCCACCCTCTGCACTCACCCCCGTCTCTCTGTCTGTTGGCCAGATTGTCTGTGCCCCCCCCCCCCCCTCTCTCTCTCTCTCTCTCTCTCTCTCTCTCTCTCTCTCTCTCTCTGTCTTTTTGCGTCTCCATGTGAGTGTATGAGACAATGTGAGCATACATTTTACATTACTTGTTTTTCCTTTCCTGTTTTGTTTGTGTTTCAAGGATGAATGAGAGTGTTGCAAGTTTTGGAAATTGTGAGGAACATTTTACTTACAGCACTTGACTTTTCTTTGGAGTTATGAATTCTTCTTGTGTGTTGTGTGTGTGTGTTGTGTGTGTGTGTGTGGTGTGTGTGTGTGTGGTGTGTGGTGTGTGTGTTGTGTGTGTGTGTGTGTTGTGTGTGTGTGTGTACTTCGTCGTCGCTCATCAATATAACATAGGCAAATAGGAGAGTTAAGGAAACGTACAAAAAAATGAATGAATAAAAGAACTAGTGTGTTGCTGAGCAAAACTCCGTCCTTCCACCAAATTTCGGTCAAATGGTTTTGGCGTCATTTTGTTCAGTGGATGTTAGGTCACGTTTGAACGATGATCTTTGCCATGGCATGAATCTGATGGATCTTTGGCCATGGCATTTGAATCTGATGGATCTTTGGCCATGGCATTTGAATCTGATGGATCTTTGGCCATGGCATTTGAATCTGATGGATCTTTGGCCATGGCATTTGAATCTGATGGATCTTTGGCCATGGCTAATCAGATCAGAGCTTCTTCTCTGCTCCTGCTGGAAATTTAGCGTGAAAAGCAACAAAATGCAAAGCATATAAACGTACTCCCAGTAAGTAGTACGAAAAAAAAAAAAATATAATATATATATATAATATCAGTCACTGTAGCACTTTCTCCCCTTTTGGTGGTAGAAATTTTGTATGTAAGAGAAAAGAAAAAAAAATGCTGCTCTCCCCGGCGGGGAAGTAAACCCGGGTCTCCCGCGTGACAGGCGGGGATACTAACCACTATACTACCGAAGAGCTTGCAGGAGTTGGTTACACTTAAGGTTATAAACCGTTATTGCTTAATACATCACAAAATTATCATTTATAGCCGTTAGTAACGGCTATTCTGGTGAAATAAAACATCGGGCATCATCCGTGACCCATACTGAACATATCTACAAATTTTCAGAAAGATCGGTCCTGCAGTTTTGTGTGGAGCGAGTGGAACACATTTTGACCACGGACGGAACACACACACACACACACACACAACACACACACACACACACACACACACACACACACACACACAGCATTTCTTCGTTCCCATTGTAAAGTATTCCCTGTTCTGTAAGAACGGGAGCACAAAATCATTTTAGACAGAGAGGTGAATACATGTTGAAAGATCACTGGCAAAAAAACAAGAGCAGTTAGATGAATTGTATGAATGTCGTGTCACACAAAAAGAACATGGCTGCCGATAGCTCTCATGTTCTTTCAAAAAACTACAATGGATTACCATCTGGACGGAGATTCCAAATTCCAAGATTCAAAACAAATAGAACTAAAAACAGTCTCGTTCCCAGTTCCATCGAACTCATGAATCAAAACTGAACTTTCAGTAAGATCCGGTTCAGAAAGCTTGTGTGTGTGGTGTATGTGTGTGTGTGTGTGTGTGTGTGTGTGTGTGTTGTGTGTGTGTGTGTTCTCTCCTCATTTCATATTTGCTTACGTTGATGTGGCCATATACAAGATCCGGTGGCCTTGCTGAAACAACCCTCCAGGGAACTGTTGAATGAAGGAGACTGAGTGGAAGTCGTCAGGAAGGAAGCAAGATGCAAAGCATATAAACGTACTCCCAGTTTATCTTCCAGAAAAACGCCACAATCAAACATGCGTCGTAATGTATTTGACGTCACAATCAAACATGCGTCATGACGTATTTCGTCGCTGAGATATTCCATAAAGAAGAGAAACCGTTTCGGTCCGTTATAGCCGTTAGTAACGGCTATTCTGGTAAAATAAAACCGGGCATCATCCGTGACCCATAATGAACATACCTACAAATTTTCAGAAAGACCGGCCCAGAAGTTTTTGTGTGGAGCGAGTGGAACACATTTTGACCACGGACAGACAGACACACAGACAGCATTTCTTCGTTCCCATTGTAAAGTACTCCCTGTTCTATAAGAACTGGGAGTACAAGAAAAACCGATGGACTAACAACATTGCAGAGAGCACAGGGAACCCATTTGCAAGAGACCCAGGCCATGGCTCACAACGTGCAGACCTGAAGGAGCCTGGTGAACTGTTCTTCACTGTGCTGCCCCAGTGACTCCCCATCGAGGAAAGGGAGAGAGGAAAGGAGGCAATCATCCTGGGCTCACGTTCCATCTTCTTACCGAGTTGCGTTCAAAATGGTCCACTAGCTCGTAAGTTTGTTGTGTAGTGTTCGTAATAAAAAGACAAACTAACAGATGATGGCGAAAACGTAACAAGCCAAGAAGGGAAGTAATCCCGTAATTTGCAATGACCGAGGACAATCGATGCACAAAGCAAACAATCATTCGCGCCTCTAATTGAAGCGATGTCCCTGTCCTCGTCAATATTTGAAAAAAAAAAAAAAACAACAACAACTACCAAACAAACAATTGAGGCGTTTAGTTTGTCATTTTGTCCCCTCAGGAGCGTGTTTGAGCCTTCACATTAGAGCGCGTTCTTTGTGTGTGTGTGTGTGGGTGGGTGTGGGTGTGGGTGTGTGTGTGTGTGTGTGTGTGCGCGCTGTGTCTTCGAACGGAATAAATGAAAACCACTTCAGAATTCTATAACTTACTCCTTCCCGCAGAAGGTATTTTCTTCTGATTCGAAGAAGTACAATAATGCAGCCTGTGTAATATATATATATATAGTAATATAATATAATAAATACACCTTTTGTACAAGTTTGGCCAAAGGTACATGTCTGTGTAAAAGACGGAGAGAGAGAGAGAGAGAGAGGGGGGGGGGGCAGGCAGGCAGGCTGGCAGGTATAAATGCAGGCAGAGAGAGGATGGGGGCGGAAATGGAAAAATGCAGACACACAGAAGAAAGATAGTTAAAAGGAGAGAAAGAGAGCGAAGAAGATAGGGGTGGGATTACAGAGAAAGAACGAGCGAGCAAGCGAGACAGACAGACAGACAGATAGGGAAAAAGGGGGGGAGGGAGAGAGAAAGAAAAGACAGACAGACAGACAGAGACGAAGAGACAGACAGAGAGACAAACAAAGACAGAGAGCGAGAGACAGAGACGGAGAGACAGACAGACAGACAGACAGACAAAGACTGAAAGACGGACGGACAGACAGATGAAAACCAGATATGGACCCATCACTTCGTAATCTGCCGGTTGAAGAACAACCTATGATACACGAAGGTCCAAAAGACATCCTTCAGCCGTTTATTCATGAGTCGAAGAGTCTGTTCTACACACCCCTCCGCCTCTTCCTCCCCCACCTCCTCCTCCTCCTCCCCCTCCTCCACTCTTCTGCC
>CM065740.1:49707903-49725403 GCA_033310375.1 Conus canariensis
TTGTGCGTTGACAATCTAATCTAGGTCAGTGTTCGACTCTTCATCTCTCCGATTCAGTTCTCCGCCTGAAACACCAACTGCTGTGGTAGAGTGGTTAGTGCCGCAAGCTGCGGGCTTGGGGGGGGGGGGGGGGGGGTCGTAGGTTCGAGCTCTGTCAGAGGTATCTGTTTGCGGGAGTCTTCGGTCCCGGCTGGGCTCTGAACCTGGAGAGAGGATATGACGGGTTGAATGGGAAGACTGGAACCATATACTTGAGTTTGATTCTCTGCGTGGATGTGTCTCTGAGAGTGTGGCTCCAGTTTTCTGACCAACACCGCAAGTGTCTGTATTTCTCGGGACTTGGAATGTGGCGGAGTATTTTTATGAAAAGGAAGCGTAAAGGAACAACCCTGTCATCTACCTTCTGACCCAGATTACATTCCATGGCGTCCTTTTCGTCATCCTCAACTTTAGAGAGAATCTGGAACTCTGTAGTCTTTATGTCCTGTTCCCGTGCTGACCTCAGTTTGGATGTCCATTTTATAAGTCCGTGCCATGGATGACCAGGTCGTCGGCTCATGTTGACGCATTGTTGTTCTGATGGTATCAGTGCGGTGTAAAATGGGAGATCCTCTACCCACCTCCCCCCCCCCCCCCCCCAACACACACACACTCACACACACCCCTCCAGCTCCGGCCCACTCTTCTGGGATGATTATGCTTGTTCGTTCTATCACTTAAAGGGTGCGGGGAGGGGAGGGGGTATGAAAGCTGACTATACCCTGGAGTAAGGTGCCGTATTCGCTCCACTCTCTAACTCGTTTCCCGACGATGGGGGTGGGGAGGGTGAAAATAGGGCCCGTACCGAACTCATCCTCCAGGAAGTAAAATTCAGACCACTACTCCTCCCCACCTCAACTCCACCCCAACCTCCCTTATTGCCTTAGTTCCCAAATCACTGCCACTCATCCAAAAATGATCAAAGTGGTGTATTGTTGCGAATTTTAAAAAAGGAAGGTTAATTATTAGTTCCGCAAGACAGTACAATAAGGTTGCGAGTGGACGGTCGTAACACACGTTTATGGAATCCGTGTGTAGATGACGTGACAGCCCTGATGCGGACCCTAGCGGTCGGCTGGTCTATAAACAACATGCATGGGGAAACAATCACTTCCAGTGGCGGTTGTTGCTCGCCTTGCTCTTACTTCTCGAACGTTGAGTCTGCTGCTGCTGCTGCTGCTGCTGCTGCTGCTGCTGCTGTGCTGCTGCTGCTGCTGCTGCTCTGCTGCTGCTGCTGCCGGTATAAATAGGAAGCGTTCGGAGCAAATTTATTGCGCGCGGCTTCTGACAACCTCAGTAATTCAATTGTGTCAATTTTCGGGTGATTTACTGAATAGCCAAGTGTGTGTGTATGTGTGTGTGTGTGTGTGTGTGTGTGTGTGTGTGTGTGTGTGTGTGTTGTGTGTGTGTGTGTGTGTGTGTGTGTGTGTGTGTGTGTGTGTGTGTGTTGTGTGTGTGGTGCGTGGTGTGTGGTGTCGTGTGGTGTGTGTTGTGTGTGTGTGTGTGTGTGTGTGTGTGTGTGTGTGTGCGCGTGCGTGCGTGTGTGTTTGTGTGTGTGTGTTTCTCTGTGTGTGTGAGTGTGTGTGTGTGTGTGTGTTGTGTGTGTGTGCGCGCGCACGCGTGCTTCCACGCACCTACTTACGTGTGCTGGTGTGCGTTTTGTGGACCACATTTCTCAAGCAATAATAATGATAATAGTGATAACAACAACAATAATAACAACAACAACAACAACGATAATAATAATAATAATATTGATGATGATGATGATAGTAATATTAATGATGATAATGATATTAATAACAATACTAATGATATTGATAATGATAATATTGATAATAATAATAATGCTAACAATAATAATAAAGGGGGAGAAATGTATGGCACGAAAGAAATGCCAGTGCAAGGGGCAGGTAATGGGACTCCAGAATGATGCGAGAAAGTAATAAGAGATCACTCATGATAGGGAGGAGATGGGGAGGGGGGGGGAGGAGAGGGGCGGAGAAAAGGCAATGAGAGATGGGGTAGATAGGGGCAAGATGGGGAGAGTGAGGGTTGGGGAGTGGGGGGGGGGGAGGGGGGCTCTGTTACGAAACTGATTTTTTTTTTAAGGCGAAGAATTAACAGAACAGTTTTAAAAAAAACTTTCATTTTCTCCTTTTCCCCCATCTTTGTCTGTCTCTTTGTCTCTGTCTCTGTCTCTGTCTCTGTCTCTCTCTCTCTCTCTCTCTCTCTCTCTCTCTCTCTTCTCTCTTCTCCTCTCTCTCTCTCTTTCTCTCTCTCTCTCTCTCTCTCTCTCTCTCTCTCTCTCTCTCTCTCTCTCTCTCTCTCTCTCTTCCGTAAGGGAGGGTATCTCTCTGCAAATGAAATATGGTGGTATGGAAATGAGGAGATAAAGGTAACAAATAAATATAAATATTTAGGCATTGTTTTTACAATCAAATTAAGCTTGGTGTCTGGCTGGACAGAAGTCGCTAGAAGGGGTAGAAAAGGGGTTATTGAAATTCTTCGCACCATGAGAAGATTGAATTCGATTGATTCTAATTTATTCTGGAAAATGTTTGATTCACAAATAGAACCCATGTTATCATACGGTACTGAAGTTTGGGGACTTCATGAAAATAAACAAATGGAGAATATTCACACATTTGCAATAAAAAGATTTCTAAACATACCTTTACACTCATCAAATAAAATGTGTTACGGAGAGTCAGGCCGATATCCTTTATTTATTAGAAATTATATTAAATGTGTGAGATACTGGCTAAAACTAACTCGACTTCCACTAAATCGTATATGCAGACAGGCATATGAAATGCTTTTCAGACAAATGGAAATAGGAGTGTATAATTGGGTGTCGGATGTTAAAAAGGTTTTAACAGTAAATGGATTTGGCATTGTTTGGATTGCACAAGGGGTAGTTAGTGAGAAAATGTTTTTGTCTGAATTTAAGCAGCGACTGGTTGATTGTTTTAAGCAAAACTGGCAACCCAATGTGGTTGGAAATGATAAATACAGCTGGTATTATTCCTTTAAAGAGTCATTATATCCTGAAAAATATCTCGGTGTAATAACTAATAAATGGCATAGGGACTCACTTGTCAGATTTAGAACAAGAACCTTAGGTTTATATTCATACAAAAGGTGGTTTACTTCAGATTCGATCATGAGTTCGGTATGCCCGTTATGTTCGAATGGTTTTGAAGATGAGATGCATTTCTTATTCGATTGTTGTGAATATAATGAATTACGAAACACAAGTAGTCTGGTTACTAAATACAACGCGCAAAGATATAACATAAGAAAAATACTGACATCAGAAAATGAAGACATTATTAGATCACTTGCTGCGTTCATTGCAAAAGCAAATAATATTAGGAAGAAAATTTTAGATAGTTATCAGATGATTTATCATGAAAATGTAACTCTGCTAGGTATCTACTATGTGTTATTGTCGTGCTGAAAGGAAAAGATAATAACTGTCACTAATTGATGATTCATAGGTCAGTTGGTCGAAGATTACGACCCGGTACTAATGGATGTTTTTGCAAAGCGGTTTGATTTTAGAGAAAGTTAATATCTTTGTTTTAGCTCAGCAATCTTATTTCGCCCGCAAACCCCCTTTTCACAAACAAATCTCGTCCATCTCATGCTACTTTTTGCCAAAATTAACACCTTTTTCTACAATCAAAATTAACATGCAAAACCTCCAAAAATCGAAGTAATTGTTACTTTAAAATGGGGGGCTTACGTGCAAAACAAAAACGGGTGATTTAGAACCCGAATATTAACTGTCTCTCTCCATAGCATAAAAATCTAATGGTTTACAGTACACTCTTCTACTTCCAGCACCACTAACAAATCAGAACAAACAACCGGCCTTCCATCTTGGTTAGTTATTTTTACACACACTGAATTTATAGACCCCTCAACTAATTCTTTAAACCGGCTGTCTTCACCAAATGTGCTTAACTGATAATCGCAAAACCCCGCCTTAATTGATGGCAGTACCCCTAGAACTGTAGATGGATTGCCATCAAATAAATTAGTACTTGTTTTTAACTCTCGTAAATGGACATACAACATCGGGTTAACGAGAAAATCACATGGTTCATTACCCTCAAATTGATAGATGTTTTCTCTTGTACTAAATTTATAAGATCTGCTAGTACTGTGGAAACCCAAGATTCTAGCAAGGCCTTTAGGAAAAGTGTATTCTCTTTTTTCTTCTAGTGGAAAATGCATAGTAATTCTGAGGTTTGCTTCGTTAATTTTTAGCAATATGCCTAATTCGATAAATACTTCTTTTAAAGAACAAAAGCTGTAATAGCCTTCTGGTATTTTTTCATGAGTTATTTGATTGCCCTCTTCATTACTAATATTAATCCAGTTATTCTGAGCTTCTTCAGATATATTAAACCACTTAACTTTAAAACCAATTTTTCTAAGAGCAACCCTACTATTACCGCGCCTATTGTTAATTGGATACTTTAAGAACACACTTATGTTTTGTTTAGTTATATAAAGGAACATCCTTTTTAAATCCTTTTTTTAAAAAATCTATTTAAAAATGGAACCTTTTAAATATAATGAAAGTGCTACTTACGATGTAGGGGGGGGTTTATGAGCCCAAATCTTTGGACTTTAGTAGCCTAACCATCGCAGTGGATGAATCATATGGCTTTCTAGTCAAACTTGTAAACCCACTAACTAGATATTTAAATCCTCCAATAAAGAGTGATAGAGTGCCATCAGCATGGTCATCCAACCCTATGGCTTTTTACCAGAATCAGCTAAATTTTGCCATTTACTGCTCAACTACTGGCTGTGGCGTTTCATATGCAAACCATTTATACCACCCCAATCTCTTAGTAAGGTCAGTATATAACTTTCATGTTTATTACCAGTATAGGCGCATACTAACTGAACTACAAGTACCCCTCCCCAACGACAACGCGTTTAATCCATTTAACAGCCCAATGGACAAGAATGCATATGAAAGAATCTGCAACGAATTTAACATTAACCCTTCAAATAACTTTAGACAAAAGTTAGACCGCAATCACGGGTTGGGCACATTGTATTTGTGGGGTCAGCGTAGAGAATATAATTTTGACTACTGGCCGGCCACACCTCTTTTAAGCCAAACTCCCAAGTTAGATTGGGATCAATAGAACAAAAACACCCCAATGCTTGGGCAACATTTATCTTGGATGAAAGTAAAGGCCTAACAATGCCAGGAGTGCAAAGACTTAATGACTCCATACGGACGTACGTTTGGTGCCTTTTAGGAGCGCAAGCACAGACCAAGTCTAGCATAGTGGATCAATCTACAGGCTTTGACGCCAGAAAACAATTTCTAGCCAATTTAGAAGATGCTATTAACTCTGCTGTTGATTTGCCTTCCAGCATACAAAGGTACCAAAACGTTCTTTCACATGCTAGGTCAAAGGTTGACTTTGTTGTGGGCCATGGATTATACATGCTGCCTTCTGACCTTAGACTACAGATTAGCATGATACAGAATTATAATAATGAAATCCTCATAGCCGGAGACGGCCAAAACTTAGGACACAATCAAGGTTTAAACACAAGGCCCGCACCAGCCATTTTTTAAAAAGTATCTAGCCCTGAAAGCGACCCACCGCCACCAGTTATAAGCAGCCCAGAAAGCGACCCACCGCCTGTTGATGTACCTCACCCCGACAGACACACTAGCGAAAAGACAGCCCTTGTTGTGTTTTTAACTTTTACTGGATTAGCCATACTTTATTTCACTAAAAATTAAACCAGCAGCCAGTACTCCTAACGTCCACAGATGGTCAGCCATATAACCAGCCACTTTGCCTATGGTAGACAAAACCCAACTAACAACACTGCCTATTATGCCAGGCAGAGCATCAAGCGCTTTGACAGCTAACTTCTTTAATAGGTTTGCCAGATGGTGCAATTGTTTTCTAATCCAACTTGTGCCGGGCTGAGGCGTTGGAGGAGCTACTGGTCCTGTTGGTGCACTGCCGGTTAATGCATAAACCAGTGTAGAGATAGCAAACCCAACGGCTGTTAATATACTAACTATTGGAATTCCCTGCTCTCTGAACAGAGTCCTTATTCTTTCTGCTAGCGTAGTATTTTCATAAATCATTTTGTCTATAGTTTCTCTGATTCTGCTTATTTGAGCATCGATTTTTTCTCTGTTAATATACAACGCCGATAACCTGTTTTTTCTTAGTATCATTAAATCCTGTATTTTCGCCTGTATTCTAGCCTTTTCTTCCGGCTCTAAATTGTTATCATCTGCATTAGCCAGTTTATTTTTTTCTTCTTCTATCTCACTCTCTAGATCATTAAATTTTCTCAAATTGTTTTTTAGTTCTTCGTTTGTAGTTGTTAAAGCAGACTTAACAGACCCGAGGTCGCGCAGTTCAGCTTCAAGATCCTTGATTCTAGCTTTAAGAACCTCGTGTTCGCGCTCAGGCAATGGAGGTTCAACAATTGTTTTTAAAGCCGTTTCTTCTTCAGGACTCAGCTCACCTTCTCTTTGCCTAGGCAATTGAGAACCGCCAATTGTTTCTTTATTAAAACTTGCCTCAATTTCTGCTATTAGATCATCTGCTGTTCGATTTAATTCTTGAAGAGGTATGTTTTGTATTTCAGATTGTGTTGGCAGCCTTTGCTTCACGTTCTGTAAAGCACTAACAGCCTTAGACCTTAGAGCAGACTTCCTTGGATCTGCAATATTTAATCGTCTTCTGATCCGAATAGGAATCTCTCCAAGTGAGCCCGGAGTTAAAAACTCGGAGGGGTCCCGGCTATCAGTAACTTGTTTACGCATTTGTTTATTGCCCTTCATATATTTTATAAACAAATGGCCTTCATCGTCTCCGCCCCCTTTTCCCATCTCAAAATCGTTAAGATCAAGTATTTCTGGCAGCTCCCGTCCTATACTTCTATAGAATAATTCAATTCGTTGTCGCAATAGTTCTTGACGGGCTTTAGGGAGTGAAGAGCCTACTCCTAAAAGTTTTTGACGAGCTCTAAGGAGTACAGAGCCCGCTCCTAAATCTTGAGGCCGTCTAGGGAGTAAAGAACTCGCTTCTTCAAGTTCATCTTGCAATGAAGGACTCGGCTCTTCATCATCTTCTTCTTCATTAGGACTAATCGCGTCATAATCATCGCCTTCTGCCATATTTATATATTTATTATTTTTTGTTTTATAAAAAATGAACCCATACGGCTGCGACCTTGATCCATTCAGAAAAGCGAAGGAGCCCCACGGCATAAAAGGCATAAGACAGACTGTGCGTGTTGTAAATAATCCATCAACAATTGAGCCCAATGAAATGTTAACAGTAAGATTTAGTGACCTCGGGGCTGACGATGTTATAATGCCAGGCACTGCCAGGCTGTCATTCAAAATAGATATTGAGTCGGCGGATCCTAATGCTACTGTCGTTGCTAACCTGGGCAGGGCCATCATTAAAAATATGGTAATTAAACTGGAAGGTAGAGAAGTCTTCTCACTGAGTAGCGCAGACATTTTTAATCTCTATTCGGATCTGTGGCTACCCAGAACAGAAAGAAAAGACAAAATCTTTCAGGGGATCCAGAGCCCAAACGGTCTTAAGCACAGGCTTAATGCTGCAGATGCAAAGGAAGACGAGGGAGACCAGGCAATAGCGCAAGCATTTAAGAACAGATTTTGCATCCCTCTAGATTTTGAACTGTTAAAAACCCATCAGCCATATTACCAAGGCGCACTAAGAGACAAACTTACTTACGAACTGACATTCAATGACAGCGGGTCTGTTATTTTATCAGATGACCCTCAAGCCAAGTACACTGTCAGTAACATCTCTCTTAATTTTGATGTTGTTACTAACCCTGAACTGGCTAGAACAATCTTAAACCAGTATAAAAGTAGGACGGTTGTTTACTTTGAAAGAGTTTTACACCACAGTCTAGCGATTAAAAACAAGCAAGACACCGTCTGGGAAATAGCTATAAGCAATTCTTTAAGGTCCCTAAAGGGGGTTCTCTTGCTATTTACTAAACCCTCAGCTCCTTTTCAGAGAGAATCTGAGGTGTTTTACAACCCAAAAATTGAGCAACTGTCTTGCACAGTAGATGGCAAGCCTTTTCAGTTGTATTCAGCTGGACTTTTACCTGACCAACACTTTGATGAAATAAGAAAATTGTTTGCTGGAGGCAGACAGACAAGCCCCACAGCCGATCATGTGTGTAAAAAACTTCACCTTCACGATGTAAGACTCGAAGATTATCTAACAGACAAATATGGACTATGGCTGGATTTTAGATCCACGTATGACAACAGACTGCACGGGAGTGGAAGAAGGGTAGGGTCAGATGGCATACTCATACAGATTAATAAGGAAGAGGAGGAGAATGGCCAGATACAAATGCACGTTTTTGTGGTTTATGACGCCCAGCTGAACATTGAAGAAAATAGACTGAAAGAAATAGCCTATTAAAACAGATGGATAGTTTGAACTTTTTGCCTAAAGACCCGCACTGTTCGCTTATTTGTGGGATTACTGGGTGTGGGAAAACTGTCTTCGTGCTTGATTTGTTACAAACAGTCTACAGATTTCATTACGAGTACATTGTTATATTCTGCACAACCATTAAGCACAACAAGTCTTACAAAGAAAGGCAGTTTGTTTGGACAGACGAGAATATATTTTTAGTTGATCCTACTGACAAGCTAAGCGACTGTTTAGAACATTACTATAGGTTATTTGAGGGAACTGAAACGCTGTTTATTATTGATGACTGTTCAGCCGAACAAGACATTGTTAAAAAAAAGAAGGACCCTGTCTAAGCTAGCCTTTAGCGGAAGACACGCATTAGTTTCTGTTTGGCTCTAAACTCAAAAATACAATGCTGTCTTAAAAGACTTTAGATCGCAGTTAAAATCAGTCATCTTATTCTATACTAAGGACAGGGATAGTTTTGAAGAATGTTTAAGTGAAAATTATATAATCAGGGACAAGGATGAACTAAAAAAAATAAAAGAGCAGCTAGAAAAATCTAAGCACGCTAAACTATGCTTACGGACTGACCCGCCAGTTCAATACGTTTGCTTATTATAGATTGTTTATTATAGATTGTTTATTATAGATTGTTTATAACAGATTGTTTAATAATAAATTGTTTATATTAAAAAGAATGTCTCGAGGGCCAGAATCAAAAGCAGAGTTAGCTCCTAAATGTGTTGCAGTAGAGCTAAAAGATCTAGCAGACACAACTGACTTTGATCTAATAGGAGCGGCAGGAAATGTTTATGGATTTGAGTACACCGACGATGGTGTTTACAAACGAATAGAAATTGAAGATAAAAAACGGCAGCAATATCCTACCCTGGAAGAGATAAGAAATCTAAGGGCAAACGATTTTGGCAAACACGAATACAAACTTCATAAACGAGAGAATGCCTGGGCGTTACTTCCTGACATTAACTGGCATTTAAAGTTTGAACTACGAAGTCCCTATGTATACTTTGATAAGAAATACAATTTTAGAAAAGCTTTGAATGAAGGACGCCTTCTTGCTAGCCTAGTCCCAGGAACACAACAGAAAAAGCAGATTGAAATAACTAAGCAGGGCTCTGAATATATGCTGCGGAGAAAGAAGTCCTTAGCTGAAGTGGGGGGCGACACCGTGGGCTTAGAGTTTAACCCAAAACTAGAATCACTGCCTAGAAAAATGACGATGCTTTTTCGCTTATTTATTACTCCAAGGGAGTCTGATCCTAGTTTGCCAGAGCATACGTTAATCAGAGGCGTACAAATAAAGTCTGAAAACTTGGGTGGCCCTCTTAGGCTTGTTATTGTTATTACTAAAAACGGGGATGAAATAAACACTTCTGTATCTTCTGACAAAGTTACTGTGATGGTTGACAAAGACAAACTAACAGTACTCGATTTTATTTTCATTAAGTATGTCGATTTTATTGCGTTTTACTCTGTTGATGAAGTGCTGCCAGAAGGGTTAATAAGAAGATATGTACAAGATTAACCTTAATTAAAAAATTAATCTTAATTAAAAAATGGATGATCGGGCTCAAAAGTTTAGGTTAGAGCAAATAACTGAACTTCAAGAAGAAATAGAAAGTGACTTGGATAAGTATAGGGTTACTAGAAAGAAATATGCTAAAGTTTTAAATACTCTTTCTTATATAATCACCGGCTCATCAGCTGTAGCGAGTGTAAGTGCTGGGTCTAGCGTTGCCCTTTTAGCTACTGGGGCTGGAGCACCAGCCTCTTTAGCATTAGGGAGCATTGGTTTGGGTTTAGGTGCTATGTCTATGATTGTGAGTGCTGTTTTAAAAAAATTAACGCCTAAACTACAAAAGCACACTGCTATTGTGGCCCTAGCATCAGCAAAACTTTGTTCATTAAGACTGAGAATAAGCAAAGCATTGCAGGACGAAAAATTACAGCTGAAGAATTTGAGCGTCTTATGGCTGATGGTGAGGATTACAGACGGCAAAAAACTGAACTTCAAAAGGAGTGGAGAAAGACTTTTACTTCGCAACAGGTAGACACTGAGACAATCAAACAGAACATTGAAAAGCAAGCAAACAATCAGTTAAACCCAAAATAGACTAAAAAAATAAGATGTGAACTAAAATAAATAAAGTTATAAGTTTAACAAAAAAAATAAATAAATCATAAGTTTAACAAAAATAAATACTTTTTTTTTTAACTAATCGGCACTGTGTTTGGCGGGACAACTTGCAACTCTTCACGAACAAACGATCTTTTAGGGGCAGGCTTTTTAGACGTAGAAGAAAGAGTCTCTCTTAAATAATATACGGGAGGGGCTGTTTTCATAATTCTTTCAACTTCATATACGTCTACGCTCCATATAGGGTCTGTGGCTCTAATTCTAACATCGCCCTCTGCCTCTCCAGGCGCATACAAGTATCTTACTTTTAGTCCAAAAGGCAAGAGTTTTTGATTACTTTGGATGTCTTCAGTAATGCTAATTTTTTTTTAATTTGATCGCGTTCATCGGCTTAAGGCCCGTTGTTTTAAATTCTTCATTGTTCATGGCGCGTAAGACTGCCGGCAATCTCCTGACCCATTCTGTGTTGCGTGTTTTGTCCATAAGGTCTCTATGATATTGATAGGTAAACAGCCGCTCAGCCAGATTTTTATTAAAGTTTTCTACTAGAGCCTGGGAGCGATGGTTGCCTGGGATCCCTCTCTTAACTGTAACCCGATGTCTTAAAAACAGTTGGTTTACAGCTCCTTTAAACTCTTTCCCATCATCAACCTGGATCAACCTAGGATACTTTAATGGGCCTCGCATGTATATTTGTTGTAAAGCCACAGCCACAGCAGTTGAGCTTTTATCTGTTAAAGGCTCAGCATCTTTATATCTTGAAGCCATGTCAACAACCGTAAGAGCATACTTAAACTTTTTTCTTCTAACTTTGTCATGTGGAAGGTACAACAAGTCCATCTGGTGGGTGTCATTAGGAACTGAGTTAACAAATCGAGGCCTTATTATTTTTTGGGGGGCAGGCAGATATATTTGCCAGATCGCTTGTTTTGAAAGCCAGTCTTTCGCTTCTGATTCAGACACCCTAGCAGCTTTACTCAGTTTATCAATAGCGGCCTTTCCTTTCCAATACCCTCCAGGAGAATAATATATTTTGTACTTTGTATCGTCCATAAGAGACTGTTTTTTTATTACATTTTAACTATGTTTTTAGATTGAATATGCAAGAAGAAAGATTGCTCCCATAGCACCTATAATAAAGCCTATTTCTACCATTTTCTGATCCTCAGACGGTTCATAAAAGTCAGACAGTTCTGGCGGGTGCGATGTTAGAAACTTCTTTCCTGTCACTAAGTAATATTCATTCATTGCTTCATCAACGTCTGTAAATGTGTGCTCTGCATGTCCCTGCTCTCTTAACTTTTTATTAATAAAGTCTAAGTGAGCAATTCTCCTTTTCTCGTAAGCGTCTCTTGCCTTTGCTAACTCTTCCATTGCCTTGTTATGGCGTTCTCTCTCTTCATCAGACCGCAATTTACTAAACATATAATTGCTGCCAGAGAAAGCCAATGCATTAACAATAGCTCCTCCCACCATCAGAACTATTCCAGACATCTTTTTTATAAATGAATGAATCTTTTTTTAGAATGAATCTTTTTTTTATAAAAAATGAATCTTTTTTTATATCTGCCTAAATGCATTAATCTTTTTTATAAATCAATATTTCTATGCATTGATGTTTTCTGGGATAATCCCCTGTGCAACAAGAAAGTCTTTTGAGGCAATCCCTGCCGTTATTACAGCTATAACCTTAACAACATCCTCAATGTCTAACCTTCCTAGATCCGCTGGTCTCATTTTAAACATGTTTTTTGCTAACGTGCTATATCCTATACTAAGGCCGCTGATTACAGCAGAGTGGTAAATCGTATTAATAATCTTTTTTTCGCTCATGTTTTTTATTAACTAAAAAAATAATTAAAATAATCATAGTATGAAAGACTGTCTATGTGCTTTTTAATCAGATAATCTTTTGTTGCTAGAGCTAAAAATAAGGTTGTAACTAGTTTCGGCGAATCTTCTATCTTTCCCATGTTGGGCGGTTTTATTCTTAACAAACATTTTGCTAGGGTTGAATAAACTATAGCACCGACAATGGGCACTGCATAATTAACCAGCGTTATACTCATGGTTTTATTTTTTTATTTATTTAATTTTTAGATTTAAAAATGGCGGCCAAACACAGCGAATCTGATCTAATGATTTTAATAGAAAATTGTAATGAACTATTTGACGAAACGATGAAAGTGTTAAACATTGATTTTAGTAAATCTGGGTTTGAGAATGATGTAAACAATTTAATAAAAAATCATAGTGAACTATTTGACGAAGCAATCAAAGAGTTAAACATTGACTGTAGTGATTCAGAAAAGCTAAAGTATTGGCAGGCGTTCTTGTAAGATTAGGGTGTCTTGAAGTATTGCAACGCTTGGGTGAAGAATAAAAGAGCATTTACTTACTTTTACTTACTTTTATTTTTTTTAATTTACGTAAATATTGTGAGTTAAAAAATGAGCCACACAAGTGAGTCCGAGTTTGAAATACTGCCCAACAACGTACAGTTGGAAGGTAGTAACAAATCATTAGGTAATATGTTCATTGAATTAGACATGGACATTATTAACCCTACAAACGTTCAGGAAAGTGTAACACATGCTATTTCTAAAATCCCGGGGTCTCTTCAAATTAACCCGCCAGCAAAAGTGTTGTTGGCCATTCTGATTGAATATAAAACCCCTGATGATAGTAGTATGCAAGTCTGGGTTTCAACTAGACAGAAAGAAATAATCAGCTATTACGACTTTACACCTGGCTGGGCTGATTACATGCTTACACAGTTTAACCATGCAAGTGAAGAAGCGAAATTGCGCGGCTCTGGCTGGTCTGAAGGAACAGTCATTGAAATCAAATTAAGACAAACCAAATACTCTCCTATAGTCGGCAATTCTTACCTTCCTCTCCCAAAAGAGTTAGTTTTTAAACGGGCAGTCCTAAACATACATAATTCAGACAACTTGTGTTTCATGTGGTGTGTTTTGGCGCATTTACACCCTGTTAAAAAGAATGCAGAGAGAGTTTCTAATTATTGGCAGTATAAAGATAGCCTGAACTTTGATAACATAAACTTTCCAGTGAGTGTAGAAAGTATCGACCAGTTTGAAGAGCAAAACAAACCAATAACCGTAAGCGTATACACATGGAATTCAGTAGACAATCTAGTCCCTCTAAGGATCTCTCCCAACGCTCCCACTTTTGGCGAGTCACTTGAAAATCATGTAGACTTGATTCTGTTTGCAGACGGTTCCAAGAGCCACTATGTATTAATCAGATCAATTAGCAGACTTCTGGCTTATACTACAACGGATACAGCTAAACAAGAGCTTTGTAGAAGGTGTTTGGTCAGGATCCCAACTATAGAGGCCGCCGCCAGTCATAAGAAACATTGTAAAAGTTTTGTAGACTGCAAAATCGAACTTCTTACGCCAAAACCAGGGTCTAAAGTTAGTTTTAAGAATGTACACAAAATGCAGATGAGCCCATACGTAGTCTATGCCGACTTTGAATCAATCTTGCTACAGTACTACGGCCCTCAAGAACGGGCACAACAAAAAACAACCATATTGTCCCGTCATCAGATATGTTCTTATGCTTTCGTCGTTGTTAGGTCAGATGGCGGACACACAGAACCAGAGATTTACAGAGGCCCCGACGCAGCTGGTCGATTTTTGGAGCAGATGAAACACCTTCGCAATCAATTCTCTAACCAGCTGAACCTTTCAGACATTAAGATGACCCCCGAAGATGAAGAACGTTATAAATCAGCCACCCACTGCTGGATATGCAAATGCAAGTTATTAGGTGACACTGTAAGAGATGGCACTGTAAGAGACCATGATCACATTACTGGCAAATTCAGGGGAGCAGCACACAACAGTTGCAATCTTCAACTCAAGGTTAACCCCGAAAAATGGAAACTACCAATCTTCTTTCATAACTTGCGGGGCTACGATTCTCACTTTATCATGCAAGCAATAACTTCTGAATGTAAGAGGGTTAGCTGTGTTGCACAGTCTTCAGAAAAGTACATGACCTTTACTGTAGACTGTTTATCCTTCTATGACTCTGCCCAGCATCTGATGAGCAGCTTAGATAAATTATCAGGATCTCTACAAGACTGTCCAATCACCAAACAATATTTTGACCCATCTTTAGTCCGTAAAGGCGTCTATCCTTATGAATACATGGACTCGTGGGGGAGGTTTGATGAAGAATCACTTCCTCCTAAAGGCGCTTTCTTTTCTAGCCTTAGAAGAAAGGACATATCTGACGCCGACTATGAATACGCGCAGAAAGCCTGGACAGAATTACACTGTCAAACGATGGGCGACTATCATGATCAGTATCTAATGGCCGACGTGTGTTTATTGGCAGACGTCTTTCAGAATTACAGAGCTACTTGCATGAAACATTACGGCCTGGATTCATCACATTACATTTCTGCCCTGGGCCTTTCTTGGGACGCATTCTTGAAGTCTACAAACATTGAGATTGACTTAATATCGGATCTGGATACACTTCAGATGATTGAGGACGGGCTGAGAGGAGGCATTAGCATGGCCTGTCATCCTTACCGCAGGGCCAACAACAAGTATTTAGACGATTATGACCCCACCAAGCCATCCAACTATCTGATGTACTTAGACGCCAACAATCTGTATGGGTGGGCCATGAGTCAGGCACTGCCATTAAGAAACTTTAAAATGATAAATGGGCCTCATGAGGTTACTACCGTGTTGAGTATGCTATCACAGCTTACGCCCGATAATCCAATAGGACTAATCTTAGAAGTGGACTTAGATTATCCTACAGAGTTGCATGACCTTCATAACGATTTCCCCTTAGCCGCAGAAAGATTAAAGATGAGTCCCACCGAACCGCCTAAACTCGTGCCCAACCTTCGACACAAGAGAAAGTATGTCTGTCATTACAGGCTGTTACAATTTTACTTAAGACACGGGTTAAAACTTACCGCCGTTCACCGAATAATTACTTTTGACCAAGAGCCTTTCATGAGACCATACATCATGAAGAACACCGATCTTAGAACTAAGGCCACTGATGCCTCAGAAAAAGACTTTTTTAAACTAATGAACAACAGCTGTTTCGGCAAGACGATGGAGAACGTACACAATCGTAAAGATGTAAGATTAGTTACGAAAGAAAAACAAGCAATTAAGCTGGTCTCTAAACCTAACTACCAAGACTTTAGAAGATTTAGCGACAGCCTGGTTGGCGTTATGATGAAGAAACAGAATGTAAAGTTGGACAAGCCGGTGTTTATCGGGTTTACTGTGTTAGAGCTGTCAAAGTTATTGATGCTAGAATTTCTATACGACTACTTTAAGCCGCTGTACCCAGAATCAAATGTCCTTTACACAGACACTGATAGTTTTATTCTGGACATCCCAACTGAAGACTTCTATAAGGATTTAGAGGCGGAGGTAGCTAAAGGAGCTGACGGATGGTACGACACATGCGACTATCCAAAAGATTCGCCTTTACATTCAACCGTGAACAAGAAAGTGATCGGAAAGATGAAGGATGAACTTAATGGGACGATTATACTAGAATATGTTGGCCTACGGGCAAAGATGTATAGCGTTGCTACCCAGACTTCTGTAATGAAGAAAGCCAAGGGCATAGGTAAAGAAGTTGTCAAAAAAGAAATAAGTCACGACAACTACAAGCAGGCCCTCTTTGAACGCAAAGTATTTTATCATACAAATGTTAATCTGCGCTCTACTCTGCATCAAGTAAACACAACTGCTGTTAATAAGAAGTCACTAGACTCTAACAATAGCAAGCGAACTTACGTCAATCCTGAGTTTACATACGCTATAGACCACTGGAGAATCGACTTGACCGACTTAACTAGTACTTAACTTAAGATCTTAACTAGTACTTAACTTAAGATCTTAACTAGTACTTAACTTAAGATCTTAACTAGTACTTAACATGACTTGCACTTTACTTGCACTTAACTTACACTTAACTTGCTATAACTGACTTAACCAGTACTTAGCTTGTACTTAACCAGTACTTAGCTTGTACTTAACCAGTACTTAACAACACATTAAAAAACTAATTTATTAAAAATGGGTCTACAGCAGGAGGTTGTACTTTTTTTGCAGAAGCAGGTTCCTTTACTGTTTTTGTGGGGTTTGTGACTTTGCTGCTAAGTATGGCTTTAGGCGCTTGTATGCTAAAAGCCCTCCACCAACAACAATACTCCCCAGCACATAATAATACATCTTATAGTTTGATTGTGTTGTTGTTGGTGACGGTGGCGGTGCTGGTGCTGATGTTGTATTACTATCTAATAATTTTTGTTTTGCTGCTTGGTTTGCTTTTTGCAGTCTGTTCCATTCAGCTAGTTTACGACCGGCCTCAACGCGGCCAGAATTTTTAGCTTTAGTAACACTACTCACTTGTGGGACACTCACTTGTGGATTCACTTGTGGGGCACTCGCCTGTAAATTCACTTGTGGAGAATTCACTTGTGGGGCACTCGCCTGTGGAGTCTTCTCCTGCTCGCTCATTTTTTTTAGTCTGATTAAAATTAATATGATTGAAATTAATATGATTGAAAGTAATTAATCCCATGATAAATGGACATAGCAACGTCCCAAATCTATGATACATGTCACATGCAAGAGATTCTAGAGACTTGGTTAAAACCGGATCTTGTGTTAAGTCATATTTTAAATCTTCTTCTGAATCAATCGGCGCTATCTTGCCTACTAACTTAGCATATAAACTAATTATTGTCTGCCCCACCGATCTAACCATTTTTGATCCTAGCTGTGCCTTG
>CM065740.1:49732903-49737903 GCA_033310375.1 Conus canariensis
CATTTTCCCACCCTCATCTCCACCCCACAGCCCACCGTCTCTGTCTCTGGTCTCTGTCTATCTGTCGTCTGTCTGTCTGTCTGTCTGTCTTCTGTCGTCTGTCTCTGTCTGTCATTCTATTCTGTTCTTCTGTGTCTGTCGTCTGTCTTCTTCTGTCTGTGTCTCTCCTCTCTGCTCCTCTGTACCTCTCTCCTCTCTCTTCTCTTCCTCGTTCTGAGTCTATCTGTCTGTGTGCTGTTCTTCTCTGTCTCTCGTCTCTCCTTTCTCTCTCTCTTCTGTCTCTCTCTGTCTCTGTACCTCTCTCCTCTCTCTCTCTCTCTCTCTCTCTCTCTCGCTCTCTCTACTCGTCTACTCTGTCTTCTGTATCTGTCCTGTGTCTCTTCTCTGTCTCTCTGTCTCTGTCCTCTCTCTCTCTCATCTCTTTCTCGTCTCTCTCTTCTCTTCTACTCTCTCTTCCTTCTCTCTCTCTTCTCTCTCTCTTCTTCTCTCGTCTCTCTCTCTCTCTCTCTCTCTCTTTCTTCTCTGTCTCTCTTTCTCCTTCCTCCTCTGTCTTCTGTCTGTCTGTCTCTCCTCCCCTCTCTCTCTCTCTCTCTTCTTCTTTTCTTCTTCTTCTTCTTTACTTTTTCTTCTTCTCTTCTTGCTTCTGTCTGTTATCTGTCGTTACTGCCGTCTGTCTGTCGCCTCTTCAGTTTTCTCTCTCTTCTCTTTCCTCTTTTCTTCTTTCCTCCCTTTTGCTTTCTATGTCAGAAAAGTTGTCACATTTGCAGGACGTGTCGGAAGTGCATGAAGCGAGACTCTTGACATTTGACGTCGGTGATGTGTTTCAGGTCTTTTTTCTTTGTTTTTCTTTTTGTGTTTTTTGTGTTTTGTTTTTGTTTATTTTTAGAGGTAGTGATGTGTGTGTGGGGGGATATTGAAATTGAATAGGGTGTGTGTGTGTGTTTTGTGTGTTGTGTGTGTGTGTTGTGTGTGTGTGTGTGTGTGGGGTGTGTGTAGTGTGTGTGTGTGTGTGTGTGTGTATGTGTGTGTGTGTGTGTGTGGTGGATGGGTGTAGTGGGTTGGGGGGGGGGGAAAGGAAGGGAAGGGAGTGGAGGGAGAGAGGTCGCGAAAGTGATTTGTCAACCTGGACACTTGTGATGCCCATCTACAGTTCATGCCCGCTTGGTTTCCGGCCCCCCCCCCCCCCCCCCCCCCACTCCCCCCCCAGCTCTCCCCACTCCCCCTTCGCCTCCCACCCCCACCCCCACCCCTCCCCTCCACCCTGGTTGCACAAAGTTTGTTGGATTTTTTTTTTACGGTGGGTTGGCGTCGAGCAGGAGGAAGAGGGAACGGAGGGAGGTGAAGGTAGAGAAGAGGGGTAGGGAGGGGGTTAGGTGGGTTGAGGGGGAGTAAGTGTGTGTGTGTGTGTGTGTGTGTGTCCGGTGCGTGTTGTGTGTGTGTGTTGTGGTGTGTGTGTGTGTTGTGTGTGTGTGTGTGTCGGTGTGGTGTTGTGTGTGTGTGTGTGTGTCGCTGATGCGTCCGTATCCGCATTTATTATCCATTCCTTTACATGCTACTTACAGTCTCTCTCTCCTCCTCTACCTCTCCTCTCTCTCTCTCTCTCTCTCTCTCTCTTTCTCTACCTTCCTCCCTCACTCTCCTCCTCCCTCTCTCTCTCTCTCTCTCTCTCTCTCTTTCTCTACCTTCCTAGTCTCTCTATCTCTGCCCCCCCTCACCCTACCTTCCTACCTCCTCTCTTTCTCTCTTCTATCTATCTATCTACTATCTACTCTGCCTCCCTCTGTCCCTACTTCTACCCTCACTCTTTCTCCCCCCACTCTCTCTCTCTCTCTTTCTCTCTCTCTCTCTCTTCCTCTCTCTCTCCTCTCTCTCTTTCTCTCTCTCTCTCTCCCCTCTCACCCTACTTCCTACCTCTCTCTCCTCTCTCTCTCTCTCTCTCTCTCTCTCTCTCTCTCTGCTCTCTCTCTGTCCTCGGTTTGGCTGAGGTGGTTCTTGTGCATCTTCTGTTCTGATGAGACCCGTTTTCTTCTCCCCACCTCTGCCTGTCCCCTCTCCCTTCCCCGTCCCTTCTTCACCCCCCCCCCACTCCCCAATCTCAACCCTCGCCTTTCCTCCACCCAGCCTCCCCCATGCCTTTCCTCTTGCTTACAACAGTCTCCTCTTCCACCTCCTCTGCTGTTTCTTCGTCGTTTTCTTTAGCATAGACTATCGCTATATCTGTCTATTTGTCTATCGATCTATCTACCTATCTATCAGTCTGTCTGTCTGTCTGTCTGTCTGCCTGTCTATCTACCTATCTATCAGTCTGTCTGTCTGTCTGTCTGCCTGCCTGTCTATCTATCTATTTGTCTGTCTGTCTATCTATCTATCTGTCTGCCTATCTATCTATCTATCTATCTGTCTATCTATCTGTCTGTCTGTCTTCTATCTATCTATCTATCTGTCTACCTATCCATCCAGTTATCTATCTGTCTGTCTGTCTGTCTGTCTTTCTATCTATCTATCTCTCTATCTTTCTCTCTTTCTCCTCAACTTCCTTCTCCTCCCTCTTCGTCTTCTTGTTACACACCTACTTCTTTCTCGTCCTCGTCCTCCTATTTTCCTTCTTCCTTTTCCTCTTCTTCTTCTTCCTCTCCTCCTCCTCCTCCTCCTCCTCCTGGTCCTCCTCCTCTTTCTCCTTCTTCTTCTTCTTCTTCTCTTTTTTTCTTCTTCTTCTTCTTGTCCTTCTTCTTCTTCTTTTTCTTCTTCTTCTTCTTCCTCCTCTTCTTCTTCTTCTTCTCCTTCTTCTTCGTCTTCTTCTTCTCCTTCTCCTTCTTCTTCTTCTTCATCTTCTTCTTCTTCTTCTTCTTCTTCAACAACTTTCTTCTTCGTCCTCTTCTTCTTCTTCTTCTTCTTTTTCTTCTTCTTCTTCTTTTCACAACTTTCTTCTTCGTCTTCTTCCTCTTCGCTTGCCTCTTCATCTTCCTTGGCGACCAAGGAGAATATCATTACTGGAGAAGAGCGCGATTTGTCACTACGGGCCCCCGAGTCTTTGGGCCGGTCCAAAAATCACACCCATTATTTGCTTAGCTGCCATTGGCCGACGCCATTATCACGTGGGTCAAAATGGCGGGCGGGGAGGGTGAAGCTTGTTTACCAGCCTTCGTTAGACAGCCAAGCTTTAAATGTCTGCGCACGCAAGAGAGAGAGGGAGAGAGATGGGTGGGGGAGAGGGAGGGGGAGAGAAAGAGAGAGAGAGAGTTAGAGATAGAGAGCATGGGGGGGGGGGGGGGGGCGGGCAGAGAAGAGACGAGAGAAGAGAAGAAGGAGAGAAGAGAAGAGGGTAGAATGTTCAAGACAGAGAGGCGGTGAGGGAGAGGAAAACGAGGAGGGAGAGGGGGAGTCGGGGTGGGTGGGGGAGGGTATTGTCGAAGTGTGGTGTGGCGATTTATGCCCCACGGAGATCCACAAATGGCCGATTGCGTTGCGAAGTTTGAAGACTCTCTCTCTCTCTCTCTCTCTCTCTCTCTCTCTCTGCCTGTCAGTCTGCCTGACAGTCTCTCTCTCTCTCTCTCTCTCTCTCTCTCTCTCTCTCTCACACACACACACACACACACACACACACACACACACACACACCAACACGCTCTCTCTCTCTCTCTCAGAGAGAGAGAGAGAGAGATCATCGTAGAAAACTTCAATTCCATTTGCAGAGCAGCAGTGGAGATATTTCTACCGAGTGCTCCACGTTAGCCTCTGAGAAGCCACCAAGCAGAGAATGAACCATTCAATTCAATGAATGGTGTGTGAAGACTAGCTGACAGCCAGGGCTGCTGCAACACAGACACAACAGCACGGCTCAGCAGAGATGTAGTAGTGATGTCCAAAGTACACAGAGATCTGGTTTCGTTCTGGCATCATGCCAACAATTATGGCTCAAAAAAATATATATCATTCCATCACGTTCCCCGTATAGGCATGTCGACAAAACAAGTTTAGCAGTTATAGGCGCAATCTGAGGCATGTCGATAAAACAAGTTTAGCAGTTCTAGGCGCAATCTGCGTGAAAAAGTCCCAAATGTGTGGTGGAATGTGTAGTATACCGTAGATATAGTGTAACCGCCAGTATCTTGTCAATGGTATATTTGAGCACAGTGTAAGCCTAGGGCTTGTTGTTGCTCATTTGTCCTGATGACTGCATGCGTTCTCTGATTGGTAATGGTAATATTGCTTATAGCCCAGCCGACCGCAAAGGGCCACATCAGGGCTGTCATCCTGTTGAATTAACTCACAAGTCATTTTTTTTAATCATTCACACAGCTCTTGAAAACATACCTTCCAAAAACACACCGGGAATTTTGTTTAAAAGTCTTTCCTCCGTAAAATCTTAGATCAGATGAAAAATGCTAATGTCCCTCAGAAATTCAAAGATGACGTCAAGTGGGACATCTCTGCACAAGGTTTTCATGGAGTCTGCTGTAAAGTGTTGATGTCTCACATCATGCAAGTCCCAACACTCTAAAAGGATACGTTTCACTGTGAGTGGTACATGGCATGGAATGCACCACGGAGCTTCTTCACCTTTCAAAAGATAAGAATGGGTGTAAAACGAGTGGCCTGTATGCAAACGGCACAGAACTGTTTCTTCTTTACGGCCGCCTCGGGAACATGCTAAAAAAAACCTTTCAGGTTTGGATGGATTTTAAATAGTTTGTTATCTGCGAGTCCCATTCCTCTTGCCAGAGGTCTTTGACATAAGCCTGGGTTTTGCGTTTCAGATCAGTGTGAGGGAGAGACAGTCTGCTCAACATGCCCACATGGCTGGGAACCCAAGCAAAAACTATGCTATGTCTATCTGATTTCAGAGCGGTGTAGCCTACAGTTCGAATAACTTCAGCAGTTGAGGGTGCTAGAGGGTACGGCCGGCAATGGCCTCCAGTGCAGAAAGGGAGTCTGACAAAATGAGGAAATCTTTATGCTTGGATTTCGAAATCATTTCAAGAGCCAGGACCAGGGCTGTC